>OY751316.1:2206523-2456523 GCA_963564615.1 Rhorus exstirpatorius
ACGGTTAGATAATATTCTAATTAACACACGTGCAAAGATTGAATGATTTCTCAACACATTGATTCCACGGAGGTACTACCTTAAGTCCCATTTTACGCATCGTCGCCAGTGGAAATCGTTTTTTGTATTTCGTTGTGCGACGATCTCATCGACCTATTTTTTTACATCAATGATGTAAAAACAACAATGATGTAGCATATTTCTATGTAATGTCCCCAAAAAAAACACCATAAATGGTGTACAAAAACTTGTGAGAAGTATGTTTTCTTGCGTCTTTTTGTCTATCCTTACAAACAGATATCAAACACAAAAAGTTGTCAGTAAATTCAAATCATCCAACTCACAGTTGCCAAGTACAACTAGCATTGTTATCGTTTAACACAAAATGTTGTCAAAAAAAAATTCAAATAATCCAACTCACAGTTGCTAAGTACATCTGGCATCGGTACTGTTTATATTGTTTACTAACCCTTCACAAGCCACACGCCCAAAAACGTACTGAAATGGGACTTAGGACGCTACGAAAGGGGCAACGTGTCCGCACGCTAAACAGAAAAGCTAGGAATAGTTCTGACTTAAAGCGGTGAAACTTTATGGGAATATTATAAATATCAATTCTAGCTATTGAACATAACCTAAAAATATGATTATACGGGAACTGGAAGTATTCGATTCATGCACGGAGTGGGCCTGGAAGTATGTGATGGCTTGTACTAGTAACACCGGTTATTCCTGTGTATTTCCTGAGTACACATATATACATTCAACAATAACTCATCCTTTAGTAATAACAACAGCCGAAGGCCGACCCAACATTCAAAACATTTTGATAGAAGACCTGGAGGGTCTTGATATGGACCTGAGGTTCATATCGTCACGACGACACAAGTGGCTGCTGCAAAAACATGTATGATACTCGATAATTAATCGATTTACCGAAGCCGATGGTCAGACCATGAACCGAATACTTCCAGGACCCTCATAACTATATGAGACCTTGAAGTATTCGCTTCATGCACTGAAAAGGCCTGGAAGTATGGAATGGCTTCCTGTAGATACACCGATGATTAACACGTTTTTCCCGAGTACAAGAACCTACATGCAGCAAGAACTGATCCTTCAGCAATGATGTGGACCTAATATCGACCCGATTCTTCAAACATTTCTATGAATGACCTATAGGCATTTTAAATCATCACAACTTCACAGGTCGCTGCTGCACAAATATTTATGGTACATTACAAATAATTGAATAACCCGAATGCTGATTGGTCAGGGCAAGAGCCAAATACTTCCAGGTCTCTTATGATTATACGAGAACTGGAAGTATTCGATTCATGCACGGTGTAGGCGTCGGAGTATGGGATGGCTTGCACTAGTTACAGCGGGTATTCCTATGTATTCCCTGGGTGCACGTATCTACGTTCAATGAAAAGTGATCTTTTAGTAATTATGAAAGCGGAAGGACGGCCCTACCCTACTAAAAAAGTTCATGTGATATATCATGTAGAAAAGTACATGATAAATCACATAATAAATTGTATGAAGTTATGACCGATATCAGTGCACAATTTATTGCGTACTTTATTTTGTGATTTGTTACATGATTTATTGTATAGTTCAAATTCACATATTTTATTATGTAATTTATCATATGATTTCTCATATGGTCAGGGTTTCTATCGGAGAAAAAAATGAGGACTTCGTGCAGGATCGAACCCACGTCCGTCAGATTCTGAAGCAGCCTCGCTACCGCCTGGGCTACGCCACTTGTTTATACAAGTTAACAGTTTGACGAACATGAAGTCCACAGATGACCGGAATTTATTTCATTTTCTCTCACCGAGTTTAGCTTTATTTTAATCCAACTATGATTTGTATGTAATAAATAGCGTGACCGAGGTGGTAACGAGACTGCTTCAGGATCTGACGGACGATCCTGAAAGATCCTGAAGGATCGTCCGTTAGACTGCTTCAGGATCTGACGGACGATCCTGAAGGATCGTCCGTTAGATCCTGAAGCAGTCTCGCTACCACCTCGGCCACGCTATTTATTACATACAAATCATAGTTCGATTAAAATAAAGCTAAACTCGGTGAGAGAAAATGAAAATAAATTCCGGTCATATGTGGACTTTATATTCGTCAAACTGTTAACTTATTTAAACAAGCAGCGTAGCCCAGGCGGTAGCGAGGCTGCTTCAGGATTTGACGGACGTGGGTTCGATCCCGCACGAAGTCCTCATTTTTTTTTCGATATAAACCCTGACCATATGAGAAATCATATGATAAATTACATAATAAATTATGTGAATTCGAACTATACAATAAATCATGTAACAAATCACAAAATAAAGTACACAATAAATTGTGCACTGATATCGGTCATAACTTCATACAATTTATTATGTGATTTATCATGTACTTTTCTACATGATATATCACATGAACTTTTTCAGTAGGGTACATTCAAAACATTTTGATAGAAGACCTGGATGTATTTCGTATCATCACCACTATACAAGTCTCTGCTATAAAAAGATTCATGCTACCTGATGATCATTAACCGAGTGAACCGAATGCCGATGGTCAGGCCATCAACTAAATACTTCCGAGATCATTTTAACTATGTAAGACCTTGAAGTATTCGGTTGATTGACTGGCGAAGCCCGGAAGTATGGAATAGCCATCTCTAAATACACCGATGACTCCCATGTTTTCCCCGAGTATAAGTATCTCCATGCAACAACAACGAAACCGTTGGCAATGATGCAGACTGAACACCGACCTGACACTTCGAGCATTCCCACGCATGACCTAGAGGCATTTCGAATAATCACAACTACACATGTCTCTGCTGCACGAATATTTATGGTACATTTTAAATATTTGAAAAAACCAAATGCCGATTGATCAGGGCATGAACCGAATACTTTCAGGTCCCTTATGATTATACGAGAACTGGAAGTATTCGATTCCTGCACGGAGTGGGCCTGGAAGTATGTGATGGCTTGTACTAGTAACACCAGTTATTCCTGTGTATTTCCTGAGTACACATATACACATTTAACAATAACTCATCCTTCAGTAATAATAACAGCCAAAGGCGGACAAAATATTCAAAGCATTTTGATAGAAGACCTGGAGGTATTTCATATCATCACCACGACACAAGTGTCTGCTGCAAAAACATGTATGCTACTCGATAATTAATCTATTTAGCCGAAGCCGATGGTCAGACCATGAACCGAATACTTTCAGGACCCTTATAACTACATGAGACCTTGAAGTATTCGCTTCATGCACTGAAAAGGCCTGGAAGTATGGAATAGCTTCCTCTAGATACACCGATGATTAACACGTTTCTCCCGAGTACAAGAACCTACATGCAGCAAGAACTGATCCTTCAGTAATGATGTGGACCTAATATCGATCCGACTCTTCAAACATTTCTATGAATGACCTAGAGGCATTTCAAATCATCACAACTTCACAGGTCGCTTCTGCACAAATATTTATGGTACATTATAAATAATTGAATAACCCGAATGCCGATTGGTCAGGGCAAGAGCCAAATACTTCCAGGTCCCTTATGATTATACGAGAACTGGAAGTATTCGATTCATGCACGGAGTGGGCGTCGGAGTATGGGATGGCTCGCAATAGTTACAGCGGGTATTCCTATGTATTCCCTGGGTGCACGTATCTACGTTCAATGAAAAGTGATCTTTTAGTAATTACGAAAGCGGAAGGACGGCCATACATTCGAAACATTTTCATAGAAGACCTGGATGTATTTCGTATCATCACTACTGTACAAGTCTCTGCTACAAAAATATTCATGATACTTGATGATCATTAACCGAGTGAACCGAATGCCGATGGTCAGGCCATCAACAAAATACTTCAGAGATCTTTTTAACTATGTGAGACCTTGAAGTATTTGGTTTATGGACTGGAAAGGCCTGGAAGTATGGAATAGCCATCTCTAAATACACCGATGACTCCCATGTTTTCCCCGAGTATAAGTATTTACATGCAACAACAACGGTATTGTTGGCAATGATGCAGATCGAACATCGACCTGACACTTCGACATTTCCATGCATGACCTAAAGGCATTTCAAATCATCACAACTACACATGTTTCTGATGCACAAATATTTATAAATCCCCTAAAAAAAAAAAAAAAAACACCATAAATGGTGTACAAAAAGTTGAGACAAGTACATTTCTATACGTCGTTTTTCCAATCTTTACAAAAAGATGTCCAACGCACAAATTTGTGGAATATTTATTTACAAAAATATGTCAAACATATAAAGTTGTGAAAAAATCTTCACAGAAAGATTAAAAAATTTTATTGAGAAAGAATTCGAACTTATTACTTGGCGAATTATGTAAAATCACTGTATGGACTACTTGTCACCAACTCGCCAAGTATTTCATTCGATTTTTTTTTTCAATGCATGCGTGCGTGCGTGCGATCGAGCCTGCGCGTGCGCGCGTGTGTGTGTAATCATTCAAATAAATAGATTAACACCATAGAACTTATACTATACCATACTTATATGGAAGAGGAATCGCACTGTTGGAAGTGACCTAACATGTTGAGACAGAGATATATCTCCTTCTCACTTCGTAACCCTTACTGCGCAAGTGCGCGGTTTTACTAGCTTAATAAAATCTAGCCAATATAACGTATATAAGTAGTGTTAAAAGGACAGTTCTAACCCAAGATCCCTACCCCGACATTTACCGACATTTTTTAGCTCAGACATGAACCACTTAGCCGAGACACAAACCCGGGGGGGGGGGGCTATCTCGATGAGCCGGAATGCACGGAGCCGATCGGGGGGGGGGGATCTCTAACAACTGGAGGGCACCTAATCTCTTATGGGTCGAGACATGGGGGGAGGGGGGGGCTAGCTTTGAGGGTGGTATTGGAATGCCGCTATCTCTGGCAGCGGCGGGGCGCCTTATTTTTCATGGCGACATTTGATTGATGATTATCAGTTAGACTGGCGTCTCTGTAGGGCGGGGAGGGGGGCTAGTTTTGAGGGTGGTATTAGAATGCAGCTATTCTGTATATCCGGCAGCTGCAGTGCAGCTTGTCTTGGCATTGGAATGTTATTATCTCTAACAAGTAAATAGCGGACTAGAGCGTTAGACCTTTCAACCACACACGACGCTACCCTCCCGGGCCAGTGCGTCTGTTTATCGCAACCTTATCGCTGGTCATAGATCATATCTGGTCGTGTGCCAAGGGTTAGACCGCAGTCTGGAAAAGGCCAAACGTGAGGTCATAAAATCTTAGAGGTGCCTATGATCCGGCTGGTCCTCGGCACCCGAAGGAAAATATCCCTAACAGGTATTCTTCTGACCGCATTTATATAAGCGTTTTCCTATCGCACTGACTGGTGCGTGCGTAAATGTAGCGCAGGGTGCTACGGCAGATCTTTGTTCAAACTGCAATGAAAATGGTATACTGATATGCGCCTTCGACGTGTCTCGACCTGTTTCGAGCCCTCCCATTACCTTCGAGAGCGGATGATGCCATCTTGCATGTCTGAACACGCTTAAGCCTGCACAGTTTTTACATATTTTGACAAACCGCCGGAAAATGAGGCTTTGATTTTCATGGAATGCCGCTATGACACGCTTAGTCGCAATCTTGCTATCAACATGGACGGATATCCTGATGGCGTTCTTGGAACCAAATATCCGTGGGAATTATCAAGGGGTGATCTTAAGAATATAACGAAGCCTATGCTTTTAAAATATTTTAGTCGATCAATTCATATGTTTTATGATCGTTTACCCGAAAACCTTCGTGCAGACGCTGAAATTATGTCATATCTGCCTTGTATGGAACATTGGAATACGCCCCACATCATGACTCATATCGATGGCCCTGCACCCTCTGTACGGAATTGTGAAATGTGTCGCTCTAAAGTGGGGGTGGAGGAAAATGAGAAAAATTCTATTGGGTCCTAGAATTGAGAGTTGCTGGGGGTCGGGAATTTGGAGGGCCTATATAATATCAAGATGCACGTCTGAACTGCACCAGTTGACATTCGAGACAGGCGACGTGAGCTAAAAGAACGATTGCTCTTGCTTTTAAAAAATATCGAAGAAGTAAAAAATCTTATACGTACGAGGTCTGATCTGAGCTTCATTACAAATACATTGAAGAATACATCAATAAGTCGAAATGGATTTCACACGTATCAACAAGGTGGGAAAAATGGTGGAATTTTTGCCAATAAAATAATTGGCTGAACTCTCCGTTCAGGCAGATCATCCGATCTCCGACCTGAGAATAGTCGAAACGAAATTCGGGAGGAGGATCGTGGCGGATATCACCAACGATTCCTCCGTATTCCTACCTGCAAGATTCGTGAAAGCGTTCGACGAGAGCAAAGAAATATTCAAAGAGATGATTGACGCTGCGCATACAAATCAACTCTATATAAACTACTTCGGTGGGAAATATAACAGCGTAGAATTCAAACGCATCTGACGCCATCGAACCATCACTCCATCGCGCCTACTATGGGGTCGTGACTCTACGCGAACGATGGTGGCACTGAAAAAAGTGTTTGAATCCATAAGTGCGCATGGTTGAAAAAGTAAAAAAAAAAAAAAATATTATAGATGACGCGTGGTGCGAAATGTATAAGTTGGAGTGAAACCAAATATGTAAAACAATTTCCTATGGTTTATTTCAATAAAAAAAACACATATATTTTTCGATAAAATATTCTTATTTATTTCTAAAATCCTGCATTTACACAATGCCTAATGTACCAGCTCGTTAAAGATTTCACGTTTGCGTTGGCACAATTATATGTTGAGTCATGGGGATGATGAGAACATCCTCTGTTGTTTGATATTTTCGATAATTTCTGCAATGATGGACAATCGAGAGTTTCCATATCGACAATATGTGCCGACGAATCCGTGAATTGCGCTAACCACGTCCTCTTCGCTAATCCCTTCACGTAGATGGTTCGGGCTTGTTTCAAGATAGCTCGAATTGTTGTTCCAGCAGCTTCGTACGGCGTGTCGCCTGAATTCCATCGTATTCCATGAAAATTTCGTTCTAGCCATGCATTCATCGTTTTGTACTTCGCTGGTAGAGAGTTCCATGACGTTGGAGGTTTGAAGAAAAACGTCAGGGGTTCGGTGTTGTCAGAGATTTCCACAATTGCTATTTCTTTTAGCACGAATTCGTTTATGGGTCTCCTGAAGCCTTGAATATCGACGATAAAGTCCATGGTGCTGACTGAAGAGAGTCGGTTCATCGTTGAAGGTTTTATACTAATTTTTTTACCCCGCCACTTATTGGATTGTACTTAACAATACGATCGTGTAGAATCAAGCAATACGCGGATGTATTGGCAGAAATATTATTTCTTGCTTCAAATTAAAGACGAATGTCAACGGGGCCTGACTTGAGAGAATCGTTCTGCTTTGAACAGTCGATGACGCCTAAAGGGGCATACTTTAGAAACTCGGAATTTTTTAACCACGGCTCCGCTTCTCTGTTGTAATAAGTATTCTGGAAGTTTGCATACGTCTCGTATAGTAGGGCGTACTGGTTTTGCTGTATGTTTAGGTTCAAATTTCCATATGGATAGCATTGCAAATTCAAATATAGTTTAACATCGGCGAGATTACAATGATCGAAGTTACTCGCGTTTTTCTTTTTCTTATTTTTCCGATCAGTCTGGAAAGCGAGAATGACATATCGCGGTTTTTCCAGCTGAGTAGAAGTCTTGACGGTCCAAACATGCTTCGAGGTTGCCGGGAGCAGCGGATATTCATACAGTTCCCACGTACGATAGCTCATGGAGATTGGCGCATCTCTGCCGATAGACTTTAAAAGTTGTATTTTACGCTGATCGGAGACTGTCACGTACGGTACAAGCCATTCTACTTTTTGCAATACGATTTTGAATTCCTCGTCAGCCGTCTGCACAATAGCATTATCATCAGTCTTTGATCTCGATAGAATCAGCTCATGCTTGGCATTTACGACGATTTTTCGATAATCTTCGGCAAAACCGAGCAGCATACTTAGCGGTATGCATACGTCAAAGTTGCCCGCTGCATCTATGATTTGCGTCGTTTCTTCAACATCAAGCCAGCCCGTGTTCTCGAGCATAGATCTCTTACCGGGGCTCAGAGATGAATATCCCTTTATTAGACTCGTAAGACCTACATTTTTGTTTCGATCAATTTCAATAGCGTTGAGCTCATATCGTACTTCTTCGAACAAAAAGCAAATAGCATTATTGACGAGGCTTGTGGAGGCAAGCGCTGCACCATCGGCTTTAGTCAGTTTTCCGCATATATGTATAAAACTTTTGCTTGGTAGAAGACATAGATCCTGATGTTGGATGGAAATACGTATCTCATCGCTGTTATTGAAAGTTGACGATGCATACGGCTTATGAGCATGAATCTCGCAGTGTATTATAGATTCATCGAAGACGATGGGACTTTGTATATTTACTATTTCCTCTTCCATTTTACACAGCAGATGCAGAGGGCACAGAATAAATAATACCTTATGCGCTTTTTCCGCGCACTGTCAGACCCAAATTCTTTAGAAGTATTACGTTCTGAGGTGTTAGCACTTTGAGTGTCGATCGGCGACTGGTCACGCTCATCCATGATGACTTGGTATTATGGATTTTATTGAAGACTATACCCATGATTTTATATGCAATCGTATGGTTATGACTTCGCCGCGAAAATTTACTAAATCTCCGTCTTGGTCTACTATCCGAAGCTGGATGTTATCTATTGTCTTGCTCGTGATTGGCAGATAAATGACGTGCGATGGAACTTCAATGATTTTATATCCGGATGGTACGAACGGGAAAAAGTCGTGAATCGTATGAGCTTTTCGCTCATTAATATAGGCACCGGCGGTAATGCTACACTCTATACGCAAGGCGTTCACTTTGAGAATGGCTACTGGGAGATCAGATGTATGCCTTTTATCGGCTACAAGAATACGCGGTGTGAAACCCAAGAGAGAGCCGATAGAATCATTAGGCTTAAAATTTATATCGCGATTACACTTGATTTCACTACGTAGAGTATTGTTATTGGGTTTAATCTTAATAGAAATATTCGGCAACTCTGCCTGCACGTACTTCTCAATATCATCTATTTCATAGCTACCCGTCGGTATGGTCAATATCTTGTCTCCCACATAAATTTTATTATTACCATCAGCTATATTAGGACTGGAATTGAAGGTTAGTAATTCAATGAGCCCTAAAGTGTAATTTTTGTGGGGTGAAACTTCGATGGGGGGAAAATATTGAGCTTCAAGTGTAGATGACGTCCCGGAAATAGTTAGTGTAAAACTATCATCCATGACGACGGCACATAGTCAACTGATTCTATATTCATCATTATGCACGTTTATATAGAGAATATTTATCTTTGCCGCTCAATTGCTGGCAGAGAAACTTTAGGCATAAGTGCCCACATTCGACTGTACCATACCTCTGATATCCCTTATAATTATAATTCACGCTACCAACGCCAAAATATTTCATCAACTCGACTGGAGGCTGAAGATTGCCGAAACTATCAAAGTACATGACATTCTCCCCCCTCTTTTTGTATGCAACCCAGTGTGTACCAGGTCCCATATCCTCATCTAAGTTGATAATTGCTGATTCGCATTTTGCCGGTCCACTTTTCGGCAATTTATTTCTCATAAAAACTCCGCGAAAGTGTGGAATTTCCATGATTTTTGCATATTTAAGCAGATCGGCATCAGTTAAGGCTAGGGGAGGCAGCGTGACTTTCCGTTTTTTGAACCAAGACCCGTCCTCCTCTTATACGGTTTTAGATGCAGACCTTTACCCAAAGCAGCAGCTTCCATCATCTTATTATGCCTCTTACTCTCATCCAATTCCCGCTTAGCAGCTTCAGCCGCATTTACAGCCTTAGCGATAGAAGCAGCGCCACCTGGCAGTGCTCCTGCAGCACTCAGACCGGCAAATATCGGCCGGAGGAGCGGCAAAAACCCCCCAATTTTACGAGGCGCTGGTAGAATGCGCAATTTACTTTTAGCCTTCTTGCTACCTTTCCGAGCACCCTTTCGGCCACGGCTTTTTTCATCAACGATTTTATTCTGTCCCATGCCTAATTTTGTTTTTTTCACGCAATGCCCCATGCCTAGTTTCGTTTTGGCCTTCATCATGTTTGCCACGCCCCAAGCACTTGCTCTCTCGGCAATACCCGTGTCTTTGGCGTATACTCGTTTCCAAGCCTGCTCAGCCAGTACTTTATCGGCCAAAGTTCTCGCTTCGATGCTAGTTTCTTTTGAATATGCAATATCGTGCTGCTTGCAGGCTGCATCCAATGGATTAATACCTCGATCGCCTCGTGCAAGACGTTTAGATAATTTTGTACCAGGTCCGCAATACTGATACCCAGGTAGATAGAGCTCAACAGGGATCTTGTCAATCAGACTATTGACCAAAGCACGACCGATCATATCGGGGACGACTGCTCGACTGGTGAATAATCCCTATAAAACCCTATTTATTATTTTTCCCCCCATTAGTCGTGCTCAGGATGGGGACGGATGAACTGCCTGTAATGAATTTCGATGAATTTATGCGGGGAGGTGAACCACGCGAAAAACGTCATGGCGCACAGTGGTTCCAAACGGCCTTTTAGCCGGCCAAAACCTCAAAAACGGGAATAATAAATTTTACAATTACCACTTTTACGTTTTTGAGGTCGCTGATTACGAATTTGATATAAAAATTATGAAATTCAAAATGGCGGACCCAAAATGATGGACATTTTTGAAAATTAATCACTTTATCGGACCAAGGATGTCCACTATTACGTTTTTGGGGTCGCTGATTACGAATTTGATATCAAAATTATGAAATTCGAAATGGCGGACCCAAAATGGTGGACATTTTTGAAAAATAATCACTTTATCAGACCAAGGATGTCCACTATTACGTTTTTGGGGTCGCTGATTACGAATTTGATATCAAAATTATGAAATTCAAAATGGCGGACCCAAAATGGCGGACATTTTTGAAAAATAATCACTTTATCAGACCAAGGATGTCTACTATTACGTTTTTGGAGTCGCTGATTACGAATTTGACATGAATGTAATGTTAAATTTCAAAATGAAGAACAATTTCATAGAGTATGGAAATGTTTATTTCATCTTATGTACATAATGACTTAAAATCGAGCTTAAAATACATTATATTAATTAAAAATCGTAATCCGTGTCGGATAGGACGACCGTCGTACATGTATCTGTGTCTGGTAACGCGCAATTTGTGACATTACCTTCTGGTGTTGATAGTAGAAGTTCCAGTACATCAGAAGGTAATGGTTCACTATTTCTCATTTTCAATTTTTGAAAACTCGTAATAAGTGGGTCCGAGGACGCAAGCAGCCGACGGAAAACATCGGACATTGTCTTCTCTCGCGAACATTTTCTAGAAAAATTTTCGCGGTACCGCCGAATGTCCTTATTCCTAGCTTCTTGAGCGTCCTCGGAAAGCTGTCCGATTGGCAAGACACCCACTTCTATAATCGCGTGGCCATGAATTAAAACCATATGTACCGATGTTGGCATCGGGTACCAGGAATAGAGAGCAACATATCGTTTTGCGACATCAAAGCAATAAAGCCTAAACTTGTCGATATGTACAGCGAAACCACTAGCCATTGTCTGCAAAATCACTTTGCAACTTGCTATGAATTTTTCGTCCAAATTCAAAATTTCGGCTGTCAAAGCAACGTTCTCAAAAAAACGTCGGGCTGTGTTGCCGTCGTTGGTACTGCCGAATCCTTGCTTAGGCATATCAATATTTAAACCTAAAGCAGCTTTAAATTTATGTTGGATTTCTTCCTTGCGATCGCTAACTGCCTTCTTTTCATCAACTGATCACGCCTGCCATTTACTCGTCCCCTCATTTAATTTATATGCAATATGAAGCATCCATTCCATGAACCTTATCCACGCGTGCAAGGAAGAAATTCCAAAATTGAGTTTAGAGCGGTCACAGGATGTTCGCTGAACCAATTCTAAATTGTTGAAATCTTTCGACGTCAAATTACAAATACAACACCTTTGCGCAGACTTAGTGCCAGTAATAGCGTTTCTCACCTTTCCATCTATCATTGTAAACGATAATTCATAAGTGACTTCAACGTTACTACCCTCCGATACTGTATTGAATGTGACGAGAGATGCTATCTGCTGATCAACGTAATTTTTTTCATCAACAGTTGACTGCACGGTTTCTTTCAAAAATTGCAATCTCAAAGGTCTGCAGTAACGGGGTGAAGAAGGCCTTGGGTTCTTCCAAACGACAAGGTGCTGCTCAGATTTGTCGTCTGAAGCTACCATTTGCAACGGAACCACGGACGTAAAAAATACATGAGCGTCTGAGCTGTCGCTTTCGTCAAATTTTTGCTTATACTGCTGCGCCGACGAACCATCGCATCCCCACTTTAAAATTAATTTCATATTATTCGTGAACGAACTATCGAGTGTTTTTATGACATCAGATTGTACTTGAACCAATCGAGCTGTGGTATGATCTAGTAGAGCCTGCAATGATACTTCAGCGCTTGTTTCCGTTATACTTATTGAACACTCTGGTGGGCAACAGCGAGATTTAGCAGCTAATATTTTCTTATAACTGGGATAAACCGAGACGTCACTGTTTTCGTTCGTTAATTCCCGAACCATATTGTACGTGTCTTTCGACATTTTACCGCTTATTATCAAGTTCAAAGCAACATCTGCGCTAATTTCTTGACGTACTGGTCTACAACTTTGTGCAAATGCTTGCTGATACCGAGAGGCTCGCGTAGGAGAAGTGGTTGTAATATCCTTGAGCACCTTTGCTGCAGTGCGGGACCCAGAAGCACGAAGATTCATTTCCGTTGCGAATGCCAATGTGGTTGGACTTGTTGATTTCCGAAGATCGTTGACTTTTCGGCGCTTAGTCCGTACGCTGGATGATGAAAAGTCTGATGAAGGTCTACCACCAGCCTTGAGACTTTTAGTACATCCGGATGTGTCAGAACTAGAACTTGGTGCATCCATGTCTTCGAAATCAGCATTCTACAAGAGATCGCAATAACGTTAGCTCGGAAGTGAAAAAAAACGTTTAAATGAAAAATTTCATGATATAAAAAATACGAAAATAGACAAACCGTAATAGTTACGTCCGTGTCAAGCCATGCTCCATGAACGGCGTTAAAGCGCTCTAGAATTCTGTGGCTATCTTGCCATCTTTTCTTGATTGCAAATATGAGATTCCTCAAAAATTTTTTGCCATGGATTGAAATTTCGAAAATACATCCTTCTGAGTCGCGGGAATGATTTTCGAGAACTTCGATTTGTTTCTCAAATTTTGAGGTCCAGTCATTTTGTAGCGCCAAGAATATTTTTCGGCGCGTACAAACGATTTCTTTGCACGTATTTCCTGTTAAAATTAAAAAAGTTGTATGTATTGTGCGTGACTTTCATTTTATAAATATAATGCACTTTACTGTTCTATTGTTCTTGAAAAATGAAAAAAAAAATTATAATTCTACGGTAATGAACAATCAATTGAAAAAAAAATTAAAGAACAATACTATCCACAGAGATAGAAAATATCTACGAAAGACCCTCTATACCTGTGCCCTTTTGAGCCACAGGTATAGAAAGTTGACCGGAGTATCGCCATGAGTCACGGTATAGTGCGTAACGCGCGCGACAGTGTGCACGGTAACACGAAAATTGATTTTATTGAAAAAAGGCAACTTTCTAGCAGCTAATTTTTTGAGATTTCATTAACAGATAGTTCAACTAACATGTCCCTGGCGATGTCAAGACTAAAATGTATCAAAATTTTTTTGTATCTCTGTAAATGTACTGGCAAAAAAACGAAAACAAATGAAAATTACGACTACCGTTAGCATACGTTTCATGAATAACAACAAACGCTATCGAACATTGTAGTACATAAAATGTTTCTACATACCTTTAGGAACATTTTCCATTTTCAAACTTTAAAATCGGACCAGTCGTTGCGAAATTATTGAATATTTACCAGGCCACTGTAGAACTCCGCGCGACGCGTCGCACGCCTGCTCCGAACAAAGGCAACTTTCGACTGTCGCAGGGGAGCAGGTATACAATATTTCGACCCTACCCTATGCGATCCGAATGCCCCAACCACTTCTCTACTAGAATCCATTACAAAAACATCGATCTTTTAACCTTCATTTTTGAGGTTTTGGCTGGCTAAAAGGCCGTTTGGAACCACTGTGTGGCGATTTGTTGCCTAATAGCATTCGGGCAGTATTCTGTGGCCCCTCGAACTGCGGTAAAACGAACGCCTTACTCTCCCTCATAACGCATCCTAATGGTCTGAGATTCGAGAACGTTTACCTTTATTCTAAATCCCTCAATCAACCAAAATATACATTGCTCGCACGATTACTCGAGCCTGTGAGCGGTGTTGAATATTTTCCATTCAATGAGCACGAACAAGTGGTGACACCCAGCGATGCACACCCCAACTCAATATTTATCTTCGATGACGTGGCATGTGAAAAACAGGACAATATTAGAACCTTTTTCGCCATGGGGCGACACAAAAATGTCGATTGTTTCTATCTTTGCCAGACCTATGCTCGTATTCCTAAACACCTCGTGCGTGACAATACGAATTTTGTGGTTCTATTTAAGCAAGATGAGATGAACCTCAAACATGTGTATAATGATCATGTGAATACTGATATGTCATATACACAGTTTAAAAATATGTGCTCAGAATGCTGGAATTGCGACAAGTATGGATTCATCACGATCGACAAGGATAGTCAAATGAATGAGGGTAGATATAGACGAGGGTTCGATTCTTTTCTCAGTCATAAGTAAACGTTCATTGGAGACAGTATCATCTCTGGCTCGAGGGTAGCAATATGAATAAACTTTTGAAGGAGAAGAAAGACGTATTGCGTTAAATTGTCAAAGCGAGCGATGCAATCCGACAAAAACATCGGATGATAAAAATCGGCAAAGACAATGCTGAACAGGCAATGCAAAATGTCTTTAAGCCAATAGTCACGCCATTGGAAAAATTGGTGATGCGGAAAAACGAGACGCCAGAGATGAAACAGGAACTTAAGGAGGAAGTCAAAGATCGTATTGAAGAAGAACATATTGAGGATGGCAACCATGAAGTTAAAGATGATCCAATGTTGGAAGATTTGTCTTTCCAGTCTGCATACGGTGATGAAGAGAGAGAGCAGGAGGAGGTTGAGGATACAGCTGTCAATGTTGATAAATTAATAAATGAGTATGTAGTATTGCTGCAGACAAATAGAAAATCAGCCTTGGATGTCTCATACGGTGTACGAAATCTCGCTAACAATAAATTAATGATTGGAGATTCTCCAATATTTTTTGATTCTCAGCATATTCGTGTACGAGATAAAAATTATCCAAAAACTGTTGGATTAGCGGAACTGTTGTTCAAAAAAGTGCCCCGCGTTGAGGATCTGACATCCAACGATTTGAAAAATTATGAGAACATTGTAATTGCCACGAATGCCCATAAGAAATATTATAAAGCAGATAAAGCAATTCGGACGGATAAAAATTTGAAATTCAAGACTTATATCGCGAAAATAGTTGATACGCACATGGGTAAAGGTATGCCAAAGTATAAAGTGGCTAGAAAAGACGCGAGATTCGATTATATTTATTGGGACGATCCCAATGAACTAGTGGACCGTCTACGTTTACTCCTCGCATCTCAAGCAGCCGGAAACTTATCTCACTCGAATGAAATCATGTCGATTGTCGAAGAATTGCGTGAGGCTCAAATCGTTTATTAATACATTCATCATCGCAATTTCGCGCATTCACAAAATGAGTGTCGACGTGTTTGGACGGCAGCTGGATAATAAAAGTGCGCTCAATCGCGGTCCTCCGGGCATTGGATTCAAGATAACAAAAGACGGACATTACGATTTGGAGAACAAGCGACTCTGCAACGTTGGAATTCCCGAAGCGGACCATGACGCTATCAGCTTAAAGGTGCTGAATGCTAAAGCCCGAAACGTTACTAAGAACTTACGTGAGGAAATAAATGAAAGTAGAACGCTATTGGTTGAAGGTTTTGAAACTACTATAAAAGATAAATGCGACACGTTAAATACCGACTTACGGAATAAAATAGAGAGAATTAGTGCGCAAATAACTGAAGATCTTACAACCAAGATAAAAGAAATTCTCAAAACTCCGAATGCTGGTACGAAAAACCTACGAGTGTCCATGCTTAGCATGTTTTCCCAGATTGACGCTCGATTGAACATCCTTGAGAAAAAATGAGCGAGAAGAAGCGAGCGCTGGTGCAGGAACTACATAAGCCCGCACGCAGAAACTATCCTCGTCGGCATGTGGATATACGAGGCTTGGATGAGACTTGGCAAGCGGACCTTGTTGACATGTCGGCTTACGCGCGACAAAACGGCAATCATAAATTTCTCCTAACCGTCATCGATGTCTTCTCCAAGTTTGTCTGGGCCGTGCCAATGAGGAGCAAGAACGCTGAAAATACAACGAGCGCTATGAGATCTATACTTGCAAAGGGGCGCATACCAGAGAACCTACATGTTGATCAAGGCAAAGAGTTTTATAATGCCGATTTTCAAACTCTCATGAAAAAGTATAATATTCATATGTACTCGACATACAGTAATTTGAAAGCATCAATTTGTGAGCGTTTTAATCGTACCTTGAAAAATAAAATGTGGATGCAATTTAGTCTTCGTGGAAGCTACAAGTGGATCGATATTCTCAAAAATTTGATTTCCGAATATAACAATAGTGTACATCGCACAATTAAAATGAAGCCGAAAGACGTGAACTTGGAGAATGAGAAGCAGCTGTTACAACGCGTTTTTACGACTCGAGAACCTTTGAAAAAAAGCCGACGAAATTTCGACGCGGTGACAAAGTGAAAATAAGCAAATTTAAAAATATATTTGCCAAGGGTTATACTCCAAACTGGACAACGGAAATATTTACAATACATCAAGTGAAAAATACGAACCCTGTGACGTTCAGTCTGAAGGACTATCAAGATGAACCCATCGCCGGTGGTTTTTATGAGCAAGAGCTACTCAGAGTTGAAAATCCCGATATTTATCTGATTGAACGAGTATTGAAAACGCGTGGGAATGAAATGTTTGTAAAATGGTTGGGTTTCGACAATGGCCACAATAGTTGGATAAGGAAATCTACTGTATAATAAAATATTTTAACAAAAAATGAACATTATTGATCTTTTCAATCGCCACCTTCTATCCCATCTCTCACGGGATTATTTTGTTGGACAGGATATTAATTAAGAAAAAGTCTGTTTCAATATATCTTTTTTTTAATAAATTTTTTCCTCCAGCGTATCAATGTTATTAATTCATAAACAATGTATTCACAGTTTTCATGCTAATCATAGTTTACCACGCCAGCTTATCGCATTTTTGATTTTATTTATTTATTTTTTAAACTACAAACATTCTTTCGTGTGGCGCTCATAACCCCAAGGTAGAGTATCAGTCATATGAGCGGAGAGAACTCTTTTATCATCATTCCAGCTTAAAGCGACTTTTCTTTGTCGTACAGTTTGCACTACATGCTTCTTCGACTGAATTAAATTTTGTGTTTCAACAAGATTCTCATGCTGGAAAAGACAATGTTTATAATCATCGAATCTGATTCTTTTTAACGTGGATCCTCGAATACCTTTAGCACGCTTTTTTTCTACGTCATCATCTCGAACTTTGTAAGCGTATAGTTTGGCGCGCAGGCCCACGAATTCTACCATGATCTGTCCATTATTCTCATCCTTCATTAACCCTAACACCTTTTTATTCGCTAAAGGCATCCCATAAGGATTGTCAAGAGGATAATCGGAGGTATCAAATTTGTTTATGTCGAGCTTCATAACATCATATATATTAGGCACTGTAATATTATATATAAGACTATCAGTGTCGGTGTACATTAATTGAGCTTTTTGCCCAAACTGTTTTTTCATATACTCATAATGGAAATCATAAATATAAATTTTTGATAGGTCAAGGATTGAAAACCCCGCATACAATGGTTTATTAAATTTCACCTTTGCTCTGTTGAGCTCGATGATGACCATATCATCGTCGAATACGGTGCAGCTGTGGAACGTAGCCTTAGCAGTTAGAGCTCGAGCTTCGTACCGACCACCCCACTCAGTAACAAGCTTTACTTCTCGATGCTTTCTCACATTCTCCATTGTTTTCCCGAAAACTGCATTATTGAGTAGTTTATACAAGTTTTTATGAAACGCATTGGTAGCTTTTTGTCTCAACCCAGTATTCAAATCAATGTATGGCTTCATCCATGGCTTCTGTTGGAATTTTAAAACTCTATGAATTTTCTTTAATTTCAAGCCCAAGTTGAGACACTGCTGCAAGTTTCGATAATGAATTATATATTTTTCTTTTGTCAATAGCGTTGTCATTAGTTTTATATTTTTGGAGGTGGGTGGCCTGTAATGCTGAGGACAAAGTGGAAAGGCTTTATGAGATTCGTGCAGCTCCTTGGGATATTCTAAATCAGCCTCGAATATGCATCCTGTTTGAGAATCGGCAGGGATATTGTCAATATCTAATTTATCAAAGTTTTCCACCCACTCGAATCCAGCGTATGGCAATGCCTGAACCATAGCTGCACCATAAAGATTGTTTACGTCGAAATACATTAAGTACAATTCGAGCTTTGATGGGTCAAAGTCCTCCCCCATGTATCGATTGTTTGCTTTTGCATAGCGATTTGAGCATTGAGCAAGACCTCCTCTGATACCCTTCTCAATAAACAATAGTATATCAACGTTGGTGATGAGTTCGAGTTTAATGCCTGTTAAGTTGAGCATTGCATCGAAAACGAGTCCAGGAGCAGTATAGAAGTGTAACGGATCTAAATTATATGTTGATAGGCAGCTGCGTCGGAAATTTTCGAAAATGTCAGCTAAAAGGAGAACATCGATTTTGAGATATAAATATGAATATTCTCCTAACGTTGATATTTTAAAAGTTTGCCAAACATTCATGGCGTGAGCGTATGAATCTTCGGAAATTTCCTCATTATTTAGCCTAGAATAAAACTGCTCTTTGGATGGTAACTCAATCTCGTCAAGTTTCATCCAACAATCGGTATAATCATATGGGTAAACCCCCTTTCTAGTCAGAAGCTTGAATTCCGTTGCATTATTACAATGCTTACGAGTTATTTGTTTTTCATCGCTTTCCAAGTACGATGCTAATTTTTCAATGCTACACGCCATAAATCTGTATGAATCTAAAAACCTGAACTCTACAAACGTGCCCTGGACTTTTTTTGTGAATGAAATATATTTCTCCTTATTAATTGGCAGAAGATAAACCGCACCTTCGAATGCTACAGCTAATGCTTTAATCAGAAAATGAGCGTCATATCCCGATAAATTATGAAAAATAACCGGCACCGCGTGAGAGTTTTTATAATTTAAATTACATCCAGTATGTGCGGGCCCGCGATACTTCCCTGTAAAATGACAATGATCTCGAACTCTCAACTCGTTATTTTCGAAAGGCTTCTCACAAATATGACAAATGGTTACAGATTTAAATGCGCTTTGCTGATCATCGCTGAGATGCTCCATTGGTATGATGTTCGTCAACCGAGTATTCACCAAGCTCGCGATATTCTTCAATTCCTCCATGAACCACCCAATACAATCCAAACCTCGATGAGATTTAAATTCCGAAATGGTATCATCGTACGAGCAGTAAAAGTAGTAGGCGACGGAGTGAGGCACATGCTTTTGGTAGCCCATAGTATTCGTCTCCTCCGCAGGCGCAATCGGCTCCAAAAGACATTCGAGATCAGCATATATCACGAACGGAACATTCTCTTTATGCTTATAGTTTCTAAACCTCATGAATTTCGCATCACCCTCGGGAAAATACACTCTGCACTGGTTCGTGCAGTCGAGGATATGCTTCTGCAGCACGATTTCGCTTTGAAAGTGACAGAGACATCTGTCACACAACCATTTTTTGCCATCATGTCTAGAAATCTGCGAGCTCACTAAGCGTGAAATGTTTTTTATCCATGTAAAGTGATTTCACTAAGCGTGAAATGTTTTTTATCCATGTAAAGTGATGGATAGGACTCGCAAGATCATCCTCATCAGAATCATTTCTGTCACTCTCGAGCATAAGAAGGTGAATTGTCGATTCAGGAGATATTTGTTTACTGATATATATCGGCACTATTACACTGTTTTTCCTCTGATTATCAACACCATAAATGTTAATTTTGAGGTTATTAATTTTTTCAAAGGTTGGCACTATTTTTACAGTCATTGGAAAATCCAAACCTTTGTACTGTAAAACTTCACTGAAATGTCTGTAAGAGCTTGCTCGATTGCATTTTAGAACTGGCGGAGAAAGTGCAGCAGTGACTGCCCATAAAAAGCAAAATTCGTCATTGCTCTCTATGTTGACTACAGCACGCTTTCGTTGAATATCTTTCGGAACACTAACGTATGTACCTCTCTGGAGTGGTACGTATTTTCAGGAGACCCATAAACGAATTTGTGCTGAAAGGAATAGCAATTGTGGAAATCTCTGACAACACCGAACCCCTGACGTTTTTCTTCAAACCTCCAACGCCATGGAACTCTCTACCAGCGAAGTACAAAACGATGAATGCATGGCTAGAACGAAATTTTCATGGAATACGATGGAATTCAGGCGACACGCCGTACGAAGCTGCTGGAACAACAATTCGAGCTATCTTGAAACAAGCCCGAACCATCTACGTGAAGGGATTAGAGAAGAGGACGTGGTTAGCGCAATTCACGGATTCGTCGATATGGAAACTCTCGATTGTCCATCATTGCAGAAATTATCAAAAATATCAAACAACAGAGGATGTTCTCATCATCCCCATGACTCAACATATAATTGTGCCAACGCAAACGTGAAATCTTTAAGGAGCTGGTACATTAGGCATTGTTTAAACGCAGGATTTTTGAAATAAATAAGAACATTTTATGGAAAAATATATGTGTGTTTTTTATTAAAATAAACCATAGGAAATTGTTTTACATATTTGGTTTCACTCCAACTCATACATTTCGCACCAAGCGTCATCTATAATATTTTTTTTTTTTTTTTACTTTTTCAACCATGCGCACTTATGGATTCAAACACTTTTTTCAGTGCCACCATCGTTCGCGTAGAGTCACGACCCCATAGTAGGCGCGATGGATTGATGGTTCGATGGCGTCAGATGCGTTTGAATTCTACGCTGTTATATTTCCCACCGAAGTAGTTCATATAGAGTTGATTTGTATGCGCAGCGTCAATCATCTCTTTGAATATTTCTTTGTTCTCGTCGAACGCTTTCACGAATCTTGCAGGTAGGAATACGGAGGAATCGTTGGTGATATCCGCCACGATCCTCCTCCCGAATTTCGTTTCGACTATTCTCAGGTCGGAGATCGGATGATCTGCCTGAACGGAGAGTTCAGCCAATTATTTTATTGGCAAAAATTCCACCATTTTTCCCACCTTGTTGATACTTGTGAAATCCATTTCGACTTATTGATGTATTCTTCAATGTATTTATAATGAAGCTCAGATCAGACCTCGTACGTATAAGATTTTTTACTTCTTCGATATTTTTTAAAAGCAAGAGCAATCGTTCTTTTAGCTCACGTCGCCTGTCTCGAATGTCAACTGGTGCAGTTCAGACGTGCATCTTGATATTATATAGGCCCTCCAAATTCCCGACCCCCAGCAACTCTCAATTCTAGGACCCAATAGAATTTTTCACATTTTCCTCCACCCTCACATTAGAGCGACACATTTCACAATTCCGTACAGAGGGTGCAGGGCCATCGATATGAGTCATGATGTGGGGCGTATTCCAATGTTCCATACAAGGCAGATATGACATAATTTCAGCGTCTGCACGAAGGTTTTCGGGTAAACGATCATAAAACATATGAATTGATCGACTAAAATATTTTAAAAGCATAGGCTGCGTTATATTCTTAAGATCACCCCTTGATAATTCCCACGGATATTTGGTTCCAAGAACGCCATCAGGATATCCGTCCATGTTGATAGCAAGAACGCGCTTAAGCGTGTCATAGCGGCATTCCATGAAAATCAAAGCCTCATTTTCCGGCGGTTTGTCAAAATATGTAAAAACTGTGCAGGCTTAAGCGTGTTCAGACATGCAAGATGGCATCATCCGCTCTCGAAGGTAATGGGAGGGCTCGAAACAGGTCGAGACACGTCGAAGGCGCATATCAGTATACCATTTTCATTGCAGTTTGAAAAAAGATCTGCCGTAGCACCCTGCGCTACATTTACGTACGCACCAGTCAGTGCGATAGGAAAACGCTTATATAAATGCGGTCAGAAGAATACCTGTTAGGGATATTTTCCTTCGGGTGCCGAGGACCAGCCGGATCATAGGCACCTCTAAGATTTTATGACCTCATGTTTGGCCTTTTCCAGACTGCGGTCTAACCCTTGGCACACGGCCAGATATGATTTATGACCAGCGATAAGGTTGCGATAAACAGACGCACTGGCCCGGGAGGGTTGCGTCGTGTGTGGTTGAAAGGTCTAACGCTCTAGTCCGCTATTTACTTGTTAGAGATAATAACATTCCAATGCCAAGACAAGCTGCACTGCAGCTGCCGGATATACAGAATAGCTGCATTCTAATACCACCCTCAAAACTAGCCCCCCACCCCGCCCTACAGAGACGCCAGTCTACCTGATAATCATCAATCAAATGTCGCCATGAAAAATAAGGCGCCCCGCCGCTGCCAGAGATAGCGGCATTCCAATACCACCCTCAAAGCTAGCCCCCCCCCCCCCCCCCAATGTCTCGAACCATAAGAGATTAGGTGCCCTCCAGTTGTTAGAGATCCCCCCCCCCGATCGGCTCCGTGCATTCCGGCTCATCGAGATAGCCCCCCCCCCCCGGGTTTGTGTCTCGGCTAAGTGGTTCATGTCTGAGCTAAAAAATGTCGGTAAATGTCGGGGTAGGGATCTTGGGTTAGAACTGTCCTTGTAACACTACTTATATATAAATGTATCTTGATTGCTTTTGGCATAAATTTACAAAGCTCATTCATTTTAAGCATCAACAAATATAAATTTGAGCAATATAGTCTAGCGAACCATCATATTAGTGTATTCCCTTTTTTAATTCCTTATCATTGTGTTGATCTTAATCTCACACGTAAACATTAAGTATCGATTTATTACTGTAGTTTTTAAATATATAATACAACAATTTCCACGATACAAAATATCGTTCAATTGTTTCACCATGCCTTTGACAATACGCTACGTTACCTCTAACCTATAAATTATCATGCGCTATAGGGCGCTATGGGCGGTATTCATAGTCGGGTCTTATTTCTAAGACGGTCTTAAGCACGGCCAACGACCAATCAAGTCATCCTAAACGACGACTTATGACTGTCTTAGAAATAAGACCCGACTATGAATACCGCCCTATGTGCAGATGTTCTACTAGCGCCGCTCGCGGGAAAAAGTATAATAAATTGTGTGCTAGAATTGTATGGATGTTAAGCGGCGAAAGGGATAGAAAAAAATATATTTTTTTATAGTGTTGTATTTATATTAACTAAAATAATATTTCGAAAGGTACGTAAAAATTATTCATCTGGACTTTTTTTCATTTCTAAATTTAAAGTAAATGAAGAAATAAATGTCCAATTTCTTTACAGTGACAGCACACCATAACCTAAAAACACAGCCCACAGCAATGGCGGCCATAATTTTGCGCATGTGTGTGTGTTTTTGTGTTTATGTGTGTGTCCGAATGAGGTCCCAAAAACTTACACTTATGTCCACCACAAACGCTCGCGTCACATTTCGTCATTACTCCGCCCCCTTGCACATAGCCTATGCGCCACTGTTGATGCATATAGAGGGAGTGCGTGCGTGCGCAGTGAGAGAAACTAAATGTTGCGAACGAAAAGAGATATATCCCTGTCTCAACATGTTACGGTCACTTTCCACTCATTCCTCGAGTGGGCTATTTCCCTTCCATGAGTATAAGTTTTATGCTTAAAACTTATACACACACGAACGCACAGGCAGGAACACACGTGTACCATACACACACACACACACACACACACACACACCCACACACATGCACACACACACACACACACTATCGCACGCGAACGTGTCCTAACATGCGAAAAAAGTAGGGATAGGAGTACGCGCTACAATAGATATGGACATATACACGCGCGTGTTAATTTATGAATATTAAAAATTTGATATCTCGAACAGTATTGCGAGTCACCAAAAATCGATTTGGGAGGACTTCCGAATAGTCAAATGTAGGGCGTATGCCAAATTACAATGTGAATTTCTCTTTTGTGCTTGCGGAAGTATACCTGATATTTGTAAGGGTCAAAGCGCGCGATAAGATGTTTACTAATTGAAAATGATTTGTTAAAGGTTGCCTGGCTTGTGTGTACTTATAAACATGCAAAATGTTTATATTGCGACTTCGATATTATACTACTGCCAACGAACTGGGAATGAGGTAACATATTGGATAGGCCCCGCCTCCTTGTCGATTCCCAATATACGTTAGATTGGCTAGGTTTCGTTAGGCCAGTGATATTGCGTACTTTTGCAATGAGGGGAACTGAACGTTACGAAGTGAGAAAGTGATATTTCTCTGTCTCAACATGTTGGGGCCATATCCAACAGCGCGATTCCTCGTCCATGAGTATACATTTCTATGATGTGAGGAACAAACTGTGGGCGGGCCTATGGATTTGTTCAGTGCGAATGGTGCATTTGCCATATCGATGAATCAACACATGGTCTACCGGCAAAAGTTTGTACTACTTTGATGTGTGCGAAAAACTAACACGGGAGCGAGAGAGTTCGTAGTGAGGGACAGACTCTGGGTGGGCCTATATATGGATTTATTCAGTGCGTTTGGTGTGTTTGTCATATCGATACATCACCACGTGGTCTACCGGCGAAAATTGGTACTACTTTTTCTCTACGAATAGCTAACACGGGGTAGGTACTCCGCTGTACGCTGTGTTCTCCGACCACAGTGATGGAAAGTCAGTTTCGGTAAGTGCTGTGATACTTAATGTTTTTATATTGTATATCCATATTAATTAATCTATAATTTTATCATTTCTGTGTGCGCGAAAACATCAATGTAAGATGGTCCAATAAGTAATGTGAACGAATTTGTAGTCCTTTTTCCGAAAAAGTCAAAAATTATTTACAATCTTGAAAGTTGGGTTATGCTCTTATCCAACGCGTGACGCGACGCGAAAGCGCCTCTGGACGTGGAGGTCTACATGTGATATGTACAACTCCAGGTCCGAAGTCCTGGAAGTGTAATATACGGAAGATCGAACGATTTTGTAATAAATCGATTCATACGAACAGGTTGTTTAAAAAATCATTAATGTTATCATGGGATGACGCGTAATAACGTTTCAAGTACACATTATCTCTCGACTTAAAATAATCTGTATGACGATTTAAAATTTCGGTAAGTGTTGTGGTACTAAAAACGTTTTCATGTTGTTTTCAAAATGTTTATCCATCAATGATCTTTCAGTTGTATTAAATTCAAATATAATTCTTGAGTGTGCAAAAACATCAATCAAATATGGTCCAATATGTAATGTGAACATATTTCCGGGCCTTTTTCCAAAACAGTCAGCAATTATTTACAATGCTCAAAGTTAGGTTATTCCTTCATGCAAAATCATGACGCGACATGAAAGCACGTCTCTGGACGTAGGAAAGATACATGTGATATGCACAATTCCAGGTCCGAAGTCCTGGAATTATAATATATGGAAGATCGAATGATTTTTTAGTCAATCGATTAATACGAACATGTCATTTCGAAAAAAAGATTAAGGTTTTCATGGGGTGCCTTTTGATAAACTTACAAGTAGATATTATATCGCGACTTAAAACAATTAATAAACAGTCGAAACTATCAATATTGTTGATATTTGGGTTATTCCACCAATTTTTAAGTACCGCATACATGTCAAATCCTCGTATGTTACTGTAAATTGGTGTTATTGGTGTCCTCGAAACAAAAACTCGCAACTTTTTCTTAACTGGCTCATTCCGTATGGAAATTTAAAAAAAAATGGTAATGTTATGTTAAGACGATATGGAGTATACCGTGGTCGGTAACAAATTTCGTTCTCTTTTTACCCAAGACCGTTGATATTTCGGAAAAAAGCAAATTATGGGTTTCCACGCACGATGAATAGTGCAATTTTAATTGAAATTAAGTGAGATTCAGATATTTTTTAATGTTTGAAAAATTCATGTGATTGCTTCAACTTCAGCTATTTTGAGACTATTGAGCGGAAACTTTCTACACAAATAGACTATAGGTTCAGGATGATTCGTATTTGGTTTGGGAAAAATTGTTTAATGGGTTAAGACTCTACGAAATTGTGAAATTTTTAAAAAAATATATTTAATCGTTCTAACTATAAGTTCGGAAAATTTTTAGATGTCGGGCTTAAATGTTCTATATGAATGAAGTATTTTTAATTTGGTAAGGATTTAATTTCGTGAGAATCGCTCAAGGAGTTAACTTTGAAATTTAAAAAAATGTTCGTGATATCTCTATCTTCCGGAAAGTAAAACTCAAGAAAAGAAGAGGGAAAATAGTGCAATTAGAAACATGTACATTGCTTCCTCATGCATGTTCCGCATTTTTCATAATAATAACCAGAACACGTGGTCACGGGAATCTCCACGTGTAATCTATTAACACTTGAAGGGAAGATATCCGTTTTTCATACTAAAAAAATACGTCATTTTTTGGATGGTTTTTAATCAAACTATACTTCATATCAATTTTAAATTGTGTACCTTATCCTTAATTTTACGTTAGCCTCATCCTTCTTCGTGTACACCTTAACCTTGTAATTCGATATTGTGGCAATTGTGTTCTTATTTATGGTTAACCTTATTACATAATTTTTCAATGTATTTCGTAGACACGAAATATCACCTGCTAATTTTGCCAAATATTCGGGTTGCTGGTTACCAGTATAACTTGAGGCTTGTTGGTCGCGTCAGCTTCAAATTGTAACTGAATGCAAAGTAAATATTAATTTAGGCTGTGAACTAGGAATATTGACATACGTACTGAAGTTTTTGATCTTAGAAAAATTCACCAATTTAATAATTCTTTTTTTAATAATTGGATTGTCAATTATGTAATAGCCATGTCTATCTAGAACAAAATTCTGTTCGTTTTTTATTTCATTAGATGACTTGAAGTGCACCATCCTGCTAATCAACCATCAAAATATTTAGGAACAGTAATAGATGCAGCAGACGTTATTTAGTATAATATTTTCATGACAATTGTCTATTTCATGTTTGAAAAGTCATGAAAAACACGTGCGTAGTTTTAAATTGATGCACCTTACAGTGTCCTGAAAACAATTCCCAAGCTTGACGTATTTTCAGGAATGTTTAGTGGGAAACCTATCAATAATCGTTGATAACCGTTTTTATTTGACTTCATCATTAATTATGTGCGATATACCTATTAGTATTTATGCGGCTACAAAAGATTGGAATTTGTCATTATAAAGGAAATTTTTTGTTTTTTGTTTTGTTTAATGATTTACAGTGATTTATAATGTTTGGACTTATATTGCTGAATGATGGAAGCTATAAGATCTGCGATATCAAGTGGATAATAAAACGACATAAAAATAACACATGTACTGTTAAATTTCCAAACAAAAAACCATGTAATGGGTGATTATTGGCTTCACATAGTAAGTAATTTCGAAAAATTTTATTACATTAAAGCATTGATACAAGAAAATCGTGTACAACAAACATATTTATTTAACTGATTTTCAATCGTATTCATGGTTTATTGGAAATTATTTGGAGGAGTACGTTCATACTATATTCAGAGGTTCTGAATGAACTTGAAAAAATAATGTACATATTAATTTTCAGAAAGTTTTGAAGTCCTGGTGGACATAAAGAGTTCTTTGAACAATGGATCTCCAAAAGTTCAAGTTAATCCAATCATTTTCGGGACCACTGCACGGAACGTGTCATCATTTTTTGACCTTTCGCCAATCGAGTCCACAGAGTTCAAACCTTCGATATGCAATCGATCAGATGAAAGCATCTCAGCCGTTTCACCGAGGATCTCTGTAACTGAATTAAACGATAACGATGTCCGCCAGGATTCAGAACATCTCTCCGCTGATATTGATTCTAAGAAAGAGCGCCCGGTTAACCGCATCACACACGCTGCTACTGGAACGCCTTTTCAAACGTTAAAAAAACGTATTAATTCAGATGTTCACATAATTCCCAAAGACTTATTAACGACTATCCGACGTTTGGATTCTGAAACCGAGATTAATAAAGAGACGGTCACGCATCAATCTTGCCATTCTCCTCAAAAGTCACTGCACGTACCATCCCTGGAGATAAGTAGTAGTGACTGTGACGGAGCATCAAAAGAGTTGTTCCCATCAATCGGCTATACCAAAGACAGTTCTACGGGATCGAAGCTGTACATTGAGCTTGAACCGCAGAACTATACTCTCGACTCGAGACTCAAATTATTTCAAGGGATCAATGATAATCACACGGTCAGAGCACCTCACACGGAACGTACATCGAACGAAACGAGAAAAGACTCTCCTTCTTATCCTGAGCAGCGTATTACGGCACCAGCCCAGATCTTTATTACAAAGTCGCATCTCCAGATATCAGAAGGAATCAGTTGTACTTCAAGCAATCACAAAACACCACTTTCGGAAATATCGGTTTCAACGACCAAAACTGACAGGAACCATGCTGAGAATCCAAAAAATCCCATCGTAACTGAAGTTCATACTTCCGATTTAACATCAAGTAAAGACATTGCTAGTATTTCTACGATAAAAGTGGGTACAGAATCATCGGATTATGATCTTAACAATAACGACTCTTACGGTTCCAATTCGTTCATCGCAAACACCAATGACTACGGAGGAGATCAGTTAACTTTTCCATTCGACTTCAGACTACCAATATGTGAACAACTTGATGTTATTCTCGATAACGTTATGGATTCAGCTGATAACACTCTTGTTAAAGATGTTAGTTGTAGAGATATTTGTCTGTCAGCGCAAAAGATTATAGATCTCGACGTTGTTACAGCAGAGAGCATTCCAGACACAGTCAGGCCACATAGCAACGACGAAGTATTAACGAACAACGAGGACAGTAATGTGGAAGGTACGAATGATGCAGAGCAATGTATTCGATATTGGGCTAGAAATGGAAGTCCGAATAAATCCTCTATTGAAGACAGTGACATTAATTCAGATCCGCAAGACGAATGTTCGGCAAACAAAAAAGTAAATGAACAAAATCGACAATTGGAAAAGCGACACGGGTCTGTGGAACGTTTTCTGACAGATGCTCGTTGCTCTATGCGTACAAGTAATGATATCGAGGAAGTCAACAAACGCGCACCTCGCCGTGAACAAGAAGTAGGCGGAGACAGTCCGACTAGCGATTCCAAAAGTCTTATCCGTCACGATTATGAGAAATACCGAAGATGCATGATATCTTCCTCAGGTCGAAGAAAAGACTTGGAAACGGTCGAATCGATCGAACCCACTGCGAGCAGTTCACTACTGAATTTAAGCCCGGCGTCGAGTAATAGCGATGACGACGATGCCGTTAACACCTGTCATGAACGACCTGGTTCTGATGAAACAGTCGGTGATGTTACGAGCAAAAATGCAGTTCTTCTTCCAGTCGATTCCGAGGATTCGATAAGTGATGTCAGTGATTGTGATTCAGATTATCAACCACAACAAGGCGAGTATCCCACAGATGATAGTGGTGATAGTGAAACCGAAAGACCGGATTCATACATTGAGGCAGAGGAACTAAGTCAGAAAAAACCAAAATCGAACAATACGTCAACCAACTCGAGCAGATTAAACATTTCATTTCCTGAGAACCCAGAGGGAGCCGCATTTTGTGATGACTCAAACACAACTGTCGAGCCTTTGCAAGGGCCAGCTGGGGGTAACAAATGGAACTTTTGTTTTTATTGTGCAAAGAAACAGACTAAAATTGGTCGACATTTGGAACGATTACACAATGCTGAAAAAGAAGTGATGGAGTTCACTGCATTGCCAGTTGGCTGCGTCGAGCGCAGACGTAAAATTGATAAATTACGGAAAAGCGGAAACTTTTTGTTTAATACCGATCCAAAACACAATGACGGTCGACACATAGTAGTGCGAAGACCGAATGTCAGATTCACGAGAACGGCGAAAGATTTTGCTTATTGCGGAAAGTGTAAAGGATCCTATTCAAAAAATACATTAAGCATTCATTTCGCCAAATGTACGGGAATAAGGAGTAAAAAAAACAGACTGGTCATGCTATCAGCGAAACAAGTGGCGGGACGCATTCATCCTTCGGCGAATGACGTGTTAAAAAAAAGTATTTTCCCCGTATTACTGGAAGACGTAATAGTATGCTCTATCCGCTATGATGAATTGTTGATTGCTTTTGCTAATAAACAAACCCAAAAATACAAGCGAGAGCACTTTGATAAAATGATCAGAAGAGACATTCGCGTTGTAGGTCGTTTCGTTGTGGCCATTCGGAAGATTAATAAAAATGTCACTGATTTGGCATCAGTCTTTGATCCGGAAGTTTATGACGACGCAATTTCCGCAGTCAATGAAGTTGCTGGCCTGGATCTGACGTCGAATATGTACAAAGCGCCATCAACTGCGTCCTTGCTCGGAACGCTGCTAAAAAAATCGGAAAACTTCGAATCAGTATTTGTATAAAAACAAAACAAAATCAGAAAATGAAGGATGCTGAAGACTTTCTAAAGCTGCTGGACGAAGACTACTCTGTGAGCGTGAACAAAATCGTTGCCGAAACGCAGGCTCAGCAGCAACGCCGGAAGAAGATAACACTGCCGTCGACCGAAGACGTGCATAAGCTGTATAGTTATCTTGAGCGTGAACGACAGACAGCATTTGCAAACTTGACCGATAAATTTTCCATTGTGAACTGGCGTTACTTGGCAGAAACGACATTAACCTCTATACAGGTGTTTAATCGTTGCCGAGCAGGCGAGGTTGAACGAATTCTAATCGAGGACTTCCAAAACTATCAAGGAGTTGACACAGGTGTCGACAACCATCTATACAGAGAGTTATCGGACATGATGAAAACAGCAGCTAGTAAATACGTACGATTCACTATCAGGGGCAAGCTAAATCGCACGGTTCCCGTACTCCTGTGTGCTGGAATGTTAGAGTGTATCCAACTGATCCTCAAACACAGAAAAGATGCACGAGTAAGCGCTACAAATCCGTATGTTTTTGGTATGCCCACTAATAACAAGACTATACAGAAATATCTCGACGCATGTCTGCTGATGCGTAAGTTCTCGAAGGAATGTAGCGCAAGCAATCCAAAAAGTCTACGTGGAACAGAATTGCGCAAGCACATGGCTACGAAATGTCTCTCGTTGAATCTTAATGAACAGGACGTCGGCGATGTTGCTAATTTCATGGGCCACTCAACGGATATTCACAAGAAAGTTTATCGACAAAATATTGTATCTCGAGAAATAATAAAAATGTCGAAGTTGTTGGAAAAAGCGCAATGCGTAGAGGCTGAAAGCGACAGTGAGGATAGCAGTAATGACGGTGACTACAATGGCTCCGACATAAATTTCAACGTTGATTTGCAAAATAAGTCTCGCAAAAAAACGGGCTCTGGTGATTTTACAAGTCTGAGTCAATCTGAAGTACCTGAGCCTTCCTCTTCCATGAGAAATCTTCCATATCTGATGAAAAAAATAAAACTAACTCAGTCATCAGACAGTACCAAAAGAAGTTCTTTGGAATCGAATCCCGGGGATCATCAACCTCAAGCGAAGAAGCGACGCTCTGGTATGTATTAAATTTATCTGTTTATTGGCATAGAAATTTCATTTGATTTCATACATTCTACTTTTTCACACTTTTACAACTGTACCAGTACAATATATGAAGGGTTTTTAATCAGAATTGGGATGTATTCCCACTGGCTTTAATTACTTTATTGATAAGATTTCTTGGATTATGATATAATAAGGTTCATTCTTATGAGATACTATTTCGTTCGTGAGTTGGCAACACTGACTGACGCGGAAAAATGACCGATGACGCACCCGAAACTTTCGAAATAAAATTACATAACCTCATTATTAGGAAGTGGTGAAAAGTGTTGGAAATGCAATTTGTTAAATCAAATAACTTTCGTGAAGATGAATTGACAATGAAATTTATTTTAAATAATTATTGATAAATATCATCATAATTTATTGATTTATTGAGGTATCATTCTTGAGTCTTAATGCTTGGAATCCTCGCCTCAAGTTTCAACTCAAGACGGAGCCTTCGGTCTCCGTCTGGAGTCTTGATGCTTGGAATCCTCGCCTTAAGTTTTAAAGAATGAAAAACCGCCAAAAGTTTGGGTTTTGGCGGTAGAGATTTTCGCCTCAAGTTTCAGCCGGGAGCCTTTGGTCTCCGTCCTTCATCGAGACTCAAGACGGAGACCAAAGGCTACGCGTTGAATCTTGAGGCGAGCATCTCTACCGCCAGAACCCAAACTTTTGGCAACTTTTCATTTTTTGAAACTTGAAGCGAGGATACCAATCCTCACCTCAAGTTTCAGCCGAGAGCCTTCGGTCTCCGTCTTGCATCGAGACTCAAAACGGAGACCGATGTCTATACGCTGAATCTTGAAGCGAGGATTCGAATCCTCGCCTCAAGTTTCAAAAAATGAAAAGTCGCCAAAAGTTTGGGTTCTGGCGGTAGAGGTCCTCGTCTCAAGATTCAACTATAACCATCGATATCCGTCTTGGGTTCTGGCGGTAGAAATACTCGCCTCAAGATTCAACGTACAGCCATCGGTCTCCGTCTTGGGTTTTGGCGATAGAGATCCTCGCCTCAAGTTTCAGCGGAGAGCTTACGTTCTCCTCCTTGGGTCATCAAATAAATTACTCTCAGGTTTGACTTGCAATTAACTTATTACAGCAAAAGAAATAATCTCAGGTTTGGACTAATGAATTATGAACAAATCGTTGGTTAATGGTAATTTGAAGAGAATCCATTCCTCGCAGACTAGGGGTTTCATACCTTTGAACACCGCCACTCCATCTGGAACAAGAAGACGATAGTCAATAAACGTTATGATATTACCGAGAGACAAATCGCTTACTAATTAAGATTTCCATTGAACCTTGTTATTGTCAGCTAACAAACGATAGTTTTTGCGGAGGAGATAAACAATAAGCAATGGACTTTCCTGCGGCTCAAGACATCTTCAATATCTAACGAAGACTATTAATGAAAGTTCTGTTACAGAAGTACAGCACTTTCATCAATAGTCTTCGTTGGATATTGAAGATGGCTCGAGCCGCAGGAAAATCTATTGCTCATTGTTTATCTCCTCCGCAAAAACGATCGTTTGTTAGCTGACAATAACAAGGTTCAATGGAAATCTTAATTAGTAAGCGATTTGCCTCTCGGTAATACCATAACGTTTATTGACTATCGTCTTCTTGTTCCAGATGGAGCGGCGATGTTCGAAGGTATGAAACCCCTAGTCTGCGAGGAATGGATTCTCTTCGATTGACTATTAACCAACGATTTGTTCATAATTCATTAGTCCAAACCTGAGATTATTTCCTTTACTGTAATAAATTAATTGCAAGTCACACCTGAAAGTAATTTATTTGATGACTCAAGACGGAGAACATAAGCTCTCCGCTGAAACTTGAGGCGAGGATTTCTACCGCCAAAACCTAAGACGGAGACCGATGGCTGTTTGAATCTTGAGGCGAGGATCTCTACCGCCAGAACCCAAGACGGAGACCGATGGCTATACGTTGAATCTTGAGGCGAGGATCTCTACCGCCAGAACCCAAACTTTTGGCGAGGATTCCAATCCTCGCCTCAAGTTTCAGCCGAGAGCCTTCGGTCTCCGTCCTGCATCGAGACTCAAGACGGATACCGAAGGCTATACATTGAATCTTGAGGCGAGGATCTCTACCGCCAAAAACCCAACCTTTGGCGACTTTTCATTTTTTGAAACTTAAGGCGAGGATTCCAAGCATCGAGACTCCAGAGGGAGACCGAAGGCTTCGTCTTGAGTTGAAACTTGAGGCGAGGATTTCAAGCATCGAGACTCAAGAATGAGACCTCAATAAATCAATAAATTCTGCTGATATTTATTAATAATGATTTAAAATAAATTTTACTGTCAATTCATCTTCACGAAAGTTATTTGATTTTACAAATTGCATTTCCAACACTTTTCAACACTTCCTAATAATAAGGTTATGTTATTTTATTTCGAAAGCTTCGGGTTGCCTCATCGGTCATTTTTCCGCGTCAATCAGTGTTGCCGACTCACGAACGAAATAGTATCTCCGGTTGTCCCGTTTCCACGAATATGCCCGGATATATAAAATACGTAAATGATTGTGTCTTAGGTTCTCCTCGTGGTCCTATTAAGAGAGTAGCATGGACGCGTGTCGAAAAGGATTATATACTGAAAGAGTATGGAAGCTTCATCAATTCGGACAGTAAGAAGTTTCCGTCGTTGAAAACTTTAGGAGAATTCATAAGCAAGATACCGGTTCTCCAAAATCGCACGCCACAGCAAGTCAAGGCTTGGATGAGTAATCAGAAAACAACAAATAGACGTTCGGAATACTCAGAAATGATGATTTGTTACTCAACTGCATGAGTGGTCGTATATTTTTCAAGGTTCTGGTCATTAAGAAGGTCAAGATACTACAAAATTATAAAAATGAAAATGTGAATTGTACCTATGAAATATTGAAACTTTATAAAAAATACTGCTCGACGTACACTGATACAACTAAATATTTTTACAATTCAAATATTCTTGCAACCACGTTCATCGATGTGAATATTCTTCCTCATTGAACTCGTAAAGTTTAGGTTATATCAATGAACCATATTGGCACCACAAGACCTCATTCTCTTTGTAAAAAGATTTGTTTCAGTCTCAATATTTGATTTTTGATTCGGAATTCTTGCGCAGCCGTTACACCGGAAAGATCACAAAATGTGATTGCTTGAAGAAAAAATGAACACAAAAGTGTGTGTACCTCTACACATGAGCTTTAAATGGAAATTCATATATTAAGATTAGAAAAACTCCTCTCATGAAGAGATGAGACCTTGCAAAAACAATCTAGCTCATCGGTATAGCCTAAACCGTACATGAAGTAGGGAATGGAACAATATTTGCTTTTTTAAACTTGCATGTAAAAATATGCTTCCAATTATGGAATTGTTTCTTTATTTTCGTGCTTTTCAAGTAGTATTATGTCAAAGTATTTTTAGTTTTAAAATGTTTTTATTTTTTTAAGATTTAGTATTTATCGAAGAGTACTTTTTTTAAAATTCCAAAATTTCACAAGTATAATTATAACAATACATCAAAGATGTATTGTTATCATTTCTTGTTAATTCGACCACCTTAAACAAAATCGAACGAACAACAATTTCTTTGGGAAAAATTATAGCTTAGCGAAATACCTTTGAAAAGATAACATAACCTTGAAAATAAATGAACTCGTAGATCGGGAGTTAGAAACTTAAAAACAATTAAACATAATAATAACTTACAGATGATATACAACAAAACACCGAATACTCTTTAAAATAAATATATAGAAATCGAACATTTATGTTAGACATGATGAAAAAAATAACGAGGCAAGGCTATCATTCCATGATATTACAAATCGGATAATTATTTTGCGTTACGCTTTAATAGTAAAGGATAGTCAATAATTATAACAGAAAACCGTAACATATACTTTTTTTAAATCTGGAATCTTTTCTTCGTGACTATCGTGTCGAAATATGATAATCGAGAATTCCTAGTCTTAAAAATAGTTGCATATAATGTGCGCATAGCCCGATTAGCATCGTAAATGCAAGTACTGTAATGCGTACAGTACAAACACGAAAGACTGATAAAACGGAAGTAAACTGTTCAGGAATACGTGCAGATACTGATAAAATGTATTGATGCCGATGAACGTCCGAAATACATACTAAGCTGAGGTGCAAATGATCTAGTTAAAAAACAAACTCTGATAGTAATAAATGTATTTAAAATACGTATCGAAACGGATCATATGTATCTAAACCGATCAGAATTTATTTGCAACAAGCAATGGTCAGTGAATGTAAAAAAACTCATCAGTGATATAGGTTATAATATATATTATTAGCCAATAAATATCAATACTTGTTCAAATAATGTAACGTTGGAAATGAAAATCACACACCAGTCGTATTTTCAACTCACATTTTTTTGCCTATCTTTTCATGTAACATTTTGGTGTCATGAACATGTAATGCTACGTGATGTATATTATTCGAAGACCACACTAGCAGGAACAATCTTTGAGTTTGAATTCGCCAACAAAAATTTTTTCTGCGACATCATACACAAACACAACACATTATTGTGGACACCATTATTTTGGAGCGCATTCCGATAAGGACAGAGCAAAAAAAATCAGGGTAATTTAAGAGGATCTAATGTGAAATAAAGCCATCTTGTTTGCGGAAGTTATGCAATAATGATATAAGATATTCTGATCTCCGATGTACGGGTGTTTATCTTTCTAATTAAAAAGCCTAAAATGATAATGGTCACTCAACGGTATCTAAGTTCTTTTTGTCTTTTAAAGGTTATTTAAATATATCTAAGTATCTTCTTATCTGAAGATATTAAAAACATGGAGTAGCATTTACTGTTTTAGCCATGGACGTTCACATGGAAGAGCTTGAATATGTGCTACGATTATATAATTTCGTAATTATGATACGAAGAAAACATTATTTTCATGTTTGGATTCATTCAGTTTTTGAAAAATAAATACATAATTTGGTGCTGTGCCTTATGCGTATTCAATTAATTCCGATGAAAACTGATAAACGTTTATTTATTACTCGTACATATCTAATAATTTAGTTCTATCATAGAGAATCTTCATTGGTCCATGATCATTAATAGAATACTCGCAGATACTGGGTCAATTTCTTAAGTCGCTTGTGAGACAAAATTTGAAGTTGATATGAGGTCGGCATTAATACTGATGGATCGGTTATTGTCATGTACTGAGGGAAAATATGGGAAACGTCGATACCAGTAAAATCAGCATACTGCTAGGCTCATTCAGGGCAAGATCCAAATACATTCCAGTCACTAGAAAGTAGCATACATGTGTATTCAACAGAGTCTTGTAACGTGGTCATGATATGATATACCTATAGGTGTGCTGTGAATATGTTCAAAATTTTGAGTTTATATTAGGTCAATATAGTTCAATTAAATATCAAATAACATGAATGTTCTTACTGCAGATAGTTGTGTCGGTGTGATGATATGAAATACCTCTGGGTCTTCTATAAAAGTGTTTATAATTTCTAGTCGATATTAGGTCCACATTATTGCTGAGGGATCGCTAAGTGCTGAATGTAGATACGTGTGCTTGGTAAAAACATTGAGATCATGGGTGTAATTGGTCCGTACGTATTTCATACTCCCAGGTCCATTCGGTTCATACAGTAAAAATGGATATTTAGGTCATTCGATTAAATACAATCCAGCATGAATGGCCCTGTAGTAGAGACTTGTGTCGTTGTGGTGATATGAAACAACTCTAGGTCATCTAAAAAATGTTTCAAATAAAAAGTCAATATTCGGTCCGCATTATTAGTAATTGAACAATTATTAATGAATGTAGATATGTGTGCTCGAAGAAAAGATGGGAATCGTCAGTGCAACTCTTGAAAGCGATTCCATACTAACAGGCTCGTTCAATGCATTAAATAAATAATTCATGCTCCAATGTAACATAAGAGACCTGGAATTCCGAAGTGGCTACCACATTCAGCATCATTGTGATCAACGCGTTCGAGCAAAACAGATACGGCCTCTCGAATATTGGGCCTTGAAGCCCATAATTTTACACATCGTTGCAAGCCGTAATCGATTTTTGTACTCTGAGACTTCTATCGTAGTGATGATAATATCAGGTTCTTTACGAACTAAGTGCATACTTTCTGACCTTCCGTGACAGAAACTCAATTACGTATTACGCAGTATTCTATTTATGAATCCATTAATTTCCAAGTAGTATACATGTTTTTGCAGCAGAGACTATTATCGTGTTGGTGATATGAATTACTCCGGATCTTCCATAAAAATGTTTTAACTTTCAAGTCGATATTCGGTCCGTATTATTCCTAAAGTATCAGTTGCTGTTGAACGTAGATACCCGTACTCGGGGAAAACGTAAGACTAACAGGTGTAACTAGTAAAATCTATGCCATACTTCCAGGCCCATTCTGTGCATGAACCGAATACTTCAAGGTCTCATTTCATTATAAGGGACCTGGAAGTACTAGGTCCATGTCCTGAAGAATCGAAATTCAGTTTATTCAATTAATTACAAAGTAGGAAAAATGGTCTTGAAAAAGAGACTTGTGACGTTGTGATAAAATAAAAAACCTCTAGGTCTTCTATGAAATTATTTGTAATTGAAATTTGATATTTAGTCTGAAATTTTGGTAATCCAACAGTTATGGTTAAATACGTGCGCTCGAAGGAAACATGGAAGTCATAGTGAAACTCGTGAAAGCTCTTCCATTCTTCCAGGCCCATTCCATGCATGAACGGAATGCACCTAGATGTCAAATAATAATAAGAGACCTGGGAGTATTAAGCTCATGCCCTGAATCATCGAGATGGAGTTTATTCAATTAATTATAAAATAACATAAATGGGTTTACACCTGAGAATTAAGACGTGATGATATGAAATACCTCTAATGTCTTCTATGTAACTGTTCGAAATCGACATTTCATGTTCGATCAGCATTATTGGCAATGGAACAGTTACTGTTAAATGTAAATATGTGCGCTGAGGGAGTACATGGAAATCATCAGTATAACTCGTAAAGCTATTTCGTACATCCAGACCCGTTCCGCGCATGAACCGAATACTTTTAGGTCTCGTATCGCTATAGGTAATAGCCCTAGAAGTATTCAGTTCTTGCCCTGATCAATCGGCATTCGATTCAATAACTCATTATGAAGTAGCATAAATGATCATGCAGCCGAGAAATTTGTCATTATGATAATATGGAATACCTCTAAGTCGTTTATAAAAATATGTTGGAACTATAAGGTCGATAATAGGTCCGCATTATTGCTGAATGATCAGTTGTTCGGGGAAAACATCGGAATCGTTGGTGCATTTAGAGAAAGCTATTCCATACTTCCAGGCCCATTCATTCAGTCCATGCACCGAATATTTCCGGGTCTCATATAGTTATAAGGGGCCTGGAAGTATTCGATTCATGCTCTAAACAATCGGTATTCGGTTCATTCGATTAATTATCGAGTAGCATAAATTTTCCGGCAGCAAAGACTCGTGTCGTTGTGATGGTATAAAATTTCTCTAGATTTTTTATAAAAAAATTTCAAATGTAGGATTGGAATTAAGTCCGCATTACTGCTCAAGGATCAGTTGTTATTTAACGTACATTCGTGTACCAGGGAAATAACATGGGGATAATTGGTGTAACTACTAAATAGCTATTCCATGCTTCCAGGCCTATTGAGTGCATGAACCTAACACTTCCAGGTCTCATAATTACAAGGGACCTGGAATCATTTGATTCATTCTCTGAAGAATCGACATAGAGTTCATCCAATAATCATAAAGTGGTATAAATAGTATTGCAGCAGAGACTCGTGTCGTAATGATGATATGAAATACCACTAAGTCTTCTATGAAAATGTTTCAAATTTAAAATTCGTTATTCCGTCTGCCTTTTTGGTAATTGGTCATTGTTGAATTTTTTGTTAATTGTTTTGGTCATTGTTGAATTAGATACGTGTGCTCATCAAAAATCTTAGAATCATCAGTGAGTACGTTTACACGCCGCTCCAAATCCGGTGTTACTAAAACCGGTTTAGTTAAACCAGGCGTTTACACGGTACCTAACACGCGCTTTACGTCGTAAAGCGGGTGTTAGGACCCGTTTACACGCACTTTAACGCCTGATTTAACTACGCCGGTGTTACGAAAACCGGCGTAGCTAAATCAGGCGTTAAAGTGCGTGTAAACGGGTCCTAACACCCACTTTACCTCGTAAAGCGGATGTCAGGACCCGTTTACACGCACTTTAACGCCTGATTTAACTACGCCGGTGTTACGAAAACCGGCGTAGTTAAATCAGGCGCTAAAGTGCGTGTAAACGGGTCCTAACACCGGCTTTAAGAGGTAAAGCGGGTGTTAGGTACCGTGTAAACGTCTGGTTTAACTAAACCGGTTTTCGTAACACCGGATTTAGAGCGTCGTGTAAACGTACTCATTGATAATCGTGATCGAACGTGCGGGGTAAGTTTGTGCCCCAGTGTATGTTTAGTTAGGTGATAAAAAAATGAGAGTACCATTTTGGGGTGAAAACTAGTGAAAGTTGTTGCATACTTCCAGGCCCACAGTGCATGAACCGAATAATTTAGCTCTAATGTGATTATAACCCAGTAAACACGTGTTATTGAGTACGTTTACACGACGCTCTTATTCCGGTGTTACGAAAACCGGCGTAGTTAAATCAGGCGTTAAAGTGCGTGTAAACGGGTCTTAACACCCGCTTTACGACGTAAAGCGGGTGTTAGGTACCGTGTAAACGCCTGGTTCAACTAAACCGGTTTTCGTAATATCGGATTTGGAGCGGCGTGTAAACGTACTCATTGTGGCAATATAACACGAAAGTTACAGGTAATGTCACAGTGTTATTATTGTGATACATAGGTGTTATACAGGGTGTATACTAACGTACTGATCATATTATGAGATTCAGGTAGAGCGTCGAAAACGGAGCAGAAAAGTCCTTTTCGAAAATTTTGTAAAATCAAATTATGTGGAGTTATTAGCGATTTAAAGTCGACCAAGGTAGACCAACGTCGACCAATCAGCGCTCGATCGAAGAGAAATTTGAAAGGGTTGAGACAGCTGAGGGGACGACGTCGGTAGTAGCGAGGTTCGTGAAACAAAACACTCGTAAACCCACACCGTTGAACACTACACGGACGCGCGAGAGCGAAACAAATAAACGCTAGGCGTGCGGCAATGTTCATGCTTGTCGCGATGGCCTGGCTTATGAGAATAAAAACAAATGACGAGAATCAGCAGGAAAATAATTTTTTCGCAATGATGAGTAAAAATTGATAAAAAAATTTAGTAATTATTTATGATGGTGGCTTTTTCAAATGTTGGTTTTTAAAAATGTTTTTTTCGACAAAATCTTTTTATTTTAGGACCAAAAAAAATAAAAAGGCGGAGAACTGAAAAAAAATTGCATCTTCTCTAGGCAGTCACCGAAAACATTTTTTCGCGAAATTCTAAAGGGCAAATCTGCCCAGGATAGTCTCGAATTATTAGAAAAAAAAAAAACTCATTGTAGAGGCGGGTTGTGATTCCGGTTCAGAAGATTTGCATCCGGTTTAGCCAGTCGCAAGGTTACATTTTGTCTTGATATTTTCAACCCTGACAGCTCGGGCAACTACCAATTAACCACCGATGTAACTGTATGGTCGCTCGGTGTCAAAAAAGTACCGCGCGTGCAACTACCAATCCAACCACTACTAAAAATGCAAATCGGTTGCAGGTGTGGTTGCAAATTGGAGAAGCAACCACAAGCAACCACGTGGTTGGAGACCAAAAAAGCGATCACCAAAACAACCACTGCAGAAAAATGCAAATCAGTCGCCGCGTGGTTAATAATCGAAAAAGCAACCACTAAAGCAACATGGTTCAAAAAAGAAATAGCAACCGCAAAAGTAACTGGCAAAGCAACTATCACTAATTTTGGCATTTCATTTGTTTAGGAACGGGGGTGGTAATACACAGTACGAAAAATTCAAATTTTATTCAACATTGTTTTTTTATTGAATAACTCAAATTTTTTACATTATTTTTTATTGAATTCAAATTTTATTTAATATTATTTTTTGGTTATTTTTCGGGAATTCGTGCAGTTAAATGATTTACGATAAATCATATCGATGATATGTCCCGACGTAGTACAAGTTTGGCGGCGTATTTGAGTGATCACATAGTTAAAAAAAAAACATTTCAATTATAAATTTGCGTCTCAATTAAACAACATTTAAATGTAACGAATAACGATTAACCATATCGACGATATGTCCCAACGTAGTAACAAGTTTGGCGACGTATTTGAGTGATCACAGATAATAAAAAAAAAACATTTCAATTATAAGTTTGAGTTTCAATTAATAGTATATTATGCTGCAAGGACGGAACGACAGTGATTTTTGACCAGGGTGAAGTTGGCTGCACGAGACGAAGGCGAGGGCGAAGCCCGAACCGAAGTCGAGTTCAGCCAACTTCACCCGAGTGAAAAATTACTGTCGATCTGTCCACGCTGTATACTATACTTTTTGTAACAAGCACACGGAAAATGGTTCTTTTTTTGTCCCATTTCAGAGCAGAAAATAATTCTTTTTGAGTCAGGATTTAATTCGTTAATTTTTTTGTCCGTGGATAAAAATGCTGGTCAAAATGAAAATAATCAATTATTTTAATTTTTGATCAGCATTTTTGTCCTAAGAAAAAAATTAATGAAATGAATCCTGGCTCAAAAAGACTTCTTTTCCGCGCCAAAATGAGGACAAAAAATACCCACTTTCCGTGCACGTGTTACGAAAACAACATTTCAATCATGAGCGGCGCTATCGGTACTAAATTGACGACGGTAATTGCCGATGATAATTTTCCCTGGATGCATGTCAGATAATTTACGGTTGGCTTCGATCATATGGCTTCCACTCGATTTGTCGTACGATATTGTACCGGCGTTCTTAAGGAACGATGTCAGTGACTTTGATCCATCTGTAAAAAATATAGTACATTGCAATCTGAAAAATGATAGTGTCTGTTCAGTGCATTCGAAAAGTAACTGTTAGATTACCATAGAATTTTTCACTTTTACATTTTTTCTTCAATTCCGAGTAGTCCAATATCGATTGAACCTCGAATTCTCGATCAATGAACAGCCTCATCAATTTCTCCTGGTCAAATCTACAAATAGGAAACTCAAGTGAAGAATGACGTTTGTGATAGTTGTCTCGAGCGGTATTTGTATGACGTACCGCAGCAATGGTACACCATCATCGGAAATTCTCAAACTCGGCAAAGTATACTTCTCGATCAAATAATCTATCATCTCCGGTTTTTCGCGTTCCTTCATAGCGAATTTGACTTCTTCTCTATTTATACGATCATCTGTTTCGGTAGTCACTGCCCAATCGTACAACGAAAAAACAGCTCGACATTCTCGGCGCCAATCCACGATACGCAATTTTCCTAAGTACACGTAGAAAGAACGATGTTGTACTCTAGCACAATTTATGAATACATTGAACGTATTTTGAGTATGCTTGTGTACCATCGATAATAATCGAAGAATCCGTGGTAAAAATATTGACCATTTCGACATCGGTAAATTTGGTTATTGATTTGATGTCTTTCGGGCTGTACAGGTTGTTGGGATCGACGTTACATTCTCTCTTTATCCCTCTGTAAGTGGACGGTTTCATCAACTTCAAAAGTTCCATCTCGCTGTACTTCGTTCCTTGGCCGGTTTCATCAACTTCAAAAGTTCCATCTCGCTGTGCTTCGTTCCTTCTCGATCGTTTCGTAGGGGGAATTGCTCTTTCGTCCTGCTCGCTGTCCGAAGTTCAGGATTATTATATACTGACCTTGGTATCAACGAATTTGTCAAGCTTAGGCAAGAGAGCGGCAGTACGTTCGGGCACACGTTTTTTCTTTTGGACGTATATTACATCAGGAGTGTCAGTTTTTTTTGGCTTCCTTTTACGAGCACCGCGGCCAATGTTTTCTTTGTCTTCTTCTGCCCATGCCTCTTTCTTAGTTCCTTATTGTCAAATAAAAAGAAATGTTCTTAGTTTGCGGTTATATGAAGAGAATAGTACATTATGCTACTATAGGGAGGAAAGTGCGTGATTTTCGCCGTGTGCGAGATTTGCTGCCCAAGCGAAGCAAGGGCAGCACGAGCACGAGGTTAAAATCCGCTCCTCCCGTGTGGCATATGGCAGGTAACCGAGTGACCACGAAGAAACTGGCCACAGCGCCAACTGAACACCACAGGGATAACATAAGCAAACTTATGAATGTATGCATACATACATAAATTTGTTATCCGTGTGGTGTTAAGTTGACGCTGTGGCCAGTTTCTTCGTGGTCACTCGATTGCCTGCCTGGCATATAATATTTTTTACCAGACGGATGAAATGGTCACGTTCCATTGCTGCAGCGCGTGCGAAAATTAATCAATTTTTTATCAGAGGAAAGAAAAAAAAATTTTACTTTTTGGCCCGCAAAATTATACTTCTTCCCTCTGGTAAAAAATGTATCACTTTCCGCCCGCGTTGCAGGGATAGAATATATATTCCAGAGACTAGCAGCAATGTAGCTACCGTAGCAAAAAATTGTATGGTGGTGGCAAAACTACTCTAGCGAATAATTTCACTATAGGTGTGCGTTTGTGCGCTGTTATACTAATATTTATGCAGTGAAATTTTTTCAACTTACCACCGATTTTCTCAACGACCACCCCTTCATAAAAATCGCCATCCCGATCACTGGATTTTAAAACCCTTAACGTTTCCCTGGAACCGTGTCCCGCTGAGCAAGCAATGGTTTCTTCGGTACAAGAAATATCCCACGAGTTATTTTTTTTGTTGTACAGTTTAATATCGTCAATGGGATATATCCTCTGCTCTCCCGAAGAGGAGAGTGTAACACGACAGTATCTTTTCATTTTTCCGATAAACACGTTGCAAAGTAGCACGATCGAAGTGCTACTTTTTACGTTTTATTCGCTCGTTCTGTTGAAGAGTTTATGGCGACGCACACGTAATTGAAGAATCTACTATATTTCTCGGACTCGTCTCGAAACGCGCACTATAAATAATAGATTGAAATAATTACTATTAATACGCGGTAATACGTTTATTAAACTTCGCAACTGTATCAAGAAACTGGTACGAATCCATCGGAATATAGCATGAACGATCGAACAATGTACACTCGTCTACGCGTAAAGCGAGAATAGAACGAATAGAACAGACATAGAACAAAGAATAACACTGATATATATACTAACTGGATACGAGTTCACTATGGTGGGCATCGGTCGGCGCTTGTACCCATTAGAAGCTTGGATTCGACCATCGCGACGCCTGGCAGTCAGCCTCCATACTACGTTGTTTACGTTTACATAACCAAACAAACGGTTCTCGAGTCCCTATCACATGAGCCTATTCAGTCAAGGCAGTGACTGAATTGAAAAACAGAAATGGATCAAGAATATGGGCAAACCAGATTTTATACCTACGAAAACAGCGGTTCTTTGCTCTAACCATTTCACCAGCGATTGCTTCGAACACTGGTGGAACATAACAAGGCTGCGCAAGGGTAGCCTACCCACAATTTTTATACAAAACGCGATTGGAGCGCATATAAATTCTGAAGAAGGCCAGGCTTCTAATACAAGTACGTATATTGCATACTCGTTAATTATCAGGTATGCACCATTAACTGGAGTGTTCACAATATATGGGGAAACAAATGTTTATAGTTGTGGTGTTCGTACGTCGTTGATTATTTACTTTCAGTTACGTTATTTTTTTTTTCTTCAAAAATGAATAAACTGATAATTAATTACTGCGCAGGATTAAAGGTTGATGTATCAAATCCGACGGCAAGTGCTTCGCCATCTGCGCCAATCAGTGGACCAAGCTGTGCTGAGGAGTCCAGTTCGGTAGAAGAAATACTTCCCGCACCGAGTGAGTATGCTACTTCAGTAGTTAATCCAATTTGGAAAAAGCAATATTTACAAATTTGAGCCAAAGAATTTGTAATTTGTACGTCCAGGTGCAGAAATATCAATACAAAGCTGCGCTGTTTTAACTCCAAAGTCTTCTACCTGTCGGACGCAACTAACACCAAAGACATCACGGCAGCGAGAGCTACTCAAACACGATCATCACTATGAAGATACTCCTCGAACATGCCAAAAGAAATTGAATCTTATGAAGCAAAAATATGAATCGTCTCAAAAAAAGGTCAAAGCTTTAAAGAGACAAGTCAGTAATCTGAAGACTACTGTGAATTCCCTGAAAAAAGTGGTGAGTACCTTGAACAAAAAAAAAATGGTTTCAGAATTTTTACATCGATATAATCTATTGTATATGTCGCGCTCCATGTCAACTCGGCCACCTCGTCATTAGACAATTTTCAGGGTAATTTTTTGATTTTTTTTTTCTATGATTTTTTCTTCCTCCCGGAATTCCACTGGCTATTTATTTTCCTAATAGAGGGGGGCCATTTTCCTAATGAGCTTTTATCCAATGACGGCATATTTTTTTCCGAAAAGGGTAAAAAAAATAAAAGATTCTTTTTTTAATCGTTTAAATCCGATTGGCAATTACAAAATTATGATTTTTACAAAATTGAGAATTCATCATTCACTATCTCGAGAACCAAAAAGAGTGGGGGGGATGAAATTTTGGTGAAATGTCATGGATATACTGTCCGTCAAAATGCCCCTACTGAATAATGTTTTCGAGACAAAAAAATTATTCAGTATGAGCATTTCGAAGGACAATATATCCATGACATTTCACCAAACTTTCATCCCCTCATTATTGTTAGTTCTCGAGATAATGAATAATGATTTCTCAATTTTGTAAAAAACATAATTTTGTAAATGCCAATCGTATTTAAACGATTAAAAAAATTATATTTTTTATTTTTTTTACCCTTTTCGAAAAAAAATGCCGTTATTGGATAAAAGCTCATTAGACAGCTTTTGGGGTAAATTGACAAAAAAAAAACACTTTTTTCCTCTTCACTGATGCCCTCTTCAATCTTAAAAAAATTCTGTGGAGTTGCATATTGCCCCCCTCTATCAGAAAAATAAATAGCCAGTGGAATTCCGGGTGGCCCTTCCGTAGAAAAAAAATCGAAAAATTACCCCGAAAACTGTCTTTTCAATGAGCTTTTATCCAATGACGGCATATATTTTTTTTTCGAAAAGGGCAAAAAAAATAAAAAATATAATTTTTTTAATCGTTCAAATACGATTAGAGTTTACAAAATTATGTTTTTTACAAAATTGAGAATTAATTATCTCGAGAACCAATAATAGTGTGGGGATGAAATTTTGGTGAAATGTCATGGATATATTGTCCTTCGAAATGCCCATACCGAATAATTTTTTTGAGACAAAAAAAAATGACGTGGCTGAGTTGACATAGAGCACGACATATAAGTAATAAATTCAGTTTGATCAGCTGCTATTCGCTGTTGAAAAAATTACTTATATTTTCTGTGAATTCATGTCATTGTAAATTATTGTTCTTTTTTATTTTATATTTAAATGCTGTCAAGCACCTTTATTTTACAAAACGCATTTTTGGCATTATTAAAACATATACCATAATAGCACCACAAAATGTGTTCCGTTTTATTATTCACATTAATTTCGTATATGATTCCTACTACGTATGGTTTCCTGCTACTACTCTGCTCCGCCCTCTTTTTTGAATACGCCGCGCCCTACGTAGTACCGTGGCTGACTGCCAGGCGGCTCCCCAGCTTCTAATGGGTACATCAATATGGCGGCGAGCTCGTATCCAGTTAGTATATATATCAGTGAAGAATAAACTCGAAGCACGCTCATTCGGTGATTTGCCCGTTCTTTGTTCTCTGTACCCTCTTGTGGCGGTCAAGCGCGCGACGCGTGATATCGACCCAACCGCACAGTTTCGCCGAGATCATCTCGCGATTCTTATTGGCTGTCTAAACGCCGCGGACCAAATACGAATGCTAGGGCTACGACGTCTTACGTGAAAGATATACATATATAATCGACCCCTTGCTGTCGCTTGACGAAAATTTTTCCTGAGTTACTTTTTTTCGGCTGATATTATGTATTATAATGAATAAAAGTATTTAAATGTGAACATTATTTTCCTTAATGTCTCAGCGTGTGTCTCTTGTTGGAAAGCGCTCCAAATCTATCACACACGACACGACAATATAAATTATGAAAATGAAGTAAATTTTTATTAACGTAGCGGCGTAGAAAAAACAAAAACAAAAAAAATAAACCGCGCGGTTCTGGGAGAGAGCGCGACCTCATGGGTAGCATCGATTTTCCACCTTAAGCAAAGATATGAGATATATAAAATATTTTTCGACGCATGCAAATGTGCGTTTCGTCGAAGACCACGTGGTCGTTGCTACGACACGCAGCGCGGAGTATCCAGGGATGCCAGATTTTTGGCCAGAAATGGTATATATATATATATATATATCTGGTGGACAATCGCCAAATCTGGCAACTCTGTTGGTGGCTCTTGAGGATTTGATACTGCTTGTTGCGCCAAAGTTTTCTATTTTCTGTTTTTTCGTGCTCTCGCGGCTTCACGAAGAGTGGGGAGAGATCGTAGCGCGTGCGGGTTGCTGAGCGGGCAGCGTGCAAGAGCGAGGTTCGTATTATGAGATCCCATAGATTTATTTTCATACAGCGCGAACATGTTAGTTATTTTCCTTATAATTATAAAATTCATGTTTCTTTATAACACTAATATACGGTAAATTATTAACTGTCAAAATGCTTGTCTCACATTATTTATAAAAAGTCGCATAGGAGAGTGCGTATGTGGATTAATATGTATGTACGTTCATGTGATTGCATTGCTTTATCGTATATATATACATATATATATGTATACCCTACATATATTATATATTAGCAGAGAACTCATCTCTGATATTAGTACCGCCGCGCCGGGCCAAGCATATTGCAGCGTTGCCATTTCACGATTTGTGTCGCTGTATTCGATAATTCAACGTTGCCACAGATTAATCTCTGAGGGTGCCGGTGGCTCCTCCAGCATAGTTAGGCCGTACCAACGAAAATCTTCGTTCTTCGTTGGCCGTACGCGTTATTCGGTGTTCAGAAAAATTCCGTCAAGACATCACAATAGGAAGAAAAACCGCAAAAAAGTGCAAAAACAAATTCCCTTCGATCTTCAATAGCGGAAAAAAATCGTTCACGCAATTACATCAAAAGAGGTGAGTAAATATAATATGTAGTGGTATTATTTCATAAATTAGCAGTAAGAGAAAAGTCAACATAACCTCACAGATCTTTGAAAAATAATTTTCATGGCTGGTTTACATTCTGGATAAAAAGAAAAGCATTACGGGCACTGCGTCATTCAATTATTTAGGGCTATGCTTTTCTTTTCCCTTCAATATTAACTATCGATCTAAACATCATTTGTGCGAAAATTTTCACTGTCTCTTGCACTCATTTACCACAAAGGGTAACGTTCCATTATTCGTTCAAAGCGCTCAAAACGCTTAATTTGCCCATGCTTGGGTGGTCGGGTCTTTTCAGCTAAGTGCTTTGGGCGAATAATGGAACATACCCATAGTACACCTTTCACTTTTTTCCTTCATAGATATCTTCGATTTCAATTTATAACCTCTATGGAACACGTTTGGGCTCTATAGGCGAGAAAAAAAAGTTACATGCTAATTTGTTTTGTACGACTCACCACCGTACCAATCTTTAGTGATGAAACGACGATGGTTGCCCAATCTTGAAGTATCAATTGGAATATAGAATATAAATTTAGATTAACCATAGAAATATATATACTTTGTCCTGAACGAAATGATGTAAGTTTTGTGTCATGCGCCTATACAGAAGAGCCTCGATTATCCGAACTCGTCGAGACCGGGCCTAGTTCGGATTATCGAAAATTCGGATAACAGAAATGTGAATGTCGTAGATAGCGGTCTTACATATTGCATATGGGGGAAAAAAAAAGAAAAGCGGGCAAATATGCATCACCGAGATTTTAATTCTTCGCACTTTTCATAGTTTTTCTTTTCTTTGCCCCATCTCCACTATCCATCTTCGCAGCAAAAAAAAAAAAAAAATTCGCGCCATGGTTTGGATAATAGAACGTTCGGATAAAGCAAGTATTCGTTCGGATAACGGAGGGTTCGGATAGTGGAAGTTCGGATAATCGAGGTTCTACTGTATTTAAAATCTTTTTTTGCATTTTTATAGTACTGTATATCTTGAGAATTATTTTTTTAACATGTTAAACGCCACGCCGGTCCCTAGGGACCGGCAATAGACTTTCTGTTCGGGCCACGGTGGTCCGCATGGATCGGCGGCAGACTGTGACGGCTAACAGTGGCGTGAACAGAACGGCACATGAAACCGGCGTGGCGTTTAATGTGTTAAATGCTCCGTAATCTATGTAATAATCTTTTATTTATTTTTTTTCTCATACAGTCGCTTTGTGATGTATGTACAGTGGTGAATTGCCTGAGGAAAATTGTCGATGAAAAATATCGAGCGATGTCTGATGTACCAGAACCTTGGATTTCCAAGGCCCGGCTATCATCATTTCAACTTCGAGGGACAGCGCGCCGGTCCATTTTTCGAAAAAGGATGAGAATGTTGAAAACATATGCGAAAAATTGCCCATCAGATCCGGCTTTTCAAAGATTTCGTATGTCCAAAGAATTAGCATACGTAAGTTGTAAAAGCATAAATATTAGAAACTTGCACCTTACTCTCCTCCCATCATAGTCTCGTTTATGAAGCTTACTTAAAGAGGGAATGGATTTTTCAATTGTAGCCTCATATAATAGAGAAAACTTTGTGAGATAAACTAAATATTGAGGAAACACAAGGTGTGTGATTTTTTTTACTGAAATCGATCACAATAATTGAAAGGTATCGGGGCTTACAAAATTTCATGATTTCCCTTAAGACGATGTAAAATCCTATTGAGTGAAGAGAGATATCACTATTGGCGCTTGCATCGAAGGAAGAGAGACACACTCGGAAAGGGGTTTGACATCACCTTAAGGAAGTTTGAGCATAGCACGACGGGGGGGGGGGGGGAGGGGGGGGGGGGTCAAATATTTCAATTAATTTAAAATTTAAAAATTTGAACCGTTCCACTCATTTGCACCAACTTTTATGTCAGTCGTGCTTAAATCATTTTCTGTAATATATAATATCCCTAATTATTCGCTTTGTAGCTAAAAATTGAGCCTGATATGTTAAAATAAGCGAAAGCTGGTGCGTTCACCGGGTATTCAAAGAATTTGTAATTTTGTAAATGTGAATTCAGAGTGGCCAGTCGACCTGGAAAATCTGGAAAAGTTAGGGAATATCGATAATCTGGAACAGTCAGGATTTTTTGTTTTTCGATTGGGTTTGATAGCTGTTAGTACTTGTCAAAAAAGTAACTCTCTAAATGTGAGCTTTAAAAAAAATTCTTTAGAGGTCGCTCAAATGACACTAATATTTTAGGGTGATACAAGTAAAATCGATATTTTTTTTTCGATTGGGTTTGATAGCTGTTAGTACTTGTCAAAAACGTAACTCTCCCAAAATTTGAGCTTCAAAAAAAATTTTTTAGAGGTCGCTCAAATGACTTTAATATTTTTTTTCGATTTTGAATAACGATCATAATATACAAATTTCGATTTTTCTGTGTCACAACAAAAAATATAAGTACTTGATGTCAATGATGTCAATTTGATGAAGTACTAACAGCTATCAAACCCAATCGAAAAAAAAATATCGATTTTATTTGCATCACCCTAATTTACATACTGTAACCTGCATACCGTTTCATCTTAAGGGGGGATTTTTTTTTTTTCGCAAAATTTACCGGTTTTTCCAAATTTTCTCGTGAAGAAACTGTGCAATGAATCAATTTAAAATTTTACATGTAGGTTTATTGTTATTTCATGTACGCACAAAAAAATTTTCAATTGTATCCTCTCGAGAATGCACCTCCTGCCCCCCCCCCCCCTCGTTCACGACGCCGCGCGAAACGCCGCAGTCACTGGTGTGCATGATTACTCTCTTCTCAATGATCTAAAACAAAAAAATCAAATACCATTTTACTCCATACACATGTAGCTATCGTTTGATGAACCGGAAAAAAAAAATTGAGGATACGGCGATGTTTTGAACTCAAAATATTGATTTTGCTTAAAAAAAATGACCGATTTTTGCTATAAAAAAAAAACTTTTCAACCTATTGCTTTTTCGGTTCATCAAACGATAGAAGGATGTTCATTTGACATGCTGTCCAAATTTGAAGGCGATCGGTTAAATAGTTTTGTAGATATCATGCACACCAGTTGTGAAAAAGCTGTTTCGAGAAAAACGCGTTCAAAGTTACGAGTACGGTTTACGGGGATATATCGATTACTTACAGTATTTTTCTCCTAATCTGCTATGCCAGGGCCATATAGGATTCCTTCCTCTGCTTCGTAGAACTCGATTTTAGAAATCGTTGAAATCGATTCGTAGAATCGATTTTTTTGTAAAAAAAAAGCAAATCCCCCCCTTAATTGTTTTACTTTCCGGATGTTTCTTCTACATAATTTCTTCTTCATAATTTTGGCTTCCTTGTATGAAGAAATTTTTTGGAATGTCGAAAAATTATGAGAAAGCGCTGTGCAAGTTTGAATCAGCCTTGTTTTTAAAATTTAGCTTAACACTTCTAGGGTTTCTTAAGATTAAAACTATAATATGAAGACTAAAAATTTTAGTTCGATCACTTCAAACTTGTTTCAGCTAGAATGTAAAGGGCTAATTTATAAAAATTTAAAAAATTTTAATATGTAAATCTAAACCTCTCCAGATTCTTGCCGAATTCAAAATAAATATTTATATTTACATTCTATTCATGTAGAAAGTTTTAACATGGCAACTTGCTGCATTTACAGCATCGGCAGTTATTGTTTCGAAAAATAGCTCATAATTGGTCTAAGTTATCATTTTAAAAGATAATAACAAAAATATTTAATTCCCTCAAAATCTTCATACATGGTTGTACAGAAAAATCAATTCAGACGAAGGGAACTTACTGCATTAGAACCGTGTAAAATTTGGGCACAATAAGTTGAGCCCTTATCGAGTAATGGCGCTTAAGGATGTATCGGACGTACCTTCCCAACCAAAAGTGACTTTCGTAGACAATATTGCATATTGCATGATAAGATAAAAATTGGAAAAAATTGAACCACAATAAAGACGATAAGAAGATCAATTTTTAATAATAATAATGCCAAAGAATTTTAAAAAAATTGTTTAAACAAAAATTTGTCCCACTGTACCACATATCGTAGCCCGAAGTACAGCATGAAATAGTAATGATGGTAGAGTAAAAAATAGTATGAAAAGTAAAAGAATTACACTTCAATAAAGGTGCAAATTGAAGCTTGCACAAAGCTTCCTCATAATTTTTGCCAATTTACAAATCTTCATCTGTTTTTTCTTCCTCTTCTCGATTCTTATTGAGCCCTTATTCGATGAAAAAATTGAAATCCAGAAATGATTTGTCGCCCCTCAAGTTTTCGTACGGTTCGATTTTAGCCAACTTTCAAGTTCCCACAAAAATGACGCCTAATTCAGCGTATCACATTCGCAACAATATCCGTACTTTAGCACAATAATCCTTTCATTATTTTTCCATTGTTATTAATTTTCTCTGCCAGAAAATACTTTTTTTTTTAAACAAAACTTTCAGTCATATTGGGACTCCCAGAGTCCCACCTTCGAACATATAACCGTACATTATGTACGAATATGACATTAGTTTTGTAAAATTCTAAGATGGAGACCCAGTACCGCGTATGCGCAGTTGTGAAATAGACGTAAACTTTTCAAATTGACCTGAAATTTGATACTCGGGGGTTTTTGGATTCCCTGATCACAAATGTAACATTAGATTTGTAAAATTCCAAGATGGCGAGACAGTACCGCGCATGCGCAGTTGCGAAATAGATGTAAACTTGTCAAATTGACCTGAAATGTATTACTCGGGAGAACTTCATAAGTTTCTAATCCGCAATGACGTATCAAACCTGGCGAATGAAAAATTGTACGGAATCAACGAACTTTCACGAATCGATATTTTTCGGGAGTTTCTGGTAATTTTATGAAGAATTGCTTCACTATTGGGAAGGACAACTTTGACAGTTGAAATTTGTTACTCGGGGGTACTCGGGATCGCTGATCACAATGGGGTTGAAGTTGTACAATTACAAGATAGCGATTCCCGAGTAACGAATTTCGGATAAATTTGACAAGTTAACATCTATTTCACGTGTGCGCATGCGTGGTACTGTGTCGCCATCTTGGAATTTTAAAAATGTAATGTCATATTCGTGATCAACGACCCCAAAAACCCCCCAGTAACGAATTTCAGGTCAATTTGACAAGTTTGCGTCTATTTCGCAACTACGCATGCGCGGTACTGAGTCGCCATCTGGGAATTCGCTTAATCCAATGCCATATTCGTAATCAGCGACACCAAAAATCCCCGTGAAGCAAGTTTTAGCCCAAAATATTGCATAGAAAAATGTATGACTGAAAGGGTTAGTGCTAGGATATAGGTATGCTATATTCTTAGATGAAACGTGCAATCAATATCTCTTTCTTTTTTTATCCTAAGCCATCATCCGAGCATTCTTTACCGGATAACGTTGGACCTCGAGGTGCATTGGACGCCGATATTTCGACGAGTCTCTCGTCGCAGGAAAGCAATGAAGATGTCCAGATTCAGCAGCAGCATGAGTATGCAAAAAGGGACGACAACGGAAGCGCCGATACGAGCATGATTGAAAATACCAATGACGTTGACAGCGATACTACGAATGGAGAAAGCGAATCCGATGAGTTGCATTTCGAGGATTTAAATCATTTTGACGGTGAATCGGTCCAAGAATATTGCAACAGTGACGGTATGGAGGACAGAAGTACCGAAGATGAAGAAGATGCTGACTCGGAATTGGATGAATTTCGAAACGATGGAGATCTTCCTGACAAGCCGAATGGAATGTTCACGATCAGGGGTTCTGGTGAATTGTCCCGAATAACAACCTTCAGGCCCAATTTATCGGAAAGTGAAATACTTTCAATGACGATTGCCATATCAATGCGGCATCGATTAACGTACGCAGCAACTTTGGCGATGTTAAGAATGATGGTTAAAGTCACGGTGAATAGTCACCTGCCATCTACGATGAAGAGTCTTTGGACAGCATTACTCAGAAATGATGACTTCGTAATGGTACGCCACTTGTACTGTCGCCGGTGCAAAAGCAATATTGGGCAAGGAACAGTACCGGATCGGGATTGTTTTTGCGGTACTAGTGGTCCGGAAAAAGCCGAGAAGGAGATATCTTACTTCATTCAGATCAAGTTGGAACCGCAGATTCAGCAATTGTTTGCCATTCCAGGAATAGCAGATTCTCTACAGTATCGGTACACACGCAAACGAAAGAATGGCGACGGTATCGAAGATATTTATGACGGCAAAGAATATCAGTTCAACTGCGAGCCTGGTCGTTTTTTAAGTTCAGAATATAATTATTCCTTTACGATTAATACCGACGGATGCAAGGTGGCCAACTCGTCAAATGCCAGTGCTTGGCCTATACTATTGACGCTCAATGAACTACCACCCCATGCGCGAAAACGACATATGTTACTGGCTGGTATCTGGGTTGATATTACTCATCCCGTGTTGAACTCATTTATGTTGCCAACGTCACAGGAGTTGCGCTCTTTATATGAAACAGGCATTAATTGGAGTCCTCACGGTACCGAGACAGTAACTAGCCGATTTATAACTCTCATTTGTACCGTGGATTCAATCGCCAGGCCTGCAGTTCTCAACATGACTCAGTTTAATGGCAAGCACGGATGTACATTTTGTTATGCCAAAGGAAAAGGAAGAGGATTTCATCGAGTGTATCCCATTGAAAATATTCGTCGTCGTACCGATTTTGAAATACGACACCATATGGAGCAAGCATACGAAGAAAAAAATAAAATATTCGGTGTGAAAGGACTCTCAATACTCAAGACACTTCCAAAGTTTAATTTGTCAACCGGTGTCGTCGTGGAAAGCATGCATAACCTGTTCCTGGGCGTGGTTAAGCAACACACCCTGCTGCTGCTATTTGGGAAAGCTAGTGATCCTTGGTACCGCGGCACTAAAAAGCGACTTAACAAAATTGATTCGCTGTTGAGGAAAATCCGATCGCCTAGCCGAATTTCGAGGGAAACACGCTCGATCGAAACTTGTAAACAGTGGAAAGCTTCCGAGTGGCGAAATTGGCTCATTTATTATTCCACGTGCTGCTTGGAAGGAATAATCCGACCCGAGGATCTCAAGCACATCACATTACTGTCTCGAGCAGCATACATATTAAGTAAAGACAGCATCAGTACCGAAGAGCTCCAAGAAGCGCGATTATTACTTGAAGAGTATGTGCGAGACTTCCAGAGCACGTTCGGCGAGGAGAATATGACTTTTAATGTGCATCTGCTCAATCACTTGACTGATACGGTAGAAAATTGGGGACCAATCTGGGCTAATAGTGCGTTTCCGTTTGAGTCGTATAACAAACGAATCATCGACTCAGTAACAAGTCCAAATGCAAGGCCACTTCAAATTGTTACAAGGTACTTAATGAATCGATTTATTGAAAGCCTCGTGTACGATTCAGCAACTGCGCAGAGAACCAAAGATGTGATACGTTCCATCTTGCAAGCTGGAAAAAAGAGACGCTTCCCACTGATCAATGTACCGAAAACTAATACTAACTTTGAAGGTCTTGGAAGTGGTATTGAACGTTCACCATCCGCTTGGCAATCGGAAGTTTGGCAAGCTGCCGATTATCGACCAGACAAACTTAAATTTTTCAAGCGCGCAATGATAAAAGGCGTTGACTATAGATGCCGAGGCTACAAGGAGGACACGCTGTTCTGCAATAAATACGTTTGTGCCGAGAACATTGCATTTGCAGAAATATTGCACATTGTTAGGTTTTCTCACAACGGATACGTTGTACATGGCCTCTTCGTCAATTGCCTGACTGATGTTGGTAAGGTTTTTGAAGCTCAGCATATCAGGAATGTCGTAACAACGTCACACCGAGCATTCGTCACAATCGAAGAAATCGAAACTCCAGTTGTAATGATCTCCACACCCACAAAAAATTGCGCTATACGAATGCCAAATATTTGGGATACAGATTAAACAAAGCACGATAGGACAACATTGCTCAGCGGGCATTGCGCGCGCGAGTAGTTCCGGTGAGCAAGAGTGAGTAGCAGTTGCGTGGAGTGACGAGGAGACAGCCGCGAGAGCACGACGTGAGCGTGTAAAGAGTCACGCGGGTGACGGGGGTAGAGCGTTGAAAGCGTTACGAGCGTAGGTTCCGCAATTTTGCGCCGGGGAACTACGCTTCGCGAAGGGACACGCCCGGGGTGGGTGTCTCTCGCCGAGTAGCTCTATGTATATCTATATTTAATATTTTTATATTTAATATTTCAACCGAGCAAAACGCTCGAAAGTGCCTTCAGCAACGTTTCAAAATATGTATATGTACAATATCTTGTCAATTCTCGTCGTGTATGGGGCATCTCCTCTATTCAATAAATGTTCTGTAATCCTGACATGAATATCAAAAACGTGCCGCTTGTAAAGAAACAATAAACCTGAAAATGTGATAGTCGATGAGAAGATAATGTGTATGTATTACACCCACACACACACACACACATATATGTATATCCACACTTCGGTTTTGATAGAAATAAAAATTATTTTTTATCTCTTCGCCAACCTCTTTGGAGATTGATCCTCCAGCCCCCACCCCGTGTACGATTGACTTTTTCCATCCATCGTATTCGCGAAAGCGTGTTCTTTAGTAACCGCCTGCAACCCCAAATGCAATTACTAAAGCAACCGTACTTGTAACCACTAATGCAACCGTACTTGTAACCACTAAAGCAACCGTACTTGCACCCATAAAAGCAACCGTACTTGCATCCATAAAAGCAACTTTACGTGCAATAACTAGTGATTGTCTGTTGAACAACCGTACGTGCAACCAGCAACCACCTGTGCAACCGTCCATTTAGCAACCTTGCCTGCAACCAGCAACCGTATGTGCAACCGTCCCTGCAACCGGTGCTAGCAACCGCCCTGCAACTATACATATTTTCTCGACGGTTGCTTTGGTGGTCACACGAGCGGTACTTTTTTGACACAGAGCAACCGGTTGCACCGGCAGTTTCTTTTACGGTTATTTGCGGTTGCTTTATGCAGTTGCCCGGGCTGCCAGGGAAGGGGATATCTGGCCAGGAACGGCTGAAATTGTTTTGAAAAAAACGAATCAGCAAAGTCAATTAGCCAGATCGTCGAAGCCTTTGCTTCAGCACTGACAATAATGATCGGCATGGAGCTGAGAGTAAAAAAAAAATTAAAAAATTGTGGCTTGCACTTTTTGCGACTTTTTCATGTTCCATCCCTAGATTATTGTCGTTGGTGTTAAGGCCGTCCTCTAGTTTCTCGGGTCGAAAAAATCGATTTTTTTTTTTTTTTCATAAATCACATCTACAACATGTGTAGAAAATGTGTGCGTGACTTCCAAGAAGAAGAGGAAGGCCTATTGTATGGTCCAGGCATAGCAGATTGACGGTGAGATGAAATTTTTAGTATAAATCACATGCGCGAACTTTCAAACGCGTTTTTCTCGAAACACCATTTTTCGAAACGGTAACCACGATATTTCAGAAACTATTGCACCGATCTTGTTCAAATTTATACAGCATCTTTAATATGTTATAAGCCAGCGATTGAACTAGGATTATCATGATTGCTTCGATAGTTTTTTTCGTACGAGCGAAAAACTTAAGAAAAAATGAGTAAAAAATAGAATGTAATTTTCAAAAGTGTATAAAAAAGTCAATTTTTGTAATTTAGAGTTCACTCTAGTTCAATCGCTAGTCTTGAATATGAAGATTAAAATGCCGTTTGGTTTTTTGATTTCAGATAAGCAGAACAGCCGCAATCTTGGTCACCGTCAAGCACCTCTTTTACTTGATGTCTTCCTGTCGGCCACTATAACTGCTATTCTATTATATATTTTGACTTCAAAAAATTTGTAAAGCTTATTTAAATGTTAATAAAGATTATGCAAAAATAATGAGATTGATTATTTCGATGCTTTGCCCGTAAAAAAATTATTGAAAAAGCCATAAAAAAAACAGCCGAGAAACTAGAGGACGGCCTTAAATAAACACGTTTGTCAAGGAATACAGCAAAAAGATACGGAAAAGCCGCTATTTTAAATAATATTCAAAAATTCATGATAATTTCACAAGTATTGGAAATCATTGTTAGAACGCAGATAAACATTCATTGCTCCAAAAATGTATTTAATTGAAAGAGCTCGCGACGGAAAAATGAAAACTGCAATGATAAAACAAATGAAACGAAAAATTTTTTGGAGTATGAAAACAAACGTTGAAAACTTTTTACCAAATAATGACGGGAAATTTTTTTGACAAAACTTTAATTTATTATGAATTTGTGCATAAAAAAAAGTGTGAAATAATTAACCGTACTTTGCGTATAATAATAATAAAAATTGTTATTAATTAATAAAATGGCATTTTGATATTCTCATTAATATGAAGATGCATCGCCAGGAATCTATTAAGCTAATAACCATGATACCGACAATAAAACTGTCAAATTATAAGGCTATTGGTTGATGAGAAAATCGACCACTCGAGCAATTTCCGTACTGCCAGAGATGTCGATAGATTCCGAGAAAGTTTATTCTTTGTGATTCTCACCATGTACGGGAAAATTGTGACCCACTCCAATTTTTGAGAATAATTATAAATCCACGAGAATGTTCAGATGATTCCACGACAGCAATACGTATGCTGTATGCTTTGACGGATGATTTCGAGCAACCAGAGTCGGAAAAAGTTGGTTATGGTACAGTCGAATAGAAAAATTATTTTCCCATACTTTGGTAAAAAAATTATTTCTCATCGTCTTTGAGTGGAGACTTTCATAGGGAAAGACTGAATAAGAAAACGTATTTGTGAGCATCCGGCTAGCAAGCTGCCACAAGCTAAAAGGTGACACTACGATCAAATAGAATAATTTTTAATCTTACTATGCATTCAAGTCGTGAGGAAAAATAAAAGTTTGAAAAAATCCTATAACCACAGAGACAAGCCATTTCAAATTTTAAATAAAGTTGTCACTTAATTCGTCGACGGTTTTTTTTATTGTGTAAATTTACGCATGAAGAAAATGTCGAGGAACGAAATTTTTTTCGATTCCACAATCGAGACGCATTTCATCTACAGCGTGAACGGTGAACGATCGACTAGTAGTAAAGCTTAAGATTAAGAAAAAATCGTTTCGAAAATCTACAATCCCCCTGCAAGAGATAGGAATCGTGTTGTTTATTGAAAGGTTCAGTTCTGTTAAATACTTCGATATTATCGATCCTGCTCTTCCTACTTGTGTTTTCTCCAGAAGGAATAACGAGCGCTCATGTAGTTGCATCGCTACAAGTGACGCAAATTACGATCGATTTCCCTACATTTCTCACTATGGAAGATGAAATCGGCATTTCCAAGTGCAAAACTCCGTTCTACTCGATAATTTTAAAATTACGATACCCGTGTCGTGTTTGATTCAATCCCCTAGCTGTATCGATGAGCATTCGTAGCTGTCCGCACGAAAAAATGACAAGGGAACATCCAACAGCTTTCACTGCGCGAGATGAATTACACCCTTCCCATCGAATCTTTCGAATTTTTACAATATTCGATTGTTGAATCCCCTGCATTGCGCACTGTTGGAGATGAAATTGAAATTTGCAATAGCACGATTCCATTATACTAAGTATTTGTAAATTTACGATGCCCTTGTCATGTTCGATTTCATCTCCCTGCGGATTTCGCGAGCGCTCGTTGTTCACCGAAAGGAAAGAAGACAAGAGAACATTCTACTTATTTCACTGCTCGAGATGAAATCCATCTTCCTGATCGGACAGTTCTATTTTTTTCAATATTCGACGATACGACATTCCATATTTGAGACTGATTTCATCTCTGCCTTTCATGCAGAATAAACGGTAAGTGCTTCGAACGGTAAGAGCTTCAGATGAACGAAAAATCGTTTCAAAAATCTACAATCTCCTTGCACGAGATGGGATTCGTGTTTTTTGTTGGATAGTATGGTTTTGTTTTATAGCAAAATATTATCGATTCTGCTATAGCAACTGAAATAATCTCCAGCGATAATTTCGAGAGCTCGTGTACTCGTATCGCTACAAGTGACGCGAATTATGATCGAATCCCCTGCATTGCGCACTGTGGGAGATGAAATCAACATTTCCACTTGCAACATTCGGTTCTACCAAATATTTGTACATTTACGATGCCCTTGTCATGTTTGATTTCATCTCCCTGCGGATTTCCCGAGCGCTCGTTGTCCAGCGAAAGGAAACGAGGCGAAAGAACATTCTATTTCTTTGACTGCTCGAGATGAAATCCATTTTTCTGATCGGAGAGTTCAATTTTTCTCAATATTCGACGACACGACATTCCATATTCGAGACTGATTTCATCTCTGCCTTTCATGGAGAATGAAAGGTCGGTGGTGCAGCTGCAGATAAACGGAAAATCGTTTCAAAAATTTAGAATCTCCTTGCAGGAGATGGGATTCGTGTTTTTTGTTGGACAGTATGGTTTTGCTTAATAGCAAAATATTATCGATCCTGCTACTGCAACTGAATTAATCTTCAGCAATAATTTAGAGAGCTCGTGTACTCGTATAGCTACAAGTGACGGGAATTTGAATCGAATCCCCTGCATTGCGCACTGTGGGAGATGAAATCAACATTTCCAATTGCAACATTCGGTTCTACCAAATATTTGTAGATTTACGATGCCCTTGTCATGTTTGATTTCATCTCCCTGCAGATTTCGCGAGCGCTCGTTGTCCACCGAAAGGACACAAGGCGAAAGAACATTCTATTTCTTTCACTGCTCGAGATGAAATCCATCATCCCGATCGGAAAGTTCAATTTTTCTAAATATTCGACGACACGACATTCCATATTCGAGACTGATTTCATCTCTGCCTTTCATGCAGAATTAACGGTAAGTGGTACAGCTTCAGATGAACGAAAAATCGTTTCGAAAATCTAAAATCTCCTTGCACGAGATGGGATTTGTGTTTCTTGTTGGATAGTATGGTTTTGTTTTATAGCAAAATATTATCGATTCTGCTATTGCAACTGAATTAATCTCCAGCGATAATTTCGAGAGCTCGTGTACTTGTATCGCTACAAGTGACGCGAATTATGATCGAATCCCCTGCATTGCGCACTGTGGGAGATGAAATCAACATTTCCAATTGCAACATTCGGTTCTACCAAATACTTGTACATTTACGATGCCCTTGTCATGTTTGATTTCATCTCCCTGCGGATTTCGCGAGCGCTCGTTGTTCACCGAACGGAAACAAGGCGAAAGAACATTCTATTTCTTTCACTGCTCGAGATGAAATCTATTTTTCTGATCGGAGAGTTCAATTTTTCTCAATATTCGACGACACGACGTTCCATATTCGAGACTGATTTCATCTCTGCCTTTCATGGAGAATAAAAGGTCAGTGGTGCAGCTGCAGATAAACGGAAAATCGTTTCAAAAATCGAAAATCTCCCTGCAGGAGATGGGATTAGTGTTTTTTGTTGGATAGTATGGTTTTGCTTAATAGCAAAATATTATCGATCCTGCTACTGCAACTGAATTAATCTTCAGCGATAATTTTGAGAGCTCGTGTACTTGTATAGCTACAAGTGACGGGAATTTGAATCGAATCCCCTGCATTGCGCACGGTGGGAGATGAAATCAACATTTTCAATTGCACTATTCCGTTCTACCAAATATTTGTAGATTTACGATGCCCTTGTCATGTTTGATTTCATCTCCCTGCGGATTTCGCAAGCGCTCGTTGTTCACCGAAAGGAAAAAAGGCGAAAGAACATTCTATTTCTTTTACTGCTCGAGATGAAATCCATTTTTCTGATCGGACAGTTCAATTTTTCTCAATATTCGACGACACGACATTCCATATTCGAGACTGATTTCATCTCTGCCTTTCATGCCGAATGAAAGGTCAGTGGTGCAGCTGCAGATAAACGGAAAATCGTTTCAAAAATCGAAAATCTCCCTGCAGGAGATGGGATTAGTGTTTTTTGTTGGATAGTATGGTTTTGCTTAATAGCAAAATATTATCGATCCTGCTACTGCAACTGAATTAATCTTCAGCGACAATTTCGAGAGCTCGTGTACTTGTATCGCTACAAGTGACGCGAATTATGATCGAATCCCCTGCATTGCGCACTGTGGGAGATAAAATCAACATTTCCAATTGCACTATTCCGTTCTACCAAATATTTGTACATTTACGATGCCCTTGTCATGTTTGATTTCATCTCCCTGCGGATTTCGCGAGCGCTCGTTGTTCACCGAAATGAAAAAAGACGAGAGAACATTCTACTTATTTCACTGCTCGAGATGAAATCCATCTTCCTGATTGGACAGTTCTATTTTTCTCAATATTCGACGACGTGACATTCCATATTCGAGACTGATTTCATCTCTGCCTTTCATGGAGAATGAAAGGTCGGTGGTGCAGCTGCAGATAAACGGAAAATCGTTTCAAAAATTCAGAATCTCCTCGCAGCAGATGGGATTCGTGTTTTTTGTTGGACAGTATGGTTTTGCTTAATAGCAAAATATTATCGATCCTGCTACTGCAACTGAATTCATCTTCAGCGATAATTTAGAGAGCTCGTGTACTTGTATAGCTACAAGTGACGCGAATTATGGTCGAATCCCCTGCATTGCGCACTGTGGGAGATAAAATCAACATTTCCAATTGCAACATTCGGTTCTACCCAATATTTGTACATTTACGATGCCCTTGTCATGTTTGATTTCATCTCCCTGCGGATTTCGCGAGCGCTCGTCGTTCACCGGAAGGAAAAAAGGCGAAAGAACATTCTATTTCTTTCACTGCTCGAGATGAAATCCATCATCCCGATCGGAAAGTTCAATTTTTCTCAACATTCGACGACACGACATTCCATATTCGAGACTGATTTCATCTCTGCCTTTCATGCAGAATGAATGGTAAGTGGTGCAGCTTCAGATGAACGAAAAATCGTTTAAAAAATCTAGAATCTCCTTGCACGAGATGGGATTCGTGTTTTTTGTTGGACAGTATGGTTTTGCTTATTAGCAAAATATTATCGATCCTGCTACTGCAACTGAATTAATCTCCAGCGATAATTTCGAGAGCTCGTGTACTTGTATCGCTACAAGTGACGCGAATTATGATCGAATCCCCTGCATTGCGCACTGTGGGAGATGAAATCAACATTTCCAATTGCACTATTCCGTTTTACCAAATACTTGTAGATTTACGATGCCCTTGTCATGTTTGATTTCATCTCCTTGAGATTTTCGCGAGCGCTCGTTGTTCACCGGAAGGAAAGAAGACGAGAGAACATTATACTTATTTCACTGCTCGAGATGAAATCAATCTTCCTGATCGGACAGTTCTATTTTTTTCAATATTCGACGACACGAAATTACATATTTGAGACTGATTTCATCTCTGCCTTTTATGCAGAATAAACGGTAAGTGCTTCGAACGGTAAGAGCTTCAGATGAACGAAAAATCGTTTCAAAAATCTACAATCTCCTTGCACGAGATGGGATTCGTGTTTTTTGTTGGATAGTATGGTTTTGTTTTATAGCAAAATATTATCGATTCTGCTATTGCAACTGAATTAATCTCCAGCGATAATTTCGAGAGCTCGTTTACTTGTATCGCTACAAGTGACGCGAATTATGATCGAATCCCCTGCATTGCGCACTGTGGGAGATGAAATCAACATTTCCACTTGCAACATTTGGTTCTACCAAATATTTGTACATTTACGATGCCCTTGTCATGTTTGATTTCATCTCCCTGCGGATTTCGCGAGCGCTCGTTGTTCACCGAAAGGAAAAAAGACGAGAGAACATTCTACTTATTTCACTGCTCGAGATGAAATCCATCTTCCTGATCGGACAGTTCTATTTTTCTCAATATTCGACGACGTGACATTCCATATTCGAGACTGATTTCATCTCTGCCTTTCATGCAGAATGAACGGTCGGTGGTGCAGCTGCAGATAAACGGAAAATCGTTTCAAAAATTCAGAATCTCCTCGCAGGAGATGGGATTCGTGTTTTTTGTTGGACAGTATGGTTTTGCTTAATAGCAAAATATTATCGATCCTGCTACTGCAACTGAATTAATCTTCAGCGATAATTTAGAGAGCTCGTGTACTTGTATAGCTACAAGTGACGCGAATTATGATCGAATCCCCTGCATTGCGCACTGTGGGAGATGAAATCAACATTTCCAATTGCAACATTCGGTTCTACCAAATATTTGTACATTTACGATGCCCTTGTCATGTGCGATTTCATCTCCCTGCAGATTTCGCGAGCGCTCGTTGTCCACCGAAAGGACACAAGGCGAAAGAACATTCTATTTCTTTCACTGCTCGAGATGAAATCCATCATCCCGATCGGAAAGTTCAATTTTTCTGAATATTCGACGACACGTCATTCCATATTCGAGACTGATTTCATCTCTGCCTTTCATGGAGAATGAAAGGTCGGTGGTGCAGCTGCAGATAAACGGAAAATCATTTCAAAAATCGAAAATCTCCCTGCAGGAGATGGGATACGTGTTTTTTGTTGGATAGTATGGTTTTGCTTAATAGCAAAATATTATCGATCCTGCTACTGCAACTGAATTAATCTTCAGCGATAATTTCGAGAAGTCGTGTACTTGTATAGCTACAAGTGACGGGAATTTGAATCGAATCCCCTGCATTGCGCACTGTGGGAGATGAAATCAACATTTTCAATTGCACTATTCCGTTCTACCAAATATTTGTAGATTTACGATGCCCTTGTCATGTTTGATTTCATCTCCCTGCGGATTTCGCGAGCGCTCGTTGTTCACCGAAAGGAAAAAAGACGAGAGAACATTCTACTTATTTCACTGCTCGAGATTAAATCCATCTTCCTGATCGGACAGTTCAATTTTTCTCAATATTCGACGACACGACAATCCATATTTGAGACTGATTTCATCTCTGCCTTTCATGGAGAATGAAAGGTCAGTGGTGCAGCTGCAGATAAACGGAAAATCGTTTTAAATATCTAGAATCTCCTTGCAGGAGATGGGATTCGTGTTTTTTGTTGGATAGTATGATTTTGCTCAATAGCAAAATATTTTCGATCCTGCTATTGCAACTGATTTAATCTCCAGCGATAATTTCGAGAGCTCGTGTACTCGTATCGCTACAAGTGACGCGAATTATGATCGAATCCCCTGCATTGCGCACTGTGGGAGATGAAATGAACATTTCCAATTGCATTATTCGGTTCTGCCAAATATTTGTACATTTACGATGCCCTTGTCATGTTTGATTTCATGTCCCTGCGGATTTCGCGAGCGTTCGTTGTTCACCGAAAGAAAAAAAGGCGAAAGAACCTTTGACTTTTATGACTGCTCAAGATGAAATCCGTTTTCGCGATCGCACAAATCTTTTTTTTTTCAATATTCGACGACACGACATTGCATATTCGAGACTGATTTCATCTCCGGCTTTCATGGAGAATGAACGGTCAGTGGTGCAGCTTGAGATGAAGGGAAAATCATTTCAAAAATCGAAAATCTTTCTGCAAGAGTTGGGATTCGTGAGTAGTGTAACAAGGACAGTTCTAACTCAAGATCCCTACCCCGACATTTACCGACATTTTTTAGCTCAGACACGAACCACTTAGCCGAGACCCGAACCCGGGGGGGGGGGGCTATCTTTAAGAGTCCGAATGCACGGAGTCGATCGGCGGGGGGGGGGGGGGGTCTCTAACAACTGGAGGGCACCTAATCTCTTATGGGTCAAGACTTGGGGGGGGGGGGGGGGGCTAGCTTTGAGGGTGGTATTGGAATGCCGCTATCTCTGGCAGCGGCGGGGCGCCTTATTTTTCATGGCGACATTTGATTGATGATTATCAGTTAGACTGGCGTCTCTGTAGGGCGGGGTGGGGGGCTAGTTTTGAGGGTGGTATTAGAATGCAGCTATTCTGTATATCCGGCAGCTGCAGTGCAGCTTGTCTTGGCATTGGAATGTTATTATCTCTAACAAGTAAATAGCGGACTAGAGCGTTAGACCTTTCAACCACACACGACGCTACCCTCCCGGGCCAGTGCGTCTGTTTGTCGCAACCTTATCGTTGGTCATAAATTATTTCTGTTTGTGTGCTAAGGACCAGACCGCAGTCTGGAAAAGGCCGAACATAAAATCTTAGAGGCGCCTATGATAGTGTCTCGCTGGTCCTCGGCACCTGAAGGAAAAACGTCGAAATGCCCCTAACAAGTATTCTTCTGACCGCATTTATATAAGCGTTCCCCTATCACTGACTGGTGCGTGAGTAAATGTAGCGCAGGGTGCTGCGGCAGATCTTTTTTCAAACTGCGATGAAATTGGGACGAGGAGGATATTGAAAATATGGAAAAGCACGTTCGATTCGATACTCGAGCTCAAATTCATGTGATGTATGCATGGGATTATGCGTACAGAGCCGCTCGCCGAGGCCGGTGGGAAGAAGTTGCACGTGATCGTGAGCGATTTAGATTAAGAATTGAAAAATGCGGCAAACTGATCGAATCTGTATTGACGGAGAAAAAAATTTAACGGAAAATGGTATACTGATATGCGTCTTCGACGTGTCTCGACCTGTTTCGAGCCCTCCCATTACCTTCGAGAGCGGATGATGCCATCTTGCATGTCTGAACACGCTTGAGCCTGCACAGTGTTTACATATTTTGACAAACCGCCGGAAAATGAGGCTTTGATTTTCATGGAATGCCGCTATGACACGCTTAGTCGCGTTCTTGCTATCAACATGGACGGATATCTTGTGTAATCTTTACAATGGCATTGGAATGTCGTCTAGCAGTAAGACTGTTGCGTCAAATCTTGTGGCCACGCAACGCTACCCCTGGAACCCTATGTTTATTCTACGACGACCCGAACGAAGATGTACTCGTGCAACTGATATGCTTGCTGATGCTGATGGTCCGTAGAATAGTGGGGAGGAGTGGGAGTATATATTGCTGGCTCCAATCATTTAGCCCTCCATTAACATTTGGGCAGTCTTTCCTTCTTCTCGGGTTATTTTTTCTCCTAATATGGATACTCATAAGTGTAAGAAGCTCATTTCCATTATGGAAAACGCTTATTTAATTTCACAAAAACGATCATCATCAGCTATAGCACTAAGGTGGATTAGGGAGGGGGAAAAAAACGTGAAACTATTGACGAAAATTTCTCGGCGCGAATGTCCCTCAGTGCATGAGAAAATGCGCATTCAAGCGACAATTGCATCGGTATTATCGGTAATAGAAAAATTGAAGAAAAGAGGAGCTGGTTCTGGAGCAGCTGATAAAGTGCGATGGAAGGATATGGAGACGGCGTTTAAAAAAAGAATCCAAACGGGCATAGTCATCAACCTTCAACATAAAGATCTCGATGCTTTTCTCGATGATTCTAAACCCTTGATCCTCGCCAAATTGGAAGCTGCATCCCAGCGTTATGGCAATTTGAAGGTTAACGTAATATTAGCGTGCAAGTTTCAACTTAAAAAAATAGGTGAAACTGCGTTGGAGGATAAATTTTTCAACACGCGGAATGAGGCAATTCTTCCCTCTACGAACATCGACATGTGGTTCCAGGAGCATGTAAAAGATCAGTTGTTGAAAAAAATTGAGGAATTTCATGGGAAAGAGTCTGGTTGGTCACTGCACGAAGTATCCAACCTAACTGTGAATTTTAATAAATACGTGCCACTCCAGGGAGGTACATACGTCAGTGTTCCGAAAGATATTCAACGAAAGCGTGCTGTTGTCAATATAGAGAGCAATGACGAATTTTGCTTTTTATGGGCAGTTACTGCCGCACTTTCTCCGCCAGTTATAAATTGCAATCGAACAAGCTCTTATAGACATTTCAGTGAAGTTTTACAGTACAAAGGATTGGATTTTCCAATTACTGTAAAAAAAGTGCCAACCTTTGAAAAAATGAATAACCTCAAAATTAACATTTATGGTATTGATAACCAGAGGAAGAACAGTGTAATAGTGCCGATATATATCAGTGAACAAACATCTCCTAAATCGACAATTCACCTTCTTATGCTCGAGAGTGACAGAAATGATTCTGATGGGGATGATCTTGCGAGTCCTATCCATCACTTTACATGGATAAAAAACATTTCACGCTTAGTGAGCACGCAGATTTCTAGACATGATGGCAAAAAATGGTTGTGTGACAGGTGTCTCTGTCACTTTCAAAGTGAAATCATGCTGCAGAAGCATATCCTCGACTGCAAGAACCAGTGCCGAGTATCTTTTCCCGAGGGTGATGCGAAATTCATGAGGTTTAGAAACTATAAGCATAAAGAGAATGTTCCGTTCGTGATATATGCTGATCTCGAATGTCTCCTGGAGCCGATTGCACCTACGGAGGAGGCGAATACTATGGGCTACCAAAAGCATGTACCACATTCCATCGCCTACTACTTCCACTGCTCGTACGATGATACCATTTCGGAATTTAAATCCCATCGAGGTTTGGATTGTATTGGGTGGTTCATGGACGAATTGACGAATATCGCGAGCTTGGTGAATACCCGGTTGACGAACATCGTACCAATGGAGCATCTCAGCGATGACCAGCGAAGTGCATTTAATTCTGTAACCATTTGTCATATTTGCGAGAAACCTTTCGAAAATAACGAGTTGAGAGTTCGAGATCATTGCCATTTTACGGGGAAGTATCGCGGGCCCGCACACACTGGATGTAATTTAAATTATAAAAACTCTCACGCGGTGCCGGTTATTTTTCATAATTTATCGGGATATGACGCTCATTTTCTGATTAAAGCATTAGCCGTAGCATTCGAAGGTGCGGTTTATCTTCTGCCAATTAATAAGGAGAAATATATTTCATTCACAAAAAAAGTCCAGGGCACGTTTGTAGAGTTCAGGTTTTTAGATTCATACAGATTTATGGCGTGTAGCATTGAAAAATTAGCATCGTACTTGGAAAGCGATGAAAAACAAATAACTCGTAAGCATTGTAATAATGCAACGGAATTCAAGCTTCTGACTAGAAAGGGGGTTTACCCATATGATTATACCGATTGTTGGATGAAACTTGACGAGACTGAGCTACCATCCAAAGAGCAGTTTTATTCTAGGCTAAATAATGAGGAAATTTCCGAAGATTCATACGCTCACGCCATGAATGTCTGGAAAACTTTCAAAATATCAACGTTAGGAGAATATTCAGATTTATATCTCAAAATCGATGTTCTCCTTTTAGCTGACATTTTCGAAAATTTCCGACGCAGCTGTCTATCGACATATAATTTAGATCCGTTGCACTATTATACAGCTCCTGGACTCGCTTTCGATGCGATGCTTAAGTTAACAGGTATTGAACTCGAACTCATCACTGACGTTGATATGCTATTGTTTATTGAAAAAGGTATCAGAGGAGGTCTTGCTCAATGCTCAAATCGCTATGCAAAAGCAAATAATCGATACATGGGAGAGGATTTTGACTCATCGAAGCTTGAATCATACTTAATGTATTTCGATGTAAACAATCTTTATGGTGCAGCCATGGTTCAGGCTTTGCCATATGCTGGATTCGAGTGGGTGGAAAACTTTGATAAATCGGATATTGACAATATCCCTGTCGATTCTCATACGGGGTACATATTCGAGGTTGATTTAGAATACCCCAAGGAGCTGCACGAATCTCATAAAGACTTACCACTTTGTCCGCACCATTACAGGCCACCCACCTCCAAAAATATAAAATTAATGACAACGCTATTAGAAAAAGAAAAATATATAATTCATTATCGAAACTTGCAGCAGTGTCTCAACTTGGGCTTGAAATTAAAAAAAATTCATAGAGTTTTAAAATTCCAACAGAAACCATGGATGAAGCCATACATTGATTTAAATACTGGATTGAGGCAAAAAGCTACCAATGCGTTTCATAAAAACTTGTATAAACTACTCAATAATGCAGTTTTCGGGAAAACAATGGAGAATGTGAGAAAGCATCGAGAAGTGAAGCTTGTTACTGAGTGGGGTGGTCGGTATGGAGCTCGAGCTCTAATCGCTAGGGCTACTTTCCACAGCTGCACTGTATTTGACGATGATATGGTCATCATCGAGCTCAACAGAGCAAAGGTGAAATTTAATAAGCCATTGTATGCAGGGTTTTCAATCCTTGACTTATCAAAAATTTACATCTACGATTTCCATTATGAGTATATGAAAAAACAGTTTGGGCAAAAAGCTCAATTAATGTACACCGACACTGATAGTCTTATATATAATATTACAGTGCCTAATATATATGATGTCATGAAGCTCGACATAAACAAATTTGATACCTCCGATTATCCTCTTGACAATCCTTATGGGATGCCTTTAGCGAATAAAAAGGTGTTAGGGTTAATGAAGGATGAGAATAATGGACAGATCATGGAAGAATTCGTGGGCCTGCGCGCCAAACTATACGCTTACAAGGTTCGAGATGATGACGTAGAAAAAAAGCGTGCTAAAGGTATTCGAGGATCTACGTTAAAAAGAATCAGATTCGATGATTATAAACATTGTCTTTTCCGGCATGAGAATCTTGTTGAAACACAAAATTTAATTCAGTCGAAGAAGCATGTAGTGCAAACTGTAAGACAAAGAAAAGTCGCTTTAAGCTGGAATGATGATAAAAGAGTTCTCTCCGCTCATACGACTGATACTCTACCTTGGGGTTATGAGCGCAACACGAAAGAATGTTTGTAGTTTAAAAAATAAATAAATAAAATTAAAAATGCGATAAGCTGGCGTGGTAAACTATGATTGGCATGAAAACTGTGAATACATTGTGTATGAATTAATAAAATTGATACGCTGGAGGAAAAAATATATTTAAAAAAAAAGATATATTGAAACCGACTTTTTCTTAATTAATATCCTGTCCAACAAAATAATCCTGTGAGAGATGGGATAGAAGGTGGCGATTGAAAAGATCAATAATGTTCATTTGTTAAAATATTTTATTATACATCAGATTTCTTTATCCAACTATTGTGGGCATTGTCGAAACCCAACCATTTTACAAACATTTCATTCCCACGCGTTTTCAATACTCGTTCAATCAGATAAATATCGGGATTTTCAACTCTGAGTAGCTCTTGCTCATAAAAACCACCGGCGATGGGTTCATCTTGATAGTCCTTCAGACTGAACGTCACAGGGTTCGTATTTTTCACTTGATGTATTGTAAATATTTCCGTTGTCCAGTTTGGAGTATAACCCTTGGCAAATATATTTTTGAATTTGCTTATCCTCACTTTGTCACCGCATCGGAATTTCGTCGACCTTTTTTTCAAGGGTTCTCGAGTCGTAAAAACGCGTTGTAACAGCTGCTTCTCATTCTCCGAGTTCACGTCTTTCGGCTTCATTTTAATTGTGCGATGTACACTATTGTTATATTCGGAAATCAAATTTTTGAGAATATCGGTCCACTTGTAGCTTCCACGAAGACTAAATTGCATCCACATTTTATTTTTCAAGGTACGATTAAAACGCTCGCAAATTGATGCTTTCAAATTACTGTATGTCGAGTACATATGAATATTATACTTTTTCATGAGAGTTTGAAAATCGGCATTATAAAACTCTTTGCCCTGATCAACATGTAGGTTCTCTGGTATGCGTCCCTTTGCAAGTATAGATCTCATGGCGGTCGTTGTGTCTTTAGCGTTCTTGCTCCTCAGTGGCACGGCCCAAGCAAACTTGGAGAAGACATCGATGACGGTTAGGAGAAATTTATGATTGCCGTTTTTCCGCGCGTAAGCCGACATGTCAACAAGGTCCGCTTGCCAAGTCTCATCCAAGCCTCGTATATCCACATGCCGACGAGGATAGTTTCTGCGTGCGGGCTTATGTAGTTCCTGCACCAGCGCTCGCTTCTTCTCGTTCATTTTTTCTCAAGGATGTTTAATCGAGCGTCAATCTGGGAAAACATGCTAAGCATGGACACTCGCAGGTTTTTCGTACCAGCATTCGGAGTTTTGAGAATTTCTTTTATCTTGGTTGTAAGATCTTCAGTTATTTGCGCACTAATTCTCTCTATTTTATTCCGTAAGTCGGTATTTAACGTGTCGCATTTATCTTTTATTTCCTCATGTAAGTTCTTAGTTACGTGTCGGGCTTTAGCATTCAGCACCTTTAAGCTGATAGCGTCGTCGTCCTCTTCGGGAATTCCAACGTTGCAGAGTCGCTTGTTCTCCAAATCGTAATGTCCGTCTTTTGTAATCTTGAATCCAATGCCCGGAGGACCGCGATTGAGCGCACTTTTATTATCCAGCTGCCGTCCAAACACGTCGACACTCATTTTGTGAATGCGCGAAATTGCGATGATGAATGTATTAATAAATGATTTGAGCCTCGCGCAATTCTTCGATAATCGATATGATTTCATTCGAGTGAGATAAGTTTCCGGCTGCTTGAGATGCGAGGAGTAAACGTAGACGGTCCACTAGTTCATTGGGATCGTCCCAATAAATATAATCGAATCTCGCGTCTTTTCTAGCCACTTTATACTTTGGCATACCTTTACCCGTGTGCGTATCAACTATTTTCGCGATATAAGTCTTGAATTTCGAATTTTTATCCGTCCGAATTGCTTCATCTGCTTTATAATATTTCTTATGGGCATTCGTGGCAATTACAATGTTCTCATAATTTTTCAAATCGTTGGATGTCAGATCCTCAACGCGGGGCACTTTTTTGAACAACAGTTCCGCTAATCCAACAGTTTTTGGATAATTTTTATCTCGTACACGAATATGCTGAGAATCAAAAAAGATTGGAGAATCTCCAATCATTAATTTATTGTTAGCAAGATTTCGTACACCGTATGAGACATCCAAGGCTGATTTTCTATTTGTCTGCAGCAATACTACATACTCATTTATTAATTCATCAACATTCACAGCTGTATCCTCAACCTCCTCCTGCTCTCTCTCATCACCGTATGCAGACTGGAAAGACAAATCTTCCAACATTGGATCATCCTTAACTTCATGGTTGCCATCCTCAATATGTTCTTCTTCAACACGATCTTTGACTTCCTCCTTAAGTTCCTGTTTCATCTCTGGCGTCTCGTTTTTCCGCATCACCAATTTTTCCAATGGCGTGACTATTGGCTTGAAGACATTTTGCATTGCCTGTTCAGCATTGTCTTTGCCGATTTTTATCATCCGATGTTTTCGTCGGATTGCATCGCTCGCTTTGACAATTTGACGCAATACGTCTTTCTTCTCCTCCAAAAGTTTATTCATGTTGCTACCCCCGAGTCAGAGATGATACTGTCTCCAATGAACGTTTACTTATGACTGAGAAAAGAATCGAACCCTCGTCTATATCTACCCTCATTCATTTGACTATCCTTGTCGATCGTGATGAATCCATACTTGTCGTCATTCCAGCATTCTGAACACATATTTTTAAACTGTGCATATGACATATCAGTATTGACATGATCATTGTACACATGTTTAAGGTTCATCTCATCTTGCTTAAATAGAACCACAAAATTCGTATTGTCACGCACGAGGTGTTTAGGAATACGAGCATAGGTCTGGCAAAGATAGAAACAATCGACATTTTTGTGTCGCCCCATGGCGAAAAAGGCTCTAATATTGTCCTGTTTTTCACATGCCACGTCATCGAAGATAAATATTGAGTTGGGGTGTGCATCGCTTGGTGTCACCACTTGTTCGTGCTCATTGAATGGAAAATATTCAACACCGCTCACAGGCTCGAGTAATCGTGCGAGCAATGTATATTTTGGCTGATTGAGGGATTTAGAATAAAGATAAACGTTCTCGAATCTCAGACCATTAGGATGTGTTATGAGGGAGAGTAAAGCGTTCGTTTTACCACAGTTCGAGGGGCCACAGAATACTGCCCGAATGCTATTAGGCAACAAATCGCCATGACGTTTTTCGCGCGGTTCACCTCCCCGCATAAATTCATCGAAATTCATTACAGGCAGTTCATCCGTCTCCATCCTGAGCACGACTAATGGGGAAAAAAAATATAAATAGGGTTTTATAGGGATTATTCACCAGTCGAGCAGTCATCCCCGATATGATCGGTCGTGCTTTGGTCAATAGTCTGATTGACAAGCTCCCTGTCGAGCTGCATCTACCTGGGTATCAGTATTGCGGACCTGGTACAAAGTTATCTAAACGTCTTGCACGAGGTGATCGAGGTATTAATCCATTGGATGCAGCCTGCAAGCAGCACGATATTGCATATTCAAAAGAAACTAGCCTCGAAGCGAGAACTTTGGCCGATAAATTACTGGCCGAGCAGGCTTGGAAACGAGTATACGCCAAAGACGCGGGTATTGCGGAGAGAGCAAGTGCTTGGGGCGTGGCAAACATCATGAAGGCCAAAACTAAACTAGGCATGGGGCATTGCGTGAAAAAAACAAAATTAGGCATGGGACAGAATAAAATCGTTGATGAGAAAAGCCGTGGCCGAAAGGGTGCTCGGAAAGGTAGCAAGAAGGCTAAAAGTAAATTGCGCATTCTACCAGCGCCTCGTAAAATTGGGGGGTTTTTGCCGCTCCTCCTGCCGATATTTGCCGGTCTGAGTGCTGCAGGAGCACTGTCAGGTGGCGCTGCTTCTATCGCTAAGGCTGTAAATGCGGCTGAAGCTGCTAAGCGGGAATTGGATGAGAGTAAGAGACATAATAAGATGATGGAAGCTGCTGCTTTGGGTAAAGGTCTGCATCTAAAACCGTACAAGAGGGGGACGGGTCTTGGTTCAAAAAACGGAAAGTCACGCTGCCTCCCCAAGCCTTAACTGATACTGATCTGCTCAAATATGCGAAAATCATGGAAATTCCACACTTTCGCGGAGTTTTTATGAGAAATAAATTGCCGAAAAGTGGACCGGCAAAATACGAATCAGCAATTATCAATTTAGATGAGGATATGGGACCTGGTACACACTGGGTTGCATACAAAAAGAGGGGGGAGAATGTCATGTACTTTGATAGTTTCGGCAATCTTCAGCCTCCAGTCGAGTTGATGAAATATTTTGGTGTTGGTAGCGTGAATTATAATTATAAGGGATATCAGAAGTATGGTACAGTCGAATGTGGGCACTTATGCCTAAAGTTTCTCTGCCAGCAATTGAGCGGCAAAGAAAAATATTCTCTATATAAACGTGCATAATGATGAATATAGAATCAGTTGACTATGTGCCGTCGTCATGGATGATAGTTTTACACTAACTATTTCCGGGACGTCATCTACACTTGAAGCTCAATATTTTCCCCCCATCGAACTTTCACCCAACAAAAATTACACTTTAGGGCTCATTGAATTACTAACCTTCAATTCTATTCCTAATATAGCCGATGGTAATAATAAAATTTATGTGGGAGACAAGATATTGACTATACCGACGGGTAGCTATGAAATAGATGATATTGAGAAGTACGTGCAGGCAGAGTTGCCGAATATTTCTATTAAGATTAAACCCAATAACAATACTCTACGTAGTGAAATCGAGTGTAATCGTGATATAAATTTTATGCCTAATGATTCTATCGGCTCTCTCTTGGGTTTCACACCGCGTATTCTTGTAGCCAATAAAAGGCATACATCTGATCTCCCAGTAGCCATTCTCAAAGTGAACGCCTTGCGTATAGAGTGTAGCATTACCGCCGGTGCCTATATTAATGAGCGAAAAGCTCATACGATTGACGAGTTTTTCCCGTTCGTACCATCCGGATATAAAATCATTGAAGTTCCATCACACGTCATTTATCTGCCAATCACGAGCAAGACAATAGATAACATCCAGCTTCGGATAGTAGACCAAGACGGAGATTTAGTAAATTTTCGCGGCGAAGTCATAACCATACGATTGCATATAAAATCATGGGTATAGTCTTCAATAAAACCCATAATACCAAGTCATCATGGATGAGCGTGACCAGTCGCCGATCGACACTCAAAGTGCTAACACCTCAGAACGTAATACTTCTAAAGAATTTGGGTCTGACAGTGCGCGGAAAAAGCGCATAAGGTATTATTTATTCTGTGCCCTCTGCATCTGCTGTGTAAAATGGAGGAGGAAATAGTAAATATACAAAGTCCCATCGTCTTCGATGAATCTATAATACACTGCGAGATTCATGCTCATAAGCCGTATGCATCGTCAACTTTCAATAATAGCGATGAGATACGTATTTCCATCCAACATCAGGATCTATGTCTTCTACCAAGCAAAAGTTTTATACATATATGCGGAAAACTGACTAAAGCCGATGGTGCAGCGCTTGCCTCCACAAGTCTCGTCAATAATGCTATTTGCTTTTTGTTCGAAGAAGTACGATATGAGCTCAACGCTATTGAAATTGATCGAAACAAAAATGTAGGTCTTACGAGTCTAATAAAGGGATATTCATCTCTGAGCCCTGGTAAGAGATCTATGCTCGAGAACACGGGCTGGCTTGATGTTGAAGAAACGACGCAAATCATAGATGTAGCGGGCAACTTTGACGTATGCATACCGCTAAGTATGCTGCTCGGTTTTGCCGAAGATTATCGAAAAATCGTCGTAAATGCCAAGCATGAGCTGATTCTATCGAGATCGAAGACTGATGATAATGCTATTGTGCAGACGGCTGACGAGGAATTCAAACTCGTATTGCAAAAAGTAGAATGGCTTGTACCATACGTGACAGTCTCCGATCAGCGTAAAATACAACTTTTAAAGTTTATCGGTAGAGATGCGCCAATCTCCATGAGCTATCGAACGTGGGAACTATATGAATACCCGCTGCTCCCCGCAACCTCGAAGCATGTTTGGACCGTCAAGACTTCTACTCAGCTGGAAAAACCGCGATATGTCATTCTCGCTTTCCAGACTGATCGGAAAAATAAGAAAAAGAAGAACGCGAGTAACTTCGATCATTGTAATCTCGCCGATGTTAAACTATATTTGAATTCGCAATGCTATCCATATGGAAATTTGAACCTAAACATACAGCAAAACCAGTACGCCCTATTATACGAGATGTATGCAAACTTCCAAAATACTTATTACAACAGGGAAGCGGAGCCGTGGTTAAAAAAATCCGAGTTTCTAAAGTATGCCCCTTTAATCGTCATCGACTGTTCAAAGCAGAACGATTCTCTCAAGTCAGGCCCCGTTGACATTCGTCTTGAATTTGAAGCAAGAAATAATATTCCTGCCAATACATCCGCGTATTGCTTGATTCTACACGATCGTATTGTTGAGTACAATCCAATAAGTGGCGGGGTAAAAAAATTAGTATAAAACCTTCAACGATGAACCGACTCTCTTCATTCAGCACCATGGACTTTATCGTTGATATTCAAGGTTTCAGGAGACCCATAAACGAATTTGTGCTCAAAGAAATAGCAATTGTGGAAATCTCTGACAACACCGAGCCCCTGACGTTTTTCTTCAAACCTCCAACGCCATGGAACTCTCTACCAGCGAAGTACAAAACGATGAATTCATGGCTGGAACGAAATTTTCATGGAATACGATGGAATTCAGGCGACACGCCGTACGAAGCTGCTGGAACAACAATTCGAGCTATCTTGAAACAAGCCCGAACCATCTACGTGAAGGGATTAGAGAAGAGGACGTGGTTAGCGCAATTCACGGATTCGTCGGCACATATTGTCGATATGGAAACTCTCGATTGTCCATCATTGCAGAAATTATCGAAAATATCAAACAACAGAGGATGTTCTCATCATCCCCATGACTCAAAATATAATTGTGCCAACGCAAACGTGAAATCTTTAAGGAGCTGGTACATTAGGCATTGTGTAAACGCAGGATTTTTGAAATAAATAAAAACATTTTATCGAAAAATATATGTGTGTTTTTTATTGAAATAAACCATAGGAAATTGTTTTACATATTTGGTTTCACTCCAACTTATACATTTCGCACCACACGTCATCTATAATGTTTTTTTTCTACTTTTTCAACCATGCGCACTTATGGATTCAAACACTTTTTTCAGTGCCACCATCGTTCGCGTAGAGTCACGACCCCATAGTAGGCGCGATGGCTTGATGGTTTGATGGCGTCAGATGCGTTTGAATTCTACGCTGTTATATTTCCCACCGAAGTAGTTCATATAGAGTTGATTTGTATGCGCAGCGTCAATCATCTCTTTGAATATTTCTTTGTTCTCATCGAACGCTTTCACGAATCTTGCAGGTAGGAATACGGAGGAATCGTTGGTGATATCCGCCACGATCCTCCTCCCGAATTTTGTTTCAACTATTCTCAGGTCGGAGATCGGATGATCTGCCTGAACGGAGAGTTCAGCCAATTTTTTTATTGGCAAAAATTCCACCATTTTTCCCACCTTGTTGATACTTGTGAAATCCATTTCGACTTATTGATGTATTCTTCAATGTATTTATAATGAAGTTCAGATCAGACCTCGTACGTATAAGATTTTTTACTTCTTCGATATTTTTTAAAAGCAAGAGCAATCGTTCTTTTAGCTCACGTCGCCTGTCTTGCATGTCAACTGGTGCAGTTCAGACGTGCATCTTGATATTATATAGGCCCTCCAAATTCTCGACCCCCACCAACTCTCAATTCTAGGACCCAATAGGATTTTCCACACTTTCCTCCGCCCACGCTTTGCGGCGACACATTTGACAATTCCGTACAGAGGGTGCAGGGCCATCGATATGAGTCATGATGTGGGGCGTATTCCAATGTTCCATACAAGGCAGATATGACATAATTTCGGCGTCTGCACGAAGATTTTCGGGTAAACGATCATAAAACATATGAATTGATCGACTAAAATATTTTAAAATCATAGGCTTCGTTATATTCTTAAGATCACCCCTTGATAATTCCCACGGATATTTGGCTCCGAGAACGCCATCAGAATATCCATCCATGTTGATAGCAAGAACGCGACTAAGCGTGTCATAGCAGCATTCCATGAAAATCAAAGCCTCATTTTCCGGCGGTTTGTCAAAATATGTAAACACTGTGCAGGCTCAAGCGTGTTCAGACATGCAAGATGGCATCATCCGCTCTCGAAGGTAATGGGAGGGCTCGAAACAGGTCGAGACACGTCGAAGACGCATATCAGTATACCATTTTCCGTTAAATTTTTTTCTCCGTCAATACAGATTCGATCAGTTTGCCGCATTTTTCAATTCTTAATCTAAATCGCTCACGATCACGTGCAACTTCTTCCCACCGGCCTCGGCGAGCGGCTCTGTACGCATAATCCCATGCATACATCACATGAATTTGAGCTCGAGTATCGAATCGAACGTGCTTTTCCATATTTTCAATATCCTCCTCGTCCCAATTTCATCGCAGTTTGAAAAAAGATCTGCCGCAGCACCCTGCGCTACATTTACTCACGCACCAGTCAGTGATAGGGGAACGCTTATATAAATGCGGTCAGAAGAATACTTGTTAGGGGCATTTCGACGTTTTTCCTTCAGGTGCCGAGGACCAGCGAGACACTATCATAGGCGCCTCTAAGATTTTATGTTCGGCCTTTTCCAGACTGCGGTCTGGTCCTTAGCACACAAACAGAAATAATTTATGACCAACGATAAGGTTGCGACAAACAGACGCACTGGCCCGGGAGGGTAGCGTCGTGTGTGGTTGAAAGGTCTAACGCTCTAGTCCGCTATTTACTTGTTAGAGATAATAACATTCCAATGCCAAGACAAGCTGCACTGCAGCTGCCGGATATACAGAATAGCTGCATTCTAATACCACCCTCAAAACTAGCCCCCCACCCCGCCCTACAGAGACGCCAGTCTAACTGATAATCATCAATCAAATGTCGCCATGAAAAATAAGGCGCCCCGCCGCTGCCAGAGATAGCGGCATTCCAATAGCACCCTCAAAGCTAGCCCCCCCCCCCCCCAAGTCTTGACCCATAAGAGATTAGGTGCCCTCCAGTTGTTAGAGACCCCCCCCCCCGCCGATCGACTCCGTGCATTCGGACTCTTAAAGATAGCCCCCCCCCACCCCCCGGGTTCGGGTCTCGGCTAAGTGGTTCGTGTCTGAGCTAAAAAATGTCGGTAAATGTCGGGGTAGGGATCTTGAGTTAGAACTGTCCTTGTTACACTACTTTCGTGTTGTTTGTTAGATAGTTTGGTTTTGTTTGTCGCGACGGCCCATGTGATTTGAATAAAAAGAAATGACATGGATAATAAAAAAATTGTTTTTTAGCAATGCTGAGAAAAATTGATGAAAAATGAAATGATTAATGATAATGACGCCTATTCCAAATGTTCTTGTTTTATCAATTTTTTTCTCGACAGAAGCATTTTATTTTAGCAACAACGATAATAAACAGGCGGAGAGCCGAAAAAAAGCATCTTATGTAGCCAGTCACCCGATTACTCGTTTCGCGACATTCTTACGGGTGGGCCTGTCCAGGAAAGTCTCGAACTATTAAGAAACAAACTTTTCGTACCGTCAGGTTATGACTTCGTTTCAGCAGATATTTATCCGATTTAGCCAGTCGCACAGTTGCATTTTGTCTCGATATCTTCAATGACCAGATAATTTTCTGGCCACGGACAAGGGCCCAAATTTTTTGAAAAATCAAATCGGCAAGTTCGATTAGCCGATTCGTCGAAGACTTCATTTCATCCCTGAAAATAATGATCAGGCAGCGACTTTTTCATGTTCCAACGCTAGTCCAGTCAAATTAGACGAAAAAAAAGGCTTCAAATCGAATTTATTTCGGGACTTAATTTTTTTCCTATGTCGAAGGGGTTTGGGGGGGGGGGGGGGGTGGTAGTGTAAATCTCAATTCTCGGGATATCTCTTCAGTTGCTTTCGCCGCCATATTGACTTAACGGGAGGTTTTTGGTTTCTCCAATAACTCGCTTGTTTTTTACTTAAGAGTGAAAATGGTAGGAACCACAGTTGCAGGGAATTGAATTCCCCACCTGTTAGGTTTCTATTATTTTTACCCTGGGGTTGATATTCACCGACTTGGGTCGCATAATGTGCGAATAGGCTCGAAAAACGGGTTTTTTTCGAATTATCTCGGTTGTTGTTAGCTTAAATGGAAAAATGCTGAAAAATTATCACGTAGGGAATTTTATTCTTTACAATCTTGGTCCTTGCCAATTTTACCCTAGGATCGATATTTCAGGACTTTGAATTTCAAAACGGGATATAAAAATTAGTGGGAGCCTAAGGAAAACAAGTATTGCATTGAGAATAGTTCGGTATTCGAATAAAAAATTATATTATATCTTGTACTATGGATCAAGAACAAAACTGTTTCTGATATAGTTACTTAATTATTTTTAGTTTTGATCGAAGAAAACTTTTTTTGTTGCGTGTATGCGACTTCCAATAAAATAATAAGCAACAATGGATAAAAAAATTTTATACCCCGTCTTTAAATTACCAAAGGTCTAGAGAATAAAAGTCCATACGTGATTGTCTCTTAGCATTTTTCCGTTGCAGCTGATAATGATCGGGATAATTGAAGAAAACCACTTTTCCACCCCTACTTAAATTTCAAGTCCTGAAATATCGATCCTAGAGTGAAATTAGGATGAGGACTAAACGACTAAAGTTGTAGAGAATAAAATTCTCTGCGTGTTTGTTCTCTAGCATCTTTCCGTTCATGTTGATAATAATCGAGATAGTTGAATTAAACCACTTTTCCACTCGTTTTTAAATTAAAACTCCTAAAATATCGATTCTAGGGTGAAATCGATAGAAATAAAAGTTGTAGAATATCAAATTCGCTACCCGATTGTCGCTCAGAATTTTTCCGTTTCAGTTAATAACAAGCGAGATAATTGAAAAAAAAAAACCGTTTTTCACCCCAGTTCGCACGTTATGCGACCCAATTCGGTAAATATCAACCCTAGGATGATAATAGTAATAACTTAATAATTGGGAAATTTTGATTCTTACAACTACGGTCTTTATCATTTTCACTCTAAAGTTGTAAATAAGCGAGTTATTTGAAAATCAGAAAACCACCCTATACATAAAGATGGCGGCGAAAGCAAGGGCGGGATTACCCCAAGAATCGAGATTTTAACTACGAACCGACCCCCCCCCCCCCCGCCCCCTTCACATGGGAAAAAAATTGAATCCCGGAACTATTTCGAATTAAAATGCTAATTTGACTAGACTATACATCAAATTGCGTATTCGAGACTCATTTCATCTAGCGACCGAAAAGTAGTGCAACTGAAGATCAAGGCAAAATCATTTTGAAAATCGACGTTTCCCTTCGTGTTCTTTTAACGGAAGGTTGAGTTCCGTTCAATGTTTCAATATTGTGATTCTCGCTCTTGTCAATACTTTCATCTCCAGAGGGAGTTACGAACGCCGACTTGTGCGACGCGTGATCGAAATACGATCTAGTCTTCTGCATTTCCCACTGCCCGAGATAAAATCAACATGTCTGACTATACGATTCCATTCTACACAATATTTGACTATTTATGATGCCCTTGTCGTCTTTGATTTCATCTGCTGCGGCAGTAGCGAACATCCATGACTAACTGCGAGGAAAACGGTGAAAGGACATTCTGCATTTACACTGCGCGAGATGAAATCCGCGTCGTGATCGAATCTTTCGATCCATTTAAATATTGCTCTACATCAAATTTCATATTTCAGACTGATTTTATCCAACGATCGACAAGTAGTGCAGATGAAGATGAAGGCAAAATCATTTTGATAATCAAAATTACGATCGAATCTCCTGCTTTTTCCACTCTGCGAGATGAAATCAAAATTTCCGACTGCACGATTCCATTCTACTTTGACTATTTATGATGTTTGACTATTTATGATGCCCTTGTCGTCTTTGATTTCATCTGCTGCTGCAGTAGCGAACGTCCATGACTAACCGCCAGAAAAATAGCGAAAGGAGATTCTGCGACTTTCACTGCGCGAGATGAAATCCGCGTTTCCGATCGAAGCTTCCAATTCTTTTAAATATTTACCTGTATAATATTCCATTTTTCAGACTGATTTCATCTCCAGCCTTCAAGGTAAACTATCAAATAGGAATGCAGCTTAAGGTGAATGAAAAATCATTTCAAAAATCTACTATGCCCCTCGTATCATCCATTGAAAAGTAGTATTCTTGTTTAATGTTTAAATATTGTAATGCCCGCTCCTGTAAATGGTTTCATCTCTAGTGGGAATTACGAACGCCTACTTGTAGGGTTACACGTGATCGATATTGCGATCGAATCTGCTCCTGCTTTATACGAGATGAATATGATGATACTTTTGTACGAGATGAAATCAACATTTCCATTAGCACGATTCCATTCTATTGAACATTTGACTATTTACGATGCTTTTGCTGTTTTTTATTTCATCTGCTGCGTCAGTAGCGAACGTTCATGACTAACCGCGAGGAAAACGGTGAAAGGACATTCTGCACATTCACTGCGCGAGATGAAATCCGAGTTCCCGGTCGAATCTTTCGATTCGTTCACCTTCAGATAACGAGCATACGTGTATTGAGAATTAAAATTTCTACCCTTAGGAGGTGAAACAAGTGGCGAGTACGGCACGCAAAAATATAAAATAATGTCAAAGATCAAATGGACCCATTGGCGATTTTTGTTTCATTTCCAGACATCCGATAACGAGCAGCCCGATCTCGATATTCACATTTCGACACATCACGGTGTGAAACAAATCGTCAGTGCTGAATTAACGATCGTTAAATATTATGCGAGTCTTGATAAACCCTACAGCGATTTTTTTTTTAAATTTATTACCTTCAGATAACAAGCATACGTTTATTTAGATTTCCACTCTTCACCCTTAGGAGGTAAAACAAGTGGAGAGTACGGCACGAAAAATTATATAATAATGTCATGGATCAGATGGACCCAATGGTCATGTTTTTTTTTTTTTTTTTTTTTTTTTTATTTTTTAACATCGGATAACGAGCAACCCGCTTTCGAGCTTTACATTTTGATGCCTTGAAGGGCGAAACAAATCACGAGAACTGCATTAAAACTTGCGAAATATGGTTTTTTACTTTACAATCTCCACAGATAAATTCGATTCATTTATATGCTTTAGATAAAGAGCATTTCCATAGTCCAACCATCCGTTCCAACCTTCACAGGTGAAACAATCTGCGAGGCTACCACGTGACATCGAAAAATATTTATGGGGAACAGAAAAAACCCAATGTCTATGTTTATTTCGTATCTCAACACAAGACAACGAATAATCAGACCTTGAGGTTCACACTTTGACACCTTTAGAGGTGAAACAAATCGTGAGTGCGGTATTAAAAATCGTAATACGGAGTTAGAGACCCTATGAACCCCACAGCCCTATTGGTATTATTTATTCGCTTTCGATCACGAGTATACGTTCAGCGAGCTTAACACTTTACAATCTTACGTGGTAAAACAAATAACAAGTTTTCGTACAAAAAAATCAGAAAATGTTCTCAGCGATCGCAACACTCAATCCGCCTTGTTGGTTTCGTTTTTTAATGCTACATAAAGAGCAGTACGCTTGCGAGGTTCACATTCATAAGATGTAACCTTAACACCCTTAAGAGGTTAAAGAAAGCGCAAGTGCTGCACTAAACGACGTCGTGAAATATTATTGGCGACCAAGAAAACCTCATGGCTATCGTATTCTTTCTTCGCTTTGGATAACGAACAGATTAACTCCTAGGACTGAAACAAAACTGTACAATATATTAATGGGAGTTACATAATATGCTCCAATAGAATGTTATAAAGTACGTCTGTTAAGTAACTATGTTGGCTGCGTCACAAGCATTCTATGCGACCCCTTTTCGACTTACAGGAGCATACTGAACAAAAAAATAATATGTGAATAATAAATGAAAATAAATTACTTTCTTTATATCTGAAAATATATGACTTTCGGCACTAACTTGGTATTGTCATATACAATATTTTTTTTTTTAAGACAGGTACATTTTTTTTAATATCACACGGCACAAACATTATTAAGTACATTTATTTAGCGTGTCACAGTGCACAAAGAACCTAAACACGATCCTCCAACAGGTTACTGCATACACGAATATGCGACTTTCACAGTATAGAATATTGAGGAATAGTTTTGTACTCTGTTCCCAAGAACGATCGGAAAAAGTATTTCGGCATATTATAAGCATCATTCAAATTTTTTTCAGTACAGTCGCCGAGCATTCAACACCGAATGCATCCAGACTAATTTTTTCGGCTACAGCCGTATTCGCTATGTACGCAACCTACCATGGCGCCCCATCGTGGCCGTTTTACGTACAAAACATTGTCAACGGCCCATGCCATGCATATACAAACGTAGAGAACATTCAGAAAAATCGTGATATTTGAATCATTAACACAATAATTTTTTAAAAATAATTCATCATTACATTACAAATTTTCCCATATATTGTAGAATCATATTATTCTTCAAGACTATATTAATTAGCCAATATTCAGTGCAAAAAACAGTGGATGATGTGATGAGAACATTAGGGTTTCAATGCACCACACATGCAATTCCATATAATCCCCAAGGCATAGTTAAGGGTAAAGCTTTCACGGATTTTAATGTGCGACGGGTGAAGAAGTTGAAACTACCCAATGTTATGCAGACCAGTATCACATTGCCACCGCATTAAGTACAAGTGAACGTAAGTATCATAAAGAATATAATATATAATGTTGCTCGGTTCTCTCTAACTAAATTCAAAATACACTAGGACCTCGATTTAACGGCCAGTGACGGGACCGGCTCCGCATCTCACCTTGTTCAATCGAGGTAGCGTATGCCCGCCCATGCTGTATCTGCGCATCGGCACTCCGTGCTACGGGCCTGATCGGGGAGACTTTAAGCGTCCCCCACTATCTCCCACCACGCGAAAAACCGATCGATGAATGCGACATGGTGGGGACTGTCTATTAAATCGAGGGCCATTAAATCGAGGTCCTAGTGTAAAGTGATAAATACTTGGTTCTTGCTCTGCACTACCTTATAAGTATAAGCTTAACGTGAGGCGTCAGGTCAACATAATCTGAAAAAAATTCTGACCCATTTTTCTCGTAGACAGTATGATGGAATAAAAAAAGAATAGCGGGGTCCTTTGAGTAATCGATAGACGCAAAAAGCCCCTGTATTTTTTTCGATTTCAGTACGTAACTCTTATATGTCAACAACTCCAATACGTCACAGACTGATCAATGTCATCCTGTATTGCTAAAATATGTAAAGATCACTATTTGAATCCGCACTAGTATTGCCATACTTTATCACTGAGCAGCGATAATGCGAATTTTTCCCCTTGGAATTCATATTTTTTAATATTATTTATAGCAATAATATTAAAAAATCTCTTCATTCATGTCAATATAATAAATTAGTTCGTGCAAATGAGAAAAATGCGAATAACAAATAGTGCCACACTCTTCGTCAACGCCACCAGAATCAAGTTACATGCCATTATCATAATTAAGAATTGTAATTAATTTTTCAAGCATATTGGGAGAATATTGCAATAATAACATGCTGAGTTATTTCGTGAATGATAAAAATTTTGAATTATTGGTACGAAATTATGGATTGGTATGATTTAGGTGCCGTTGTCCAATGGAAACCACGGGGAGGTGGTAGGTCTTATTCCATCGGGAGGGGTTTTTGGAAGGAAAAAAAGAAAAGGTGTTTGGCGAGGTTAGAGGTGCAATTTTTAATACAGTAACACCCCGACTTACGACAAGTTCGGGGTATTTCTGTATAAAGATAATACTTTGTGAATGGAATTCAATTCAGTAATTACCTTTAGGGTAGACCGGGGTGAGATGAGCATACGGTGTCAGATGAGAACCTCAATTTTCCCGCCAAATTTGTGGTTTCAGTCCTTTTTTTTTTAGGAATGAAAGAAATAACAATATTGGACTACAGTAAATTTAAAAAAAATCAGATTAATTGATGCAATCAAAACTTGTAAAGATGGAAATTTCAGGAGCTGAATTCTGTAAGTTTGTGTTATTTTATAACCGCAAGTAATAAGTGAAAATTATTTACTACATTTTAAGCGTGGGATGGTTTGCAAAGCTTATTTAACGGACATGTATCAAAAATATTATTTATTGCAAATATTTCATAGAAATTAATAACTATGCTCATCTTGCCCCAGCCTCCACAACCTGAAATATAAAATATAAAACATCTGCGAACATAAAGGAAGGTGGGGCAAAGCCTCCAGATTGGACAAAACCGCCAACCCCAAAAAAATTGTGCTACAGCACAATTGTCGCATCCAGGGGAATAGTACGAAACGGCACGCAACGTGACTCCTCCAACAGTGATCAAAAATTTTTGATAACATTTTTGGGCAAAGCTGCCAACTAAAAAAAACTTAGTTGACGGCTTTGCCCCTCCCAAAAAATTTTTTACCACTGTTAGAGGAGTCACGTTACATACTGTTTCATACGATTCCCCGGGATGCGAAAATGCCAGTAACTCAATTTTTTTTGGGGATGGCGGTTTTGCCCGATCTGGAGGCGTTGCCCCACCGTTCCGTACCACTCTACGCTTACACTGACCATTAAAAAATTAATGAGAAAGGACTGGACACGCGAGAGGAGAAAAGTGCAGAAATGGATTGAAGCCCAGGTGGACAAGCCCGGCTTGGGTAAGAAATTTGGAAAGACTAGGTAAACATAAAGTACACGAGGGTGAGGTGCTCAGTCCTAGAAATACATGAAACCAAAAATGAAATGAAAATTAAGCCTTGAATGAAGTAAAGGAATAAGTTGAGAAACAATAACTTTTTAAGAATGGACTAAATGTATAAGAGGCACTATGTAAAAGACTCGCGTGTATACTGAAAATGAATTACAACTATTCCTCATACCGACGACCTCCTTCCGAGCGCTTCTGAACTTATGAAAAAAACAGTCACTTGTACAAATATAACCAATTTTGATTGATTCTCTTGAGTTCATTAGAAGTTTGAGATAATAGCTGTTGTAAAAATAACAATTTAAATTAGTTATATCATAAGATTTCTTTTACATTGATTGAAAAACAATTGGCTTTTTATTAAATTTTTGAAAAAGCAATGCATAGCCAAAACGATGAAAACGTTCAAAATATTATTTCAAAAAAGCTTTTGTAGAGAGGGTTGAAAATGAATCAAATCGTATTCAAAATTACTACGGAAGTAGGGGTACTGCTCAGTCGTGGATTGGGAGAAGCGCTCTTGTTGAAAACGGACTTGATAAGGAGGTCGACGTTATAAAAAGTCAACGGAATTTAAAGCAGGTGCTCAACATGTCCCCCTCCCACCTCGATGCACTTTTCGGCTCGTTTCACGATGCTTCTTGGGCACCGACCAAGACCTTCTGGGCTAATCTCCCCTTCGGCGATCGTTAGTCTAGCCAACAGATCGTCACGAGTCGGCGGATCGGAATGAGCGTATACGATCGCCTTCATATGTCCCCACATATGAAAATCGAGGGGCGTAAAATCTGGCGATCGTGCTGGCCAACGTACTGGGCCGTCGCGACCGATCCATCGACCCGGGAACATATCGTTCAGCGTTTGCGTAACACGACGGGCTCGATGTGGTGCAGCACCGTCTTGCTGAAACCACATTCGGCGTCGAACATCGAGCGGAAGATCGTCGAGAAGATCAGGCAGAATGGTGGTCAAGAGCTCAATATAGGATTCGCTTGTTACTGGGGTTGGCACTTCTATTGGTCCAATCTGAGACAAAAGTTTCCCATATTAAGCAATTTTCAATAACTAATTGAATGTAAACGTGAATATACACACATTTCGGTAAAGTAGATAAAACAAATAGCAGAGTCACCTAACAAATCGGAAAGAGATAATATAAACCCGCTCTAATGAATCGACCCAAGACTTGTCTAGTGGATTTATCAAGTGGGTGTCCAACCACAAACGAGGCTTAATATAATAAAAAGAGAGGATAAAAATGGATGTTATGATAGCGTCACGAATTCGATACAGAAGATATGCACTATACATAGCCAGTTTCAACCATTACAAACAAAGTAAAAAAAAATTATCGTAACATTGCGTAACGAATCCGAAACAGGAAATTCGGTCTCGGTTGAACCGCTTACCTGGAGACATTTTTTCCAAATTTTTAAGAAGTCTTTGGCCAGGAGCCGCGCTCATAGTCCGAAAGAAAAAAAATCGATTTGAAGATGGCGCTACAAATCCGTTACAGAATATTTTCATTTTAATAAGCTAGTCAACCTGAGACATTTTTTTTTTTAATTTTCAAGGGCGTGTGCGACAAGGAGCCTGGCTTGAACTTTAAAAGAAAAAAACGTATTATACGATAGCGTAACAAATCTGCAAGAGAAGATTTCTTCTCAATTTAGCTAGTTGCCGGGAGACATGTGTTCCTAATTTTTTTTTGAAGGGTATTTGGCGAAAAGCCTGGCTTCGAAAAAAAAAAAAAAAAAAAAAAAAAAAAAAAAAAAAAAAACGTATTTTAGGATAGTCTTACAAATTTGAAACACAAGATTTTCTCGTGATTTAGCTAGTCACCCGGAGTCATTTTTTCATAATTTTTAAGAAGTCTTTGGCCAGGAGCCGCGCTTAAAGTCCAAAAGAAAAAAATCGATTTGAGGATGGCGCCACAAATCCGCCACAGAATATTTTCATTTCAATTAGCTAGTCAACCTGAGGCATTTTTTTTTTAATTTTTAAGGGCGTGTGCGACCAGGAGCCTGGCTTGAAAAAAAAAAGACTTATCATAGTATATCGTAACAAATGTGCAAAAAAATATTTATTCTCGATTTAGCTAGATGCCCGGAGACATTTTTTCCTAATTTTTTTTTAGGGGCACTCGGCCAGAAGCCGGGCTTAAACTTCGAAAAAAAAAAAAAAAAAAAAAAAAAAAAAAAAAAAAAAAAAAAAAAGTATTTTAGCATAGTGTTACAAATCCGAAACAAAAGGTTTCCTTTCGATTCAGCTAGTCGCCTGGATACATTTTTTCCGAATTTTTAAGAATTCTTCGGCCAGGAGCCTGGCTTAAACTTCAAAAAAAAAAAAAAAAAAAAAACGTACTTTAGCAGAGTGTTACAAATCCGAAACATAAGGTTTTCTTTCGATTCAGCTAGTCGCCTAAATATATTTTTTCCGAATTTTTAAGAAGTCTTTGGCCAGGAGCCTGGCTTGAACTTCGAAAAGGGGAAAAAAAACCGATTTGAGGATGGCTTTACAAATCCGTCACAGAATATTTTCATTCGAATTAGCTAGTCAACCTAAGACACTTTTTTTTTTAATTTTTAATGGCGTGTGCGACCAGGAGCTTGACTTGAACTTTAAAAGAAAAAAAACGTATTATACGATAGCGTAACAAATCTGTAAGAGAAGATTTCTTCGCAATTTAGCTAGTTGCCGGGAGACATGTGTTCCTAATTTTTTTTTGAGGGGTATTTGGCGAAGACCCTGGCTTCGAAAAAAAAAAAAAAAAAAAACGTATTTTAGGATAGTCTTACAAATTTGAAACACAAGATTTTGTCGTGATTTAGCTAGTCACCCGGAGAAATTTTTTCCGAATTTTTAAGAAATCTTTGGCCAAGAGCCTGGCTTAAGCTTCGAAAAAAAAAAAAAAAAAAAAAAAAAAAAAAAAAAAAAAAACGTATTTTAGCATAGTGTTACAAATCCGAAACGGAAGGTTTTCTTTCGATTCAGCTAGTCGCCTGGATACATTTTTTCCGAATTTTCAAGAAATCTTTGGCCAGGAGCCTGGCTTAAACTTCGAAAAAAAAAAAAAAAAAAAAAAAAAAAAACGTATTTTAGCATAGTGTTACAAATCCGAAACAGAAGGTTTTTTTTCGATTCAGCTAGTCGCCTGGATATATTTTTTCCGAATTTTCAAGAAATCTTTGGCCAGGAGCCTGGCTTAAACATCGAAAAGGGAAAAAAAAACCGATTTGAGGATGGCTTTACAAATCCGTCACAGAATGTTTTCATTCGAATTAGCTAGTCAACCTAAAACACTTTTTTTTTTTTAATTTTTAATGGCGTGTGCGACCAGGAGCCTGACTTGAACTTTAAAAGAAAAAAAACGTATTATACGATAGCGTAACAAATCTGCAAGAGAAGATTTCTTCTCAATTTAGCTAGTTGCCGGGAGACATGTGTTCCTAATTTTTTTTTGAAGGGTATTTGGCGAAAAGCCTGGCTTCGAAAAAAAAAAAAAAAAAAAAAAAAAAAAAAAAAAAAAAAAAACGTATTTTAGGATAGTCTTACAAATTTGAAACACAAGATTTTGTCGTGATTTAGCTAGTCACCCGGAGACATTTTTTCCGAATTTTTAAGAAATCTTTGGCCAAGAGCCTGGCTTAAACTTCGAAAAAAAAAAAAAAAAAAAAAAAAAACGTATTTTAGCATAGTGTTACAAATCCGAAACAGAAGGTTTTCTTTCGATTCAGCTAGTCGCTTGGATATATTTTTTCCGAATTTTCAAGAAATCTTTGGCCAGGAGCCTGGCTTAAACTGCGAAAAAAAAAAAAAAAAAAAAAAAAAAAAAAAAAAAAAAAAAAAAAACGTATTTTAGCATAGTGTTACAAATCCGAAACAGAAGGTTTTTTTTCGATTCAGCTAGTCGCCTGGATATATTTTTTCCGAATTTTCAAGAAATCTTTGGCCAGGAACCTGGCTTGAACTTCGAAAAGGGAAAAAAAAAAACCGATTTGAGGATCGCTTTACAAATCCGTCACAGAATATTTTCATTCGAATTAGCTAGTCAACCTTAGACATTTTTTTTTTTTTAATTTTTAAGGGCGTGTGCGACCAGGAGCCTGGCTTGAACTTTAAAAATAAAAAAACGTATTATACGATAGCGTAACAAATCTACAAGAGAAGATTTCTTCGCAATTTAGCTAGTTGCCGGGAGACATGTGTTCCTAATTTTTTTTTGAGGGGTATTTGGCGAAGACCCTGGCTTCGAAAAAAAAAAAAAAAAAAAAACGTATTTTAGGAGAGTCTTACAAATTTGAAACACAAGATTTTGTCGTGATTTAGCTAGTCACCCGGAGACATTTTTTCCGAATTTTTAAGAAATCTTTGGCCAAGAGCCTGGCTTAAACTGCGAAAAAAAAAAAAAAAAAAAAAAACGTATTTTAGCATAGTGTTACAAATCCGAAACAGGTTTTCTTTCGATTCAGCTAGTCGCCTGGATACATTTTTTCCGAATTTTCAAGAAATCTTTGGCCAGGAGCCTGGCTTGAACTCCGAAAAAAAAAAATAAATAAAACGTATTGTAGGATAGTGTTACAAATCCGAAACAAAAGGTTTCGTTCCGTTTTAGTTAGTCACCTTGAGACATTTTTTCCGAATTTTTAAGAAGTCTTTGGCCAGAAGCCTGGCTTAAACTTCGAAAAAAAAAAAAAAAAAAAAAAAAAAAAAACGTATTTTAGCATAGTGTTACAAATGCGAAACAGAAGGTATTCTTTCGATTCAGCTAGTCGCCTGGATACATTTTTTCCGAATTTTCAAGAAATCTTTGGCCAGGAGCCTGGCTTGAACTTCGAAAAGGGGAAAAAAAAAAACCGATTTGAGGATGGCTTTACAAATCCGTCACAGAATATTTTCATTCGAATTAGCTAGTCAACCTCAGACATTTTTTTTTTTTTTATTTTTCAGGGCGTGTGCGACCAGGAGCCTGGCTTGAACTTTAAAAGAAAAAAAACGTATTATACGATAGCGTAACAAATCTGCAAGAAAAGATTTCTTCGCAATTTAGCTAGTTGCCGGGAGACATGTGTTCCTAATTTTTTCTTGAGGGGTATTTGGCGAAGACCCTGGCTTCGAAAAAAAAAAAAAAAAAAAAAAACGTATTTTAGGATAGTCTTACAAATTTGAAACAGAAGGTTTTTTTTCGATTCAGCTAGTCGCCTGGATATATTTTTTCCGAATTTTCAAGAAATCTTTGGCCAGGAGCCTGGCTTAAACTTCGAAAAAAAGAAAAAAAAAAAAAAAAAACGTATTTTAGCATAGTGTTACAAATCCGAAACAGAAGGTTTTTTTTCGATTCAGCTAGTCGCCTGGATATATTTTTTCCGAATTTTCAAGAAATCTTTGGCCAGGAGCCTGGCTTGAACTCCGAAAAAAAAAAAAAAATAAAACGTATTGTAGGATAGTGTTACAAATCCGAAACAAAAGGTTTCGTTCCGTTTTAGTTAGTCACCTTGAGACATTTTTTCCGAATTTTTAAGAAGTCTTTGGCCAGGAGCCTGGCTTAAACTTCGAAAAAAAAAAAAAAAAAAAAAAAAAAACGTATTTTAGCATAGTGTTACAAATCCGAAACAGAAGGTATTCTTTCGATTCAGCTAGTCGCCTGGATACATTTTTTCCGAATTTTCAAGAAATCTTTGGCCAGGAGCCTGGCTTCAACTTCGAAAAGGGGAAAAAAAAAAACCGATTTGAGGATGGCTTTACAAATCCGTCACAGAATATTTTCATTCGAATTAGCTAGTCAACCTCAGACATTTTTTTTTTTTATTTTTCAGGGCGTGTGCGACCAGGAGCCTGGCTTGAACTTTAAAAGAAAAAAAACGTATTATACGATAGCGTAACAAATCTGCAAGAGAAGATTTCTTCGCAATTTAGCTAGTTGCCGGGAGACATGTGTTCCTAATTTTTTCTTGAGGGGTATTTGGCGAAGACCCTGGCTTCGAAAAAAAAAAAAAAAAAAAAAAAAAACGTATTTTAGCATAGTGTTACAAATCCGAAACAGAAGGTTTTTTTTCGATTCAGCTAGTCGCCTGGATATATTTTTTCCGAATTTTCAAGAAATCTTTGGCCAGGAGCCTGGCTTAAACTGCGAAAAAAAAAAAAAAAAAAAAAAAAAAAAAAAAAAAAAAAAAAAAAAAAACGTATTTTAGCATAGTGTTACAAATCCGAAACGGAAGGTTTTCTTTCGATTCAGCTAGTCGCCTGAATATATTTTTTCCGAATTTTTAAGAAATCTTTGGCCAGGAGCCTGGCTTAAACTTAAAAAAAAAAAAAAAAAAAAAAACGTATTTCAGCATAGTGTTACAAATCCGAAACAGAAGGTTTTCTTTCGATTTAGCCAGTCGCCTGGATATATTTTTTCCAAATTTTTAAGAAATCTTCGGCCAGGAGCCTGGCTTGAACTCCGAAAGGAAAAAAAAACCGATTTGAAGACAGCATTACAAATTCGCCATCGAATATTTTAATTTTAATTAGCTAGTCAACCTGAGACATTTTCTTTGAATTTTTGAGGGTGTGTGCGACCAGGAGCCTGGTTTGAACTTCAAAAAAAAAAAAAAACTTATCATAGTATAGCGTAACAAATTTTCAAGAAAAGATTTATTCTCGATTTAGCTGGTTGCCCGGGGACATTTTATTCCGAATTTTTAAGGGGCTGTATGGCCGTGTGCTTGAACTTTGAACGAAAAAGAAAAAAAAAAAAAAATGTATCTTAGAATAGCGCTACAAATTCGAAACAGAAAATTTGCTTCCTATCTAGCTACTCGCCCAGGGACTTTTTTTCCGCTTTTTCAAGGAGGCATAATTTCAGGCTCGTCGATGTCATTTCATTTTTATATTGAAATAAAATATATTATTTTTTTTAAATACTCGAACATTCTGCCGGAACCCCTAATGATGATGAAATAACTTACCAGATGATTACCAATTATGCCAGCCCACACAGTTACTGAAAAACGACGCTGGCTGCTCCTCTCGCGTGTCACGTGAGGATTCTCATTATTCCAATAATAGTCATTTCGCGTATTATGAATCCCGCCCTGGGAGAAAAACACTCGTCGGTGTACAGGATTCGCGATGCAAATTCGGGATCTCTGTCACATTGCTGGAGAAGCCACTCACTATACCGCATTCGGATCGGTGGATCATTCTCTTCGAGAACCTGTACCGGATTTATAGCCCAGGGCCTCTGTCCATCGTCACACAACACTTCATGAACTATACGATGATTAATGTCCAATGATCGACCAACAATCCTCGTCGATGTTTCAGGGTTCTCCTCGAATGCCTCCAAAATTCGCTCCTCGATTTCGGGGGTGCAAACCGTCATTGGTGCCCCGCCGTCTTGCCCTCGTCGCGGCATGAGAGTGCCGAAATCGTATGCTCGATGGTAAGTCGCCACAATCGTGTTCGCACTCGGTATCCTCCTATGAGGATATCTTTCCCGATATAGCTCTCTTGCCGGTCGAGCCCGATGTTGTTCGATATAATAACACCCTATCATATCTAAGTACTCTTGGTGCGTATACGCGGCAATGTTTGCTCGTCGATTCATTGTGAAAGACTGACTGCTTGAGACGTCGAAAAACAAAATGCGAATACGGATGTAAAAATATAGATATAAAAACCTCGAAAAGCACTTCCGTGGAAATGCCAATACATTGTATGAAAATTTTTAGGATATTTTATACAGTATACTGGAATATCCACGAAGCGACGTCTTGCGCTTCGCATATCTATATTTGCAAGTGCATCCGTATGCGCATTTTATTTTCATTGTCTCGATGAAACCAACTTTTTATAAATATAATAAATGAAAAAATGTACTTACCACGATTATTTTTAACGTATATAACGAATTCGGGGTGATGAAAAAATATTATTCCCGTTGTAACTTACTGAGGTCAGTTCTCTTGACCACAAAAAGTAAAATTTTCTTACCTCTCAATAAATCTGAATAATAATAATAATAATAATAGTAATATTAAATTTTTAGCAAATGTGTGCAAAATTTTTAAGATTCCTGCCGTCAATCGATATCGCTAAATTGATGATGTTACTGATAAAAAATTATGTTTCAATATTTTTCAGAGTTTTTAAAATTGACAATACAACGATCCGCGATGACCGAAGGATTCAAAACCCTGTTGAACGCTTTCCAAGCTTGTCCGTGGATTAAATTTAATGAAACAAACTCAACGCAATTTTTTTCGATAAACATTTTATTATTTTGCTATTTTACCGTACCTGTTTCAACAATCATTATTATTTATTAACAGTTGCCGCTCTTTCTAGAGCGAGATAATCGTGTGCTCTTCATTACGTAATAATACAGCGGACATGAGCTGCGCGTATCGTACCACGTGGCGGTCGACGGCAATCCGCTCCGTGTGTAGTAGTCGAGTCGGATTCTAAATCGACCAACTCCTATTCTCTCCGAGTACTGTAATGCCGATTTTTTCGTAGGTAGATTTGACCTCGAAAAATAAGCTCCTGATTTTGCGAGTTGATTGAATTAACGGAACATTTTTTTAACAAATGTTAAAACAAATTGCAATTTTGATTGTTATTTTTTTTTCCGTGCGTGCGAGGAAAAAATATTTCCTGAAGAAGTTGTAGGTTTCATCTTATGATATGTATATATGAATGTAGGTTTCATCTTATGATATGTGTATATGAAAAAATTTTAAAATTTAAAAAAATGTTGATCAGTTCAGCCGCAAATGCAAAAAACCAATTGAATTTTTTTTTTATTTCAATCTGGTTCCCTGCTTGATTATCAATGTATATCTTTAAAACTGATATGACGCGTATAAAATCTATGCCCCAAGAGTTTGTCCAAAAATAATTCGATTATCTCGTATATAATAGCAAGGAATAGACATTTTCAAAAAATATTCGTGTAACAATAAAATTAGAGCCAATGGGGTAACACCGTCAAAAAAAATCACGATTACAGTTATAGATATGAAGATTTATAATGTGATTAAAAAAAACTTTATTCTATCAAGAATGGTCGAAAAAAATAAGAAATAAAATGTTTATTACTCAACAAATACGATTAACGATGGAAATTATTGACTTACGAAAACCGTTTTTGTTATTGTTATTTCTGTTTTTGAGACGGGAAATTGCAAAAAAAATCCTCTTCATCTTTATTATAACCGGAGATACACTTGTTTTGCTTATTAGCGATTTATTATCAGTGTTAATAATATTAAGATTTGAAAAAAATACTGTATCTCGTCTATATCTCAAAGATCACACATGAATTTTTTTTATTCAGATATGTGCTTCAGTTTCGTCAAAATTAATTAACGAATTGAAGCAAAATCGAGGAGTCGCGTTAATGGCGGGGCGGCCCGGCGACTTGACGTGAGGTATACGTGAGCGGGCGGGCGGGCGTTACTCGTTAAATGAATATCTCCAGTAAAAATCATCGTAGAAGGATCTGTTTTCTGTATATTCATCTATTTTTAACCCAGCAATCGGAATATGTCGTCATTTTTTTATTTCGGTCAATGCTTCGTGATATTTAAAATTACACGTTTATTTATTTTAACACAACTATTCTAGTCACATATTTATATGTATTCATATCTGCTTATATCACTATTTATTTAAATTTAATTATACGTCTATTTATTTTCATGCGCTCATTCTAGTCACACCTGTAGATATAGTATTAATATCTGCTTATGTATGGTTGTATTCAAATAAATAAACGTGTAATTAAGTTTGAATAAATAGTGATATAAGCAGATATTAATATATACATTTACAAATATGTGACTAAAATGGTTGTATTTAAATAAATAAACCTGTAACTTAAAAAAATCATGAAGCCGTTGGTCGAAATAAAAAAATGACGTCACATTCCGATTGCCGAGTTTAAAATAGCCGTTTAAAAAAAACGGATTTTTCTACAATTATTTTTACAGCAAGTATGAACGCCTGCCTGCGCCTGCCCGTTCACGTATACCTCACACCAAGTCGCCGTGCCACCCCACCACTTAGCCGCACAGCCGTGGAGCCGCTGGAACGTGACTCCTCGACTTTGCTTCAATTCAATAATTAATTTTGACGAAACTGAAGCTCAGATCTGAATGAAAACATTCATGGTTGATGTTTGAGATATGAACGAGGTTTAGTATTTTTTTTGGAGTATTAATATTATGAAAACTGATAATAAATCGTTAATAAGTAAAACAAGTTGTATCTCCGATTCTAATAAAGATGAAAAGTGTTTTTTTTTTTCATTTCCCGTCTCAAAAAAAGAAATAATAATATCAAAAAAAGGTTTTCGTAAGTCAATAATTCCTATCTTTAATAATTTCGTATTTGTTAAGTAATAAAAATTAGGTTTCCTATTTTTTGGACCATTTTTGATAAATTTTTTTTTTTTTTAATTACATTATAAATCTCCATATCTGTAACTACAACTATGATTTTTTTGGACCCTGTAACCCCATCGGTTCTAATTTTATTGGTACCCGAATATTTTTTGAAAATCGCTATTTGTTGCTATAATATTTCGAGATAATGGGATTATTTTAACTCTTGTGGCATAGATTTTATACGCGTCATATCAGTTTCGAAGGTATACATTGATAATCAAGGGAACTTAATTGAAACGAAAAAAAAATTTCAATTGGTTTTTTACATTTACGACTGGGCTAATCAACATTTTTCAAAATTTGAAAATTTTTTCTTATACACGACGACGAACCCTACAACTTCTTTAGGAAACATTTTTTCTTCACACGCACGGAAAGAAACTAAAAAACAAAAATGAAATTTTTTTAACATTTATTAAAACAATGTGCCGTTTATTCAATAAACTCGCAAAATCAGGGGCTTATCTTTCGAGGTGAAATCTACCTATAAAAAAATCGGCATTACTGTACTCGAAAAAAATAGGATTCAAGTCTAATCCGATTGGACGGAAGACGGAAGCATGCGATGTAGCCAGGAGAAGGAGCGGGAGATAAAAAATGACTGACAAGTCGATGTAAAACTTTTAGCATAATTCGTTTAAATAGCAATAAATTCTGTAGTAGTAACCGCTCTATTCACCCATTGAAAACATGTTGAAAACCCGTTGAAAAAAATCGACTACGAGAATCTTAACAATGTTTTCAAATAACAATCTTAATTATTTGTAAGTTTTTACTACTGTATTCAGAGGAAGTTAATCGGGGAACATACGTTGCTCGTAAGTTTTACGCTCGTCAAGCACGTTCGTTGATCAAGATCGACGTAGAAAATTCGACTAAACTGTTTAAAATAATAATAATTTGTTTTCAGCAAAAACCTTTCTCATCATAGCGAGAATCGAGTAATAACCATTGTTCGTGTGTTCTGACGCAACAGTTTTAAGCAATTTATTTAAATGATCATAATTATTTACAAGCTCTCACTGCTCGTTTCAGAGTGCGAAGTATGAAGCTCGCAATCAGGCTGCTCGTTATTGGACATTAGGTTCTTCTGTTCCCAAAGAACATTCTATGATTTTTCGTGCCATGCTCACTATTCATTTCGCCTCTTAAAGTTGTAAAATATGAACCTCGAGATCGGGCTGCTCGTTATACGTCGTTACGAAATGAAACAAAAATCGCCATTAGGTCTTCTGATTCCTGATACTATTTTATGATTTTTCGTGCCATACTCGCGATTTGTTTCACCTCTTAAGGTGTTAAAATGTGAGCCTCGAGATCGGGCTGCTCGTTATCCAATGTTACAAAATGAAACAAAAGGAGCCATTGAGTCGTTCTGATTCTTAAGATCATTTTATAAATTCTCTTGTGAGACTCGTCATTTGTTTCACTTGTTAAGGTGTCAAAATATGACACTAGAGATCGGGCTGCTCGTTATACGACGTTAACAAATGAAACAAAAATAACTATTGGGTATTTCCGATTCCTGGGATTATTTTATGAATTATCAGGCGAGGGTAGTTACTTGTTTCACCTGTTACGGTGTCAAAACGTGATCCTCGAGATCGGGCAGCTCGTTATGCGTTATTAATAATTGAAACAAAAATAGCCGTTGGATATTTCTGAATCCTGAGATCATTTTATGAATTTTCGTGCGAGACTTGTCGTTTGTTTCACCTGTTAAGGTGTCAAAATGCAAGACTAGAGGTCGGGCTGCTCGTTATACGGTGTTAACAAATGAAACAAAAATAACTATTGGGTATTTCCGATTCCTGGGGTTATTTTATGAATTATCAGGCGAGAGTAGTTATTTGTTTCACCTGTTACGGTGTCAAAACGTGATCCTCGAAATCGGGCAGCTCGTTATGCGTTGTTAATAATTGAAACAAAAATAGCCGTTGGGTATTTCTGAATCCTGAGATCATTTTATGAATTTTTGTGCGAGACTCGTCATTTGTTTCACCTGTTAAGGTGTCAAAATGCAAGACTGCTCGTTATACGATGTTAACAAATGAAACAATTGCATGGGTAATTATTGGGTAGCTATTGGGTATTTCCGATTTCTGAAATTATTTTATAATTTTTCGTGCTATACTAGCGCTTTATTTCACCTCTTAAGGGAGGAAAGCGTAAAGCTCGCTATACGTATTCTCGTTATCTAAAGCAAATAAATGAATCAAATATGGCTGTGGGGTTTTTTACGTCTCTAAGTATATTTACGATATTTATTACAGCACTAATGATCTGTTTTACCTCTTAAGGTGTCAAATTGTGATCCTCGTGATCGGGCTGCTCGTTATCCTATGCTAAGAAATGAAACAAACATGGACATTGGGCTCTGCTAATTCCTGAGAATATTGTATGATCTTTCGTGCCATACTCGCTTTTCGTTTCACCTCTCAAGGTTAAATAATTGGAAGGCCGCAGTCAGATTTCTCGTTTTCCAATGTTAATATACAAAAGAAACATGGACATTATGTTTCCCTTATCCCTGAGAACATTTTATGATTTTTTATCCCAGACTCACTATTTGTTTCACCGCTTATGATTGAAGAGTGTCAAGTCCGCTATACGTATGCCGGTTATTAAAAGCAAAGAAATGCCAAAATATGCCCATTGATTTTTTTTTGGTCTGCAACAGTATTTCCCAACTCTTCATGGGATAAACAAATATCAAATGTTGCATGAAAAACGATTAGGGACTGAAAAAACCGCATTGCCATGTGTGTTTCATTTCTTTGCATTATACTGTAAAAAATCAGGGGTGTCAATTTGGTGCGATGTTAGTCGTTAAAATCTGTGGTGTTAGCGGCAGCACCGTTCTGATATCATAGTTGACCTCGTACACTGTATGTCGGTGTTAAGCGATTTTTCATCAAAATTTAACACTAAACCCAGTGTTTCACCACATCGTGCACAATTTTGTCATGAAAGTACACCGTTTATCTTCTGATACGACACCACTCTAATGTCGTAATTAGTTAAATCCGGTATAAATATGTGCTTCGAAGGCGCAGTCGAACTTACCGACTGAGTGCTAGTTCAATTAAAATTATAATTCATTTCGGCAAACAACTTTGGAGATATACAGACTTAAAGACTGAACCCGGAATATTTATTAACGGCATGTTAACGCCGTTCTGAGCGAATATCTCCCGAGTGGCGGTGTTAGCTAGAAACGAATTTGCGTTGCACTTGTTCGGTGGTTATTTTTCACACATTACGGTGTTGCGCATACACTGAAATATACGACTTAATGTGTGAAATTTAATCGCCCAAAATAATCATACATCAATTCGTTTGGAGTCATAAGATACACCGAATGGTGTATGAAAACTCGTATACTAATATCATTTAAATATAAGAAATTCATAAGGAATCAATAGCGTAGTGGTAGAGTGTCGGTCGTTAGGTAGGTCGTTAGGTAGGTCTCAGGTAAAATCTCAGGTAGGCTCAAAATTAATTTCGACGGGAAAACGTCCGCACTTCAAGGCGGAAGCACTCGTAAAAAAAAAATAATCTCCAAATTTTTAATTTTTTTTTTTAATGGTTATTTAAGGGTCGAAAGTGCTAAATTCGTCGATTGGAGGATTAGATAGTGAGTTCAAATCCCGGTCAACGACTTATTTTTTTTTTTTTTATTTACAGGATTTTCAAAAATAATGGAATAACTGTTTTAAATTCATTTATCGATCATTCCTAATTGCTAATTTTTAAATAATAAACAATATTTATTATGCCAATTTGACCCGCGTTTTTCATTTGGCTCTATTGACACGATAAATGCGTACAAAAATAACGCACTTAAAGTGTGTTATTATAACACACTGTAGAGTGTTAGAGTCCACTGTAGAATCCATCCTGGTGTCAAATCGGATGAACCGCAGTGTAGTGTCAACTATCAAAACACCGGACAATCAACACCAACAGGTCACACAGAGTGGGGTGGACCAGTATAGAATTCGTGAGCGGTGTTGAATTAGTGTTGAATATAACACCACATTTTTTACAGTGTAGAGAACAAGCAGACCGATAATGAGCTAATCACTCTTTAACTTTATGAGGTGAAACAAATAGCAAGTGTGTCATAAAAAATTTTGGAATGTTCTTAGGAACCATAGTAATTCCCATGCCCATGTTTTTAAATTTTTTAACCTTAGATAACGAGCATACCGATCGCGAGCTGAATACTTTACACATTTAGGAAGCGAAACAAAACGGAATTGCTGCTCGAAAAGTTGTTAAATATTATTATGAACAAAAAACCGTACGTCCACATTTTTTTTTCTCTGCCTTAGATAATAAGTAAATCCATAGTGAGCTAAATACTATTGAATCTGAAGAGAAAGACGTGGGATAATCCATGAAAAACTCCGAAAATAGTGATATGGATGTCTTTTTTTCCATGTAGCTGCATCATTGTAGATCACGTTCCGAAAATTTTCGGTTCTTCGGCTCAAAAATATTCGTGCTTTCGAATTTTATACAGTCAAAAAGAAAATCTGAAAAAATTCAGGCATTTTTTTTATTTATTTATTTGGAACCGATTTTGGTGGCGAGATAATTAAAATTCGAAAACATTCGCGATAAGGACTATCCCAGTGGTTATACACACGAATACACGAGCACGCACTGGATTACAGTGCGACCTCTCAATAAGAACGCTAAAGCGCCCAAGGGGAAGAGTTTTTCCGAGAATTCGAGTACCCCCACCAGGCGCCCATGTTTATTTAATTTTACTCGTCTTAGCTCTCTTAGGATGGGCGTTCTTATTCAGAGGTTCGGACGCGAAAAACTCGAGCTCAGAGTTCAAGTCAGAGTGGGGGAAATGCTCGAGCGAGAAATAGGGGAAGCGTTCTTATCGAGTGGGCTTTTATTGAGAGGTCGCACTGTAATAATATTTTTCATACTCACAACTCCTGATCCTCCGATGGCTTTGTTATAATATTTTTCTCTTTTATAAAATCGAACCTTTCGATTCTTTTCAATATTCGACAACTTTAGATTCCATATTAGGAATATATTTTATAATATATTTTGGAATATATTTCATATTCCATATTTTATCTCCAGCGTTCATCGTGAATGATCGACTAGTAGTGCAGCTTAAGGTGAAAGAAAACTCGTTTAACAAATCGACAATCCCCCGGCAAGAGATGTGATTCGTGTTGTTAATTTATTAGTTCAGTTCTGTTTAATGTTTAAATATTTTCGATGCAACTCTTATGACTGATTTAATATGTAGCGGGAATAACGAACGCCGATGTAGTTGTATTGCTAGACATGATGAAAATGACGATCAAATATTGTGCGTTTCCAACTGTGTAGGATAAAATCCACATTTCCGATTGCACGATTCCAATCTACTCAATATTTAAATATTTGAGATTCATTTTTCGTATTTGATTTCATCTTTTGCGGTAGCAGTGGGAATCCATGTCTAATCTCCAGAAAAAAAAGGAAAGGACATCCTTTATATTCCGTTGATTCTTTTCAGTATTCTATTATTTTAGACTCCATATTCGAGACTGATTTCATCTCCAGCGTTCATGATGAATGAACGACTAGTAGTGCAACAGAAGGTAAAGGAAAAATTGTTTCAAAAATTGACAATCCCCCTGCAGGAGATGTGATTCGTGTTCTTTATTGAATAGTGAAGTTCTGTTGAATTTTTAAATGTTATCGATCCCGCTCTTGTGACTGATTTCATGTCTAGCGGGAATTATAATCGCCCATGTAGTTCTAGTGCTACACGTGATAAAAATTACAATCAAATCTACTACATTTCCCGCTGTACGAGATAAAATCCACATTCCCGATTGCACGATTCCGTTCTACTCAATGTTTGACTATTTACGATGCCCCTGTCGCGTGCTTGATTTTATTTCAAAGGTCTGGATTTTAAAATGTCACTATCAGATTTCTAGTGAAGACCATGGCATTACTTAATTTATGTGCTTGATTATACGTTAATGGTAAAATTAGTGGAAAGCCGTTATGAATTCGGCCAATTCCATGTTCATTGGGATTTTGATTGGGCATGGTGTTCGCCTATCTTCTATCAACTATTTAAAAACTCGTCGGACTGCACTAGATTTTTCAGTAACGGGGAAAAAAATATTAAAGCATCGCACAACAAGGAAAATGGTGCTTACAGTAGGCTAGTTCATTAAGGTAGTTGTGCCGCAAAGAGAGTTTTCTATAGAATCGGCTGAAATTTGGAATACAGTTTCATTAACGTGAAATCTAGGTGGACAAATTATTTCAGATTTTTTTCCCGTCTGGAACGCGAAATAATCGCCCTCAAAGTTGACACTTTTCACACGCGTTCCCCATGTTAAGATATGGAAACCGCATATTGCTAATTTTAGTATGACAACCGTTCTATACATTATTACAAAAAATTAGCATATGGTAGAAGGATGTGCCAGGATTGATGATAAAAAAAATCGGAATGATCTGCCGTTTAGTTTTTCGGGAATAATTAATCAAAGTTACCCGCTATCTACGGGTATAGGGCATGAACGGTCAGACGCTCTCTTGTTTTATGCGTGCTCCGCTCACCGCGCACCGCCGCACCGTCGTTTCCGCTTATTCCCCGTCACAGGTCGCGGCACAACTATCTTAATATTGATACCTGAAGCCCCGGCGCAGCAACGGACAATTAATATATTGCATCTAATTATTATTATTATTATTACTATTATTATTGTGAAATTTTATTTTTATCATTTAGGACACTCACTAGTAATAATAATTAACGCACTTTCAAACGTTATTATTATTTTTTATTTAATTTTTGTTGAAGGCCGTGAGTTACAAAAAATTTTCGGCTGCCATTAACAACTCCAACTGGTTTCTTCGTATTCTTTTTTTTTTTTTTTGTGGTACCGCCGATACCTTCTCGATGAGATTGCTCTCGGGCAGCGGATCGACGCTCGCCTCCGGTAGCTGGGTGTTCTACGACGGATACAATTTTGTATACATTCGTCAATGGTGTATCCATGAAATTCGTAAAAGTGTATTTTCACATAGAAAATACAGCACAGGGTTTGATAAGAACACAAATTTTACTGGACTAATCGAATGTACGCGTTTACATGTTCCATTTTAAAACTGCAATCTGTGTACGAATTTTGAGTGCAATAAATTGCGATGAAAATTTAAAAAGAACATAATTCATATTGAAACTTCTAACAACATTTATTTCAAATAATAATGATGTTGAAACTTGCATCGTTGGAATGCAACGAAAATAGTTTTTTTTTTTAAATAAAAAAATCATTTCCGGTACTGCTAACGCTTTTCTGGCATATTTAGGCCCCAGGTCACGAAAAAAATAACGAAAAAAAAGGTTTATACGATTTATTCGACTTCCCGACAATACTGGAAATGATTAAAAAAAAAAAAACCTTTTTTCGTTGCATTCCAACGATGCAAATTTCAACGTCATAAATAATAATGATGCGGAAGAGTTATTAAAACATTTGTAAAGCGGCATCCATGCATACATGAGAACGTTTTTGTCGCGTATGTCATACCGTATCTGGATGTTTCATTGAAGAACCGGAGGTACCAGGGTCCTTGTAAAAAATAGGAGGAATCCCGCTTCCCTCGGCCTCTCCGACAACCCCTCTACAATCTTCTTCGACCCAATTGTCGATACAATTTTGACCACTGCTTCAATCGAGTTTAAAACACAACATTACATTTTACAAGTTTTACGGTTGTATAACATTGTTATTTGTCCGTAAAGCAATAGCTTTATGAAAGACTGCACCTTTTTCGAGCGTCGTCGTGCTGCTGTTTACTTAACCCAGCCGCCCGTCCGATCGCTTCAAAACTCTGACTGAAAAAAAATGCCGTGAAAATCAGAAATATACACTTATTTTTGAAACATTTATCATTATTATTTTTCCTCGCTAGAGAATTCTCATCTAAAAACAAGTGGGAATATAAATTTTAGCCTCTTCATAGAGGAAACTTCGCCGGAGAGATAAAATAATGAAGAAGCAATGTGCAAGCTTCTAATTCATAGAGTTTATTTTACTGAATTTAACCTTATATGTTACTTGACACTATACATTTCAGTAACATAATATCATATACTCCTGAGAAATATATTAAAGCCTAAGCAGACACAAACTTTCCATTACGAATATAACCATTGTTTTTTAAAATCAATTACTTTTCACAATCGGAACCCCTGCATCAATGCTTTTCGACCTAACATCTATACCTGGTTGTCCCCTAGCCTGTTCATGTAGCATGCCAACTCGATTCTTATAAAAGAAGAAGTAAAAAAAAGTTGGGAATTGAAACGTGCACATTGATTTTTTGTAATTCTCGGAATTTCACAAATCTCCCTCTATGAGCAAGTGCTTTTCTTAATTTTGCTTCCTCGTAGAGGAACCATTGTAAAATTATGAAAATTAAGAGGGAGCAATGTGAAAGTTTCACTCTGCAACTTTTTTTTGAATTGTGTATAACATATCCATATATTTTATTCCTGTATAAAATTGTAGCCGGATATCTCAAAATGTAGAGAATTTACAATTGTCGCACACATTTTTCGACAAAATCTAAATTGCATAAAGTTTGAACCCTTTTATCGATTTCCGCTAAATTAAGTATAATCCGTCCTTCATAATAATCTATTGATGTAAAAAAAACATGATTAAATTTTGCATAGTAGTTACACACACACACACACGCACGCACGCACACGCACACGCACACACACACACACACACATACATCCGCGCACACCCACGCATACCACCGTGCAGCCACGCATGCCCACGCACACCGACACACACCCGCGTACAACCACGCACGCACGCCCACGCGCCAACGACTTTCCGCGCACGCACGCACGCACGCACGCACGCACGCACTCGCGCACGCGCACGCACACGCACACGCACACACACACACACACACGCATGCACGCACGCACGCACGCACGCACGCACGCACGCACGCACGCACGCACGCACGCACGCACGCACACACACACACACACACACACACACACACACATACATCCGCACACACCCACGCATACCACCGTGCAGCCACGCATGCCCACGCACACCCACGCACACCCGCGTACAACCGCGCACGCACGCCCTCGTGCCAACGACTTTCCGCGCACAGCCTGCGTATATGCCATAGTATACGAGAAACGTCAAAAGATTCACTTACAATTCCGAGTTGGGGCAAGTTTCTTCTTCAATGTTATTGCTTTTTATGAATTCGATGAGGAACAGACGATGTCGATTAAAAAAGTTTCTTAGATATTCCATCCTTGCTGTAGGTGGCTCGCACACGTATACGAAGTCGCTGATTCGTCGAATATCGTTCCGTGAGAGGCCTTTGTCCGCATCTTCGGTGAACTCATCGACGACGTTCACTAACGCGACAATAAAACGGCCAAGAATCTCGGGAACGTTGAAAATGTTCTTTTCGAATTTTTCAATATTTTTTCGAATATACGGATACTTATCCTCGCTCATTTTTGGCAAAGGAATATTATTCGAGGAGGGGGTATGTCAAAATCTGAAATTGTCAAATTCCCGAATGACAGAAATCCCGAAAAACAAACAACGATGCATCGCAAGGGGATATCTCGATGATTTCACTTTGTACCACAGTAATTTGTTTATCAGTATTCCGCCCATTCGGGATTTAAATCGTTTGAGGTTTTGGTATACCCCCGCCTTGAGTAATATTTTGTTATCGAAAATGAGCGAGGATAAGAATCCTGATGTCCGAAATAATATTGCAAAATTCGAAAAGAATATTTTTAACGTACCCAAGATTCTTGGCCGATTTTTATCGTCGCCTTAGTCAACATCGTCGAGGAGTTGATCGAAGATGCAGACAAAGGCCTTTCGCAAGACAAAATACAACAAATCGGCGAATTCGTTTACGCGTGCGAGCCACAAAAAACGAGGAAAAAATATATGAGGAACCTCTCTAAGCGACACCGTCAATTTCTCACCGAATTTATAGTACGCAATAACATTAGAAAAGAAAATTGCCTGAACTCCAAATTATAAGTGATTCTTTCAACGTTTCTCGTGTACTATGGCATGACTTTGTTTCCCTATAAAGGAAGCCTTATTTCCGAGGAAAAATAATCACTTTACATTTTAAAAAATTGATCTCTGTGTTTGTAAGCATGAGAATGTATCCTTTGCGCGCGCGCGCGCGCGCGCGCGTGTGTGTGTGTGTGTGTGTGTGTGTGTGTGTGTGTGTGTGTGTGTGTGTGTGTGTGTGTGTGTGTGTGTGTGTGTGTGTGTGTGTGTGTGTGTGTGTGTGTGTGTGTGTGTGTGTGTGTGTGTGTGTGTGTGTGTGTGTGTGCGTGTGCGTGCATGCGTGCGTGCGTGTAGTAAAGCACCGATTACCACGTCATATGCTGTAATTTGTATAAAAATTCTAAGTGGCTCAGATTGTGTCTGCTTCAATATTTAGAAAAATGTGTGTAGTCGATGTACCTTCTGCGAATTTTGAACCACCGTATTAATTTTTCTTTTATCAATAGATTCTTCAATACACCATTGACGGGAGATTGGTATTAAATTTCTCGAAGATCGATGAAAAGGATCAAATTTTATGAAATTTCGAGTGGATAGAAAAATGTTTTTACTCGTTATAACTTCTGCAAATTTTGAGACATCGTGTTAAATTTTTTTTTTTTAAATCAATAAATTATCATTGACGGGCGGTTGATATTAAATTTAGCGGAAATCGATGCAAGGGTTCCGATTTTATGCAATTTAGAATTTTTCGAAACATGTATGTGGCAAGTGGAAACGACCCACATTTTCAGAAATGCAGCTAGAGATTTCTACGTAAATAAAATATATGGATATGTTATACACAATTGAAAAAAAATTGCAAAGTAAAACTTGTACATTCCTTCCACTTAATTTTCGGACTTTTACTAAGCTTCGGCTATGAGGGAGCCAAAATAAAAAAAAACACTTGCTCATAGAGGGAGATTTGTGAAATTCCAAAAATAACAATGAAGCAATGGGCAAGTTTCAATTTAAAACTTTTTTTATATTGCTTCGTTGATAAAAATTGACTTGGCATGTAATTGCTAAACAAATAAGCTACGGGATAACCATGTTCAAAATTTAGGTCAAATAGAATTGGTGCAAGGGTCCAGATTGTGCAGAATAGTTCATTTAAAAAAATAATGGTCATACTTGTATAGAAAGTTTGTGTTTGCTTCAGCTGTGGTGTATTTCTTAGAAGCATGATAAGATATCATGAAACTGTGATGTGTAGTGTCAATTAACAATGAAGATTGAATGCAGTAAAATAAACTGTATACGTTAGAAACTTGCACACTGCTTCCCAATTATTTTATCTCTTTCACGATGTTTCCTCTGTGAGGAGGCTAAAATTTACAATCCAACTTGCTCGTAGATGAAAATTCGTGACCGTGATAGAAGAATGCGGATGAATATTTGGGGATTCTGAAAAAATAGCTGTGGAAAAAATAGCCCCGGAAAAAATAGCCGGTAAGAAATAGCCGACGGAAAAAATAGCCGTGGAAAAAATAGCGGGTGGAAAAAATAGCCTTGGAAAAAATAACCGATGGAAAAAAAAGCCTTGGAATAAATAGCCTGGGAAAAAATAGCCCACGGAAAAAATAGCTCATAGATAAAATAGCTGACTGTATAGTAGCCTGCTCTGCATGCTTTATTAATTTCAGATTTGTGTGTGTGTGTGTGCGTGTGTGTGTGGGGGGGGGGGGATGTGCGTGTATGCGTGTGTGTGTATGCATGCGTACGTGTGTGTGTGTGTGTGTGTGTGCGTTTGTGGGGGTGTGTGTGCGTGTGCGTGTATGCTTGTGGGTGTGCATGTGTGGGTGTGTGTGTGTGTGTGTGCGTATGCGTGTGTTTGGAGGGGTATCTACCAGAGTCCAGGGGCGGAGCCCCGGTGGGGTCCAGGGGCGAAGCCCCGGCGGGGGTTTCGGGGGGGCGGAGCCCCCCCGACTGTCAAAAACGTAGATTTTTATGTTTTAAGCTATTCATTTAAACTATCGATAGCCCACGGCGTGGCTATCGTTTCATGGGTATCAAGGGCCAATGTTTCCATGGGCTATTTTTTCCATGGGCTTTTTTTTCCATCGACTATATTTTACGTCGGCTATTTTTTCCGAGGCTATTTTTTCTAAGGCTATTATTTCCGTCGGCTATTTTGTCCAACGCTATTTTTTCTGTCGGCTATTTTTTCCAAGGCTATTTTTTCCGACGGCTATTTTTTACCGGCTATTTTTTCCGGGGCTATTTTTTCCACGGCTATTTTTTCCTAGATCCGAATATTTGAATAATAATGAGACATTAGTGCACATTTTTTATTTGCACGGCACTTTTTTCAGTCAGAGTTTTAAAGCGATCGGACGCGTGGCTCGTTTGAGTGAAGAAGAGTACGATAAAGCTCTTCAAAGGTACAGTCTTCCTTAAAGCTATTGGTTTGCGGAATAGTAACAATATAATACATCTGTAAAGCGTCTGAAATGCGAAGTATATATTTTTTGAATTCGATTTCAGCAGTGGTCAAAACGATCTCGAAAATTCGGTCATCGAATAATTTAGCAGGGTTGGAAAGGCCGAGAGTTGCGGGAATCCTCCAAATTCTAACAAGGACCCTAGTACCTCCGGTACTTTAATGAACTATTCATATGCGGTACGCCATACGTGACTCAAATTTCCTGATGGACGCTTAACGTATGCACCTCAACTCAGAAGTCGTATTGAATAATTGATAAATAACGATGTAAACGAGTTATTAATCATTTTGTCCTAAAACATTGAACAAATGTACATAAAAACGTTCTTTTCCACAAATGAAGTGAATTCGTTGATTTTTTGAATTGCATGTGAATTTTGTAAAAATTCATTTTTATCAATTTTGTACGGAATTTGAAAAAAAATTCATGAAAAATATCAAATTTTCAACACGCTTTACGAACAAAAGTTTCACATCAGACGTGAGAAGTTTTCGGGTTGTTGAAACAACAGTTTTATGGATAGAACCTTGAAAATGAACCAAAATGGGACTTACGAGAGAGAAAAAATTGTGAAAAAATTCACACTTATTTCAAAAAATGAAGGGATTAATATGAGCTGACAGCCAAAAAAGTTTTTTCTTGATTTAGTAAACAATTTTTCTGTTTAACAAATGTTTTAATAACTTTTCCGTATCATTGTTATTTGAAATCAACGTTTTTAAAAGTTTAAATTATATTTTAAAAAAAATTTTTATCGCAATGTACAACGCTCAAAATTCTAACCGAAACTTTCCTTTCGGTTAGAAAAATGCATGAAGTTTCCTAACGATGGAAAGTTACTGTGCTCGATAAAAAAAAATAGATATTTGGATTGGTGACCACTCAGCCGTACTCTAGATGGCGCATCAAATCACTAAGCAATAGGTTATCTTTCCGGAGTGCGGGATTCCCTGTAAGATACAGTTGCGGACAGCTCTCTGGGGGACTCAAGGAATAGATTGGAACGTGGAAAATCGGGTTCGGGACTGCTATAGGGGAAGAACAGAGCGTTCGTAAAACACACACACACACACACACACACACACACACACACACACACACACACACACACACACACATATGCGTTAACAAAAAATTAATGCATAATTCAGATTTTTAATTTTTAGTGAATTATAACTTATTTTATCTTTACATTTTGAAAAATACTAAATAGTTAATAGTGTAGGGTAGATTATTTAGAACGTGCCCTCCCGTTTTTACACATCCAGAATAACTCATAATGGAGATCAGAAACAAAGAAATCAAGCTCATTGTTGAGTGGTATAAGTTGTGTAGCTTTGCTTAAGCAGCGAGCGTTCCATATTACGTCAAGAATTTATTTTAAAGGAATAAAGTACCATAAATACGGTAAAATATAAAATTTAATCGGAAACCTCCTGTTGAACAATTACAACTCGGAAAATGACCTACGCTTGATTGAGGTTACACTCGTTTCGTTAAAAAACATTCATCCTTTGAACTTTGTAGACAGCACAACTGTTTTGTTATCGCCAGCAGTTGTGCATGGACATGTCCGTGGGAGCTCAAATATTGATGCGTTTCTATTTTTCTCGTCCTGAATTTTTTTCTTTATTTTGATTGTATATCGCATTATAAGAAAAGAGAATATTTGATTTTCTTTGGATGCATAAACGTTTTTTTTTCTTACCACCCAAAGTGCTATTCTCCCTGAAGAGTAATCTAACACAAAAAGATTTCAGAAGGCAAAACCGGAACAAAAATATAAATTGAAAAAGAAAAGCCACGTATTTATGCACTTAACATTGAGTCGCATAACGTGCGAACTGGGGTGAAAAACGGTTTTTTTTTTGAATTATCTCGCTTGTTATTAACTGAAACGGAAAAATTCTGAGCGACAATCGGGTAGCGAATTTGATATTCTACAACTTTTATTTCTATCGATTTCACCCTAGAATCGATATTTTAGGAGTTTTAATTTAAATACGAGTGGAAAAGTGGTTTACTTCAACTATCTCGATTATTATCATCATGAACGGAAAGATGCTAGAGAACAATCACGCAGGGAATTTTATTCTCTATAACTTTAGTCGTTTAGTCCTCATCCTAATTTCACTCTAGGATCGATATTTCAGGACTTGAAATTTAAGTAGGGGTGGAAAAGTGGTTTTCTTCAATTATCCCGATCATTATCAGCTGCAACGGAAAAATGCTAAGAGACAATCACGTATGGACTTTTATTCTCTAGACCTTTGGTAATTTAAAGACGGGGTATAAAACTTTTTTATCCATTGTTGCTTATTATTTTATTGGAAGTCGCATACACGCAACAAAAAAAGTTTTCTTCGATCAAAACTAAAAATAATTAAGTAACTATATCAGAAACAGTTTTGTTCTTGATCCATAGTACAAGATATAATATAATTTTTTATTCGAATACCGAACTATTCTCAATGCAATACTTGTTTTCCTTAGGCTCCCACTAATTTTTATATCCCGTTTTGAAATTCAAAGTCCTGAAATATCGATCCTAGGGTAAAATTGGCAAGGACCAAGATTGTAAAGAATAAAATTCCCTACGTGATAATTTTTCAGCATTTTTCCATTTAAGATAACAACAACCGAGATAATTCGAAAAAAACCCGTTTTTCACGCCTATTCGCACATTATGCGACCCAAGTCGGTGAATATCAACCCCAGGGTAAAAATGATAGAAACCTAACAGGTGGGGAATTCAATTCCCTGCAACTGTGGTTCCTACCATTTTCACTCTTAAGTAAAAAACAAGCGAGTTATTGGAGAAACCAAAAACCTCCCGTTAAGTCAATATGGCGGCGAAAGCAACTGAAGAGATATCCCGAGAATCGAGATTTACACTACCGCCCCCCCCCCCCCCAAACCCCTTCGACATAGGAAAAAAATTAAGTCCCGAAATAAATTCGATTTGAAGCCTTTTTTTTTCGTCTAATTTGACTGGACTAGCGTTGGAACATGAAAAAGTCGCTGCCTGATCATTATTTTCAGTGATGAAATGAAGTCTTCGACGAATCGGCTAATCGAACTTGCCGATTTAATTTTTCAAAAAATTTGGGCCCTTGTCCGTGGCCAGAAAATTATCTGGTCATTGAAGATATCGAGACAAAATGCAACTGTGCGACTGGCTAAATCGGATAAATATCTGCTGAAACGAAGTCATAACCTGACGGTACGAAAAGTTTGTTTCTTAATAGTTCGAGACTTTCCTGGACAGGCCCACCCGTAAGAATGTCGCGAAACGAGTAATCGGGTGACTGGCTACATAAGATGCTTTTTTTCGGCTCTCCGCCTGTTTATTATCGTTGTTGCTAAAATAAAATGCTTCTGTCGAGAAAAAAATTGATAAAACAAGAACATTTGGAATAGGCGTCATTATCATTAATCATTTCATTTTTCATCAATTTTTCTCAGCATTGCTAAAAAACAATATTTTATTATCCATGTCATTTCTTTTTATTCAAATCACATGGGCCGTCGCGACAAACAAAACCAAACTATCTAACAAACAACACGAATCCCAACTCTTGCAGGAAGATTTTCGATTTTTGAAATGATTTTCCCTTCATCTCAAGCTGCACCACTGACCGTTCATTCGCCATGAAAGCCGGAGATGAAATCAGTCTCAAATATGCAATGTCGTGTCGTCGAATATTGAAAAAAAAAAGATTTGTGCGATCGCGAAAACGGATTTCATCTTCAGCAGTCAAAAAAGTCAAAGGTTCTTTCGCCTTTTTTTCTTTCGGTGAACAACGAACGCTCGCGAAATCCGCAGGGACATGAAATCAAACATGACAAGGGCATCGTGAATGTACAAATATTTGGCAGAACCGAATAATGCAATTGGAAATGTTCATTTCATCTCCCACACTGCGCAATGCAGGGGATTCGATCATAATTCGCGTCACTTGTAGCGATACGAGTACACGAGCTCTCGAAATTATCGCTGGAGATTAAATCAGTTGCAATAGCAGGATCGAAAATATTTTGCTATTGAGCAAAATCATACTATCCAACAAAAAACACGAATCCCATCTCCTGCAAGGAGATTCTAGATATTTGAAACGATTTTCCGTTTATCTGCAGCTGCACCACTGACCTTTCATTCTCCATGAAAGGCAGAGATGAAATCAGTCTCAAATATGGATTGTCGTGTCGTCGAATATTGAGAAAAATTGAACCGTCCGATCAGGAAGATGGATTTAATCTCGAGCAGTGAAATAAGTAGAATGTTCTCTCGTCTTTTTTCCTTTCGGTGAACAACGAGCGCTCGCGAAATCCGCAGGGAGATGAAATCAAACATGACAAGGGCATCGTAAATGTACAAATATTTGGTAGAACCGAATGTTGCAAGTGGAAATGTTGATTTCATCTCCCACAGTGCGCAATGCAGGAGATTCGATCATAATTCGCGTCACTTGTAGCGATACAAGTACACGAGCTCTCGAAATTATCGCTGGAGATTAATTCAGTTGCAGTAGCAGGATCGATAATATTTTGCTATTAAGCAAAACCATACTGTCCAACAAAAAACACGAATCCCATCTCCTGCGAGGAGATTCTGAATTTTTGAAACGATTTTCCGTTTATCTGCAGCTGCACCACCGACCTCCATTCTCCATGAAAGGCAGAGATGAAATCAGTCTCGAATATGGAATGTCGTGTCGTTGAATATTCAGAAAAATTGAACTTTCCGATCGGGATGATGGATTTCACCTCGAGCAGTGAAAGAAATAGAATGTTCTTTCGCCTTGTGTCCTTTCGGTGGACAACGAGCGCTCGCGAAATCTGCCGGGAGATGAAATCAAACATGACAAGGGCATCGTAAATCTACAAATATTTGGTAGAACCGAATGTTGCAATTGGAAATGTTGATTTCATCTCCCACAGTGCGCAATGCAGGGGATTCGATCATAATTCGCGTCACTTGTAGCTATACAAGTACACAAGCTCTCGAAATTATCGCTGGAGATTAATTCAGTTGCAGTAGCAGGATCGATAATTTTTTGCTATTAAGCAAAACCATACTGTCCAACAAAAAACACGAATCCCATCTCCTGCAAGGAGATTCTAAATTTTTGAAACGATTTTCCGTTTATCTGCAGCTGCACCACCGACCTTTTATTCTCCATGAAAGGCAGAGATGAAATCAGTCTCGAATATGGAATGTCGTGTCGTCGAATATTGAGAAAAATTGAACTCTCCGATCAGAAAAATGGATTTCACCTTGAGCAGTGAAAGAAATAGAATGTTCTTTCGCCTTCTTTCCTCTCGGTGAAAAACGTGCGCTCGCGAAATCCGCAGGGAGATGAAATCAAACATGACAAGGGCATCGTAAATCTACAAATATTTGGTAAAACGGAATAGTGCAAAGGAAATGTTGATTTCATCTCCCACAGTGCGCAATGCAGGGGATTCGATCATAATTCGCGTCACTTGTAGCGATACAAGTACACGAGCTCTCGAAATTATCGCTGAAGATTAATTCAGTTGCAGTAGCAGGATCGATAATATTTTGCTATTAAGCAAAACCATACTATCCAACAAAAAACACTAATCCCATCTCCTGCAGGGAGATTTTCGAATTTCGAAACGATTTTCCGTTTATCTGCAGCTGCACCACCGACCTTTCGTTCTCCATGAAAGGCAGAGATGAAATCAGTCTCGAATATGGAATGTCGTGTCGTCGAATATTCAGAAAAATTAAACTTTCCGATCAGGATGATGGATTTCATCTCGAGCAGTGAAAGAAATAGAATGTTCTTTCGCCTTGTGTCCTTTCGGTGGACAACGAGCGCTCGCGAAATCTGCCGGGAGATGAAATCAAACATGACAAGGGCATCGTAAATCTACAAATATTTGGTAGAACCGAATGTTGCAATTGGAAATGTTGATTTCATCTCCCACAGTGCGCAATGCAGGGGATTCGATCATAATTCGCGTCACTTGTAGCTATACAAGTACACGAGCTCTCTAAATTATCGCCGAAGATTAATTCAGTTGCAGTAGCAGGATCGATAATATTTTGCTATTAAGCAAAACCATACTGTCCAACAAAAAACACGAATCCCATCTCCTGCGAGGAGATTCTGAATTTTTAAAACGATTTTCCGTTTATCTGCAGCTGCACCACCGACCTTTCATTCTCAATGAAACGCAGAGATGAAATCAGTCTCGAATATGGAATGTGACGTCGTCGAATATTGAGAAAAATAGAACTGTCCGATCAGGAAGATGGATTTCATCTCGAGCAGTGAAATAAGTAGAATGTTCTCTCGTCTTTTTTCCTTTCGGTGAACAACGAGCGCTCGCGAAATCCGCAGGGAGATGAAATCGAACATGACAGGGGCATCGTAAATGTACAAATATTTGGTAGAACCGAATGTTGCAAGTGGAAATGTTGATTTCATCTCACACAGTGCGCAATGCAGGGGATTCGATCACAATTCGCGTCACTTGTAGCGATACAAGTACACGAGCTCTCGAAATTATCGCTGGAGATTAATTCAGTTGCAGTAGCAGGATCGATAATATTTTGCTATTAAGCAGAACCATACTATCCAACAAAAAACACGTATCCCATCTCCTGCAGGGAGATTTTCGATTTTTGAAACGATTTTCCGTTTATCTGCAGCTGCACCACCGACCTTTCATTCTCCATGAAAGGCAGAGATGAAATCAGTCTCGAATATGGAATGACGTGTCGTCGAATATTCAAAAAAATTGAACTTTCCGATCGGGATAATGGATTTCATCTCGAGCAGTGAAAGAAATAGAATGTTCTTTCGCCTTGTGTCCTTTCGGTGGACAACGAGCGCTCGCGAAATCCGCAGGGAGATGAAATCGAACATGACAAGGGCATCGTAAATGTACAAATATTTGGTAGAACCGAATGTTGCAAGTGGAAATGTTGATTTCATCTCCCACAGTGCGCAATGCAGGGGATTCGATCATAATTCGCGTCACTTGTAGCGATACAAGTACACGAGCTCTCGAAATTATCGCTGGAGATTAATTCAGTTGCAAGAGCAGAATCGATAATATTTTGCTATAAAACAAAACCATACTATCCAACAAAAAACACGAATCCCATCTCGTGCAAGGAGATTGTAGACTTTTGAAACGACTTTTCGTTCATCTGAAGCTCTTACCGTCCGAAGCACTTACAGTTTATTCTGCATAAAAGGCAGAGATGAAATCAGTCTCAAATATGTAATTTCGTGTCGTCGAATGTTGAAAAAAATAGAACTGTCCGATCAGGAAGATGGATTTCATCTCGAGCAGTGAAATAAGTATAATGTTCTCTCGTCTTCTTTCCTTTCGGTGAACAACGAGCGCTCGCGAAAATCTCAAGGAGATGAAATCAAACATGACAAGGGCATCGTAAATCTACAAGTATTTGGTAAAACGGAATAGTGCAATTGGAAATGTGGATTTCATCTCCCACAGTGCGCAATGCAGGGGATTCGATCACAATTCGCGTCACTTGTAGCGATACAAGTACACGAGCTCTCGAAATTATCGCTGGAGATTAATTCAGTTGCAGTAGCAGGATCGATAATATTTTGCTATTAAGCAGAACCATACTATCCAACAAAAAACACGTATCCCATCTCCTGCAGGGAGATTTTCGATTTTTGAAACGATTTTCCGTTTATCTGCAGCTGCACCACCGACCTTTCATTCTCCATGAAAGGCAGAGATGAAATCAGTCCCGAATATGGAATGACGTGTCGTCGAATATTCAAAAAAATTGAACTTTCCGATCGGGATAATGGATTTCCTCTCGAGCAGTGAAAGAAATAGAATGTTCTTTCGCCTTGTGTCCTTTCGGTGGACAACGAGCGCTCGCGAAATCCGCAGGGAGATGAAATCGAACATGACAAGGGCATCGTAAATGTACAAATATTTGGTAGAACCGAATGTTGCAAGTGGAAATGTTGATTTCATCTCCCACAGTGCGCAATGCAGGGGCTTCGATCACAATTCGCGTCACTTTTAGCGATACAAGTACACGAGCTCTCGAAATTATCGCTGGAGATTAATTCAGTTGCAGTAGCAGGATCGATAATATTTTGCTATTAAGCAGAACCATACTATCCAACAAAAAACACGTATCCCATCTCCTGCAGGGAGATTTTCGATTTTTGAAACGATTTTCCGTTTATCTGCAGCTGCACCACCGACCTTTCATTCTCCATGAAAGGCAGAGATGAAATCAGTCTCGAATATGGAATGACGTGTCGTCGAATATTAAAAAAAATTGAACTTTCCGATCGGGATGATGGATTTCATCTCGAGCAGTGAAAGAAATAGAATGTTCTTTCGCCTTGTGTCCTTTCGGTGGACAACGAGCGCTCGCGAAATCTGCAGGGAGATGAAATCAAACATGACAAGGGCATCGTAAATGTACAAATATTTGGTAGAACCGAATGTTGCAATTGGAAATGTTGATTTCATCTCCAACAGTGCGCAATGCAGGGGATTCGATTCAAATTCCCGTCACTTGTAGCTATACAAGTACACGAGCTCTCTAAATTGACAATGAAGATAAATTCAGTTGCAGTAGCAGGATCGATAATTTTTTGCTATTAAGCAAAACCATACTGTCCAACAAAAAACACGAATCCCATCTCCTGCAAGGAGATTCTAAATTTTTGAAACGATTTTCCGTTTATCTGCAGCTGCACCACTGACCTTTTATTCTCCATGAAAGGCAGAGATGAAATCAGTCTCGAATATGGAATGTCGTGTCGTCGAATATTGAGAAAAATTAAACTCTCCGATCAGAAAAATGGATTTCATCTTGAGCAGTGAAAGAAATAGAATGTTCTTTCGCCTTGTTTCCTCTCGGTGGACAACGAGCGCTCGCGAAATCCGCAGGGAGATGAAATCGAACATGACAAGGGCATCGTAAATGTACAAATATTTGGTAGAACCGAATGTTGCAAGTGGAAATGTTGATTTCATCTCCCACAGTGCGCAATGCAGGGGCTTCGATCACAATTCGCGTCACTTTTAGCGATACAAGTACACGAGCTCTCGAAATTATCGCTGGAGATTAATTCAGTTGCAGTAGCAGGATCGATAATATTTTGCTATTAAGCAGAACCATACTATCCAACAAAAAACACGTATCCCATCTCCTGCAGGGAGATTTTCGATTTTTGAAACGATTTTCCGTTTATCTGCAGCTGCACCACCGACCTTTCATTCTCCATGAAAGGCAGAGATGAAATCAGTCTCGAATATGGAATGACGTGTCGTCGAATATTCAAAAAAATTGAACTTTCCGATCGGGATGATGGATTTCATCTCGAGCAGTGAAAGAAATACAATGTTCTTTCGCCTTGTGTCCTTTCGGTGGACAACGAGCGCTCGCGAAATCTGCAGGGAGATGAAATCAAACATGACAAGGGCATCGTAAATGTACAAATATTTGGTAGAACCGAATGTTGCAATTGGAAATGTTGATTTCATCTCCCACAGTGCGCAATGCAGGGGATTCGATTCAAATTCCCGTCACTTGTAGCTATACAAGTACACGAGCTCTCTAAATTGACAATGAAGATAAATTCAGTTGCAGTAGCAGGATCGATAATTTTTTGCTATTAAGCAAAACCATACTGTCCAACAAAAAACACGAATCCCATCTCCTGCAAGGAGATTCTAAATTTTTGAAACGATTTTCCGTTTATCTGCAGCTGCACCACTGACCTTTTATTCTCCATGAAAGGCAGAGATGAAATCAGTCTCGAATATGGAATGTCGTGTCGTCGAATATTGAGAAAAATTGAACTCTCCGATCAGAAAAATGGATTTCATCTTGAGCAGTGAAAGAAATAGAATGTTCTTTCGCCTTGTTTCCTCTCGGTGAACAACGAGCGCTCGCGAAATCCGCAGGGAGATGAAATCAAACATGACAAGGGCATCGTAAATCTACAAATATTTGGTAAAGCGGAATAGTGCAAAGGAAATGTTGATTTCATCTCCCACAGTGCGCAATGCAGGGGATTCGATCATAATTCGCGTCACTTGTAGCGATACAAGTACACGAGCTCTCGAAATTATCGCTGAAGATTAATTCAGTTGCAGTAGCAGGATCGATAATATTTTGCTATTAAGCAAAACCATACTATCCAACAAAAAACACTAATCCCATCTCCTGCAGGGAGATTTTCGAATTTCGAAACGATTTTCCGTTTATCTGCAGCTGCACCACTGACCTTTCGTTCTCCATGAAAGGCAGAGATGAAATCAGTCTCGAATATGGAATGTCGTGTCGTCGAATATTCAGAAAAATTAAACTTTCCGATCAGGATGATGGATTTCATCTCGAGCAGTGAAAGAAATAGAATGTTCTTTCGCCTTGTGTCCTTTCGGTGGACAACAAGCGCTCGCGAAAATCTCAAGGAGATGAAATCAAACATGACAAGGGCATCGTAAATCTACAAGTATTTGGTAAAACGGAATGGTGCAATTGGAAATGTTGATTTCATCTCCCACAGTGCGCAATGCAGGGGATTCGATCATAATTCGCGTCACTTGTAGCGATACGAGTACACGAGCTCTCGAAATTATCGCTGAAGATTAATTCAGTTGCAGTAGCAGGATTGATAATATTTTGCTATTAAGCAAAACCATACTATCCAACAAAAAACACTAATCCCATCTCCTGCAGGGAGATTTTCGAATTTTGAAACGATTTTCCGTTTATCTGCAGCTGCACCACCGACCTTTCATTCTCCATGAAAGGCAGAGATGAAATCAGTCTCGAATATGGAATGTCGTGTCGTCGAATATTGAGAAAAATTGAACTCTCCGATCAGAAAAATGGATTTCATCTTGAGCAGTGAAAGAAATAGAATGTTCTTTCGCCTTGTTTCCTCTCGGTGAACAACGAGCGCTCGCGAAATCAGCAGGGAGATGAAATCAAACATGACAAGGGCATCGTAAATCTACAAATATTTGGTAAAACGGAATAGTGCAAAGGAAATGTTGATTTCATCTCCCACAGTGCGCAATGCAGGGGATTCGATCATAATTCGCGTCACTTGTAGCGATACAAGTACACGAGCTCTCTAAATTATCGCCGAAGATTAATTCAGTTGCAGTAGCAGGATCGATAATATTTTGCTATTAAGCAAAACCATTCTGTCCAACAAAAAACACGAATCCCATCTCCTGCGAGGAGATTCTGAGTTTTTGAAACGATTTTCCGTTTATCTGCAGCTGCACCACCGACCTTTCATTCTCTATGAATGGCAGAGATGAAATCAGTCTCGAATATGGAATGTCACGTCGTCGAATATTGAGAAAAATAGAACTGTCCGATCAGGAAGATGGATTTCATCTCGAGCAGTGAAATAAGTAGAATGTTCTCTCGGCTTTTTTCCTTTCGGTGAACAACGAGCGCTCGCGAAATCCGCAGGGAGATGAAATCAAACATGACAAGGGCATCATAGATGTACAAATATTTGGTAGAACAGAATAGTGCAATTGGAAATGTTGATTTCATCTCCCACAGTGCGCAATGCAGGGGATTCGATCATAATTCGCGTCACTTGTAGGTATACAAGTACACGAGCTCTCTAAATTATCGCTGAAGATTAATTCAGTTGCAGTAGCAGGATCGATAATATTTTGCTATTAAGCAAAACCATACTGTCCAACAAAAAACACGAATCCCATCTCCTGCGAGGAGATTCTGAATTTTTAAAACGATTTTCCGTTTATCTGCAGCTGCACCACCGACCTTTCATTCTCAATGAAAGGCAGAGATGAAATCAGTCTCGAATATAGAATGTCACGTCGTCGAATATTGAGAAAAATAGAACTGTCCGATCAGGAAGATGGATTTCATCTCGAGCAGTGAAATAAGTAGAATGTTCTCTCGTCTTTTTTCCTTTCGGTGAACAACGAGCGCTCGCGAAATCCGCAGGGAGATGAAATCGAACATGACAAGGGCATCGTAAATGTACAAATATTTGGTAGAACCGAATGTTGCAAGTGGAAATGTTGATTTCATCTCCCACGGTGCGCAATGCAGGGGATTCGATCATAATTCGCGTCACTTGTAGCGATACAAGTACACGAGTTCTCGAAATTATCGCTGGAGTTTAATTCAGTTGCAATAGCAGAATCGATAATATTTTGCTATAAAACAAAACCATACTATCCAACAAAAAACACGAATCCCATCTCGTGCAAGAAGATTGTAGATTTTTGAAACGATTTTTCGTTCATCTGAAGCTCTTACCGTTCGAAGCACTTACCGTTTATTCTGCATAAAAGGCAGAGATAAAATCAGTCTCAAATATGTAATTTCGTGTCGTCGAATATTGAAAAAAATAGAACTGTCCGATCAGGAAGATGGATTTCATCTCGAGCAGTGAAATAAGTATAATGTTCTCTCGTCTTCTTTCCTTTCGGTGAACAACGAGCGCTCGCGAAAATCTCAAGGAGATAAAATCGAACATGACAAGGGCATCGTAAATCTACAAGTATTTGGTAAAACGGAATGGTGCAATTAAAAATGTTGATTTCATCTCCCACAGTGCGCAATGCAGGGGATTCGATCATAATTCGCGTCACTTGTAGCGATACGAGTACACGAGCTCTCGAAATTATCGCTGAAGATTAATTCAGTTGCAGTAGCAGGATTGATAATATTTTGCTATTAAGCAAAACCATACTATCCAACAAAAAACACTAATCCCATCTCCTGCAGGGAGATTTTCGAATTTTGAAACGATTTTCCGTTTATCTGCAGCTGCACCACCGACCTTTCATTCTCCATGAATGGCAGAGATGAAATCAGTCTCGAATATGGAATGTCGTGTCGTCGAATATTCAGAAAAATTGAACTTTCCGATCGGGATGATGGATTTCACCTCGAGCAGTGAAAGAAGAAGAATGTTCTTTCGCCTTGTGTCCTTTCGGTGGACAACGAGCGCTCGCGAAATCTGCCGGGAGATGAAATCAAACATGACAAGGGCATCGTAAATGTACAAATATTTGGTAGAACCGAATGTTGCAATTGGAAATGTTGATTTCATCTCCCACAGTGCGCAATGCAGGGGATTCGATCATAATTCGCGTCACTTGTAGCGATACGAGTACACGAGCTCTCGAAATTATCGCTGAAGATTAATTCAGTTGCAGTAGCAGGATTGATAATATTTTGCTATTAAGCAAAACCATACTATCCAACAAAAAACACTAATCCCATCTCCTGCAGGGAGATTTTCGAATTTTGAAACGATTTTCCGTTTATCTGCAGCTGCACCACCGACCTTTCATTCTCCATGAAAGGCAGAGATGAAATCAGTCTCGAATATGGAATGTCGTGTCGTCGAATATTGAGAAAAATTGAACTCTCCGATCAGAAAAATGGATTTCATCTTGAGCAGTGAAAGAAATAGAATGTTCTTTCGCCTTGTTTCCTCTCGGTGAACAACGAGCGCTCGCGAAATCCGCAGGGAGATGAAATCAAACATGACAAGGGCATCGTAAATCTACAAATATTTGGTAAAACGGAATAGTGCAAAGGAAATGTTGATTTCATCTCCCACAGTGCGCAATGCAGGGGATTCGATCATAATTCGCGTCACTTGTAGCGATACAAGTACACGAGCTCTCGAAATTATCGCTGAAGATTAATTCAGTTGCAGTAGCAGGATCGATAATATTTTGCTATTAAGCAAAACCATACTATCCAACAAAAAACACTAATCCCATCTCCTGCAGGGAGATTTTCGAATTTCGAAACGATTTTCCGTTTATCTGCAGCTGCACCACCGACCTTTCGTTCTCCATGAAAGGCAGAGATGAAATCAGTCTCGAATATGGAATGTCGTGTCGTCGAATATTCAGAAAAATTAAACTTTCCGATCAGGATGATGGATTTCATCTCGAGCAGTGAAAGAAATAGAATGTTCTTTCGCCTTGTGTCCTTTCGGTGGACAACGAGCGCTCGCGAAATCTGCCGGGAGATGAAATCAAACATGACAAGGGCATCGTAAATCTACAAATATTTGGTAGAACCGAATGTTGCAATTGGAAATGTTGATTTCATCTCCCACAGTGCGCAATGCAGGGGATTCGATCATAATTCGCGTCACTTGTAGCTATACAAGTACACGAGCTCTCTAAATTATCGCCGAAGATTAATTCAGTTGCAGTAGCAGGATCGATAATATTTTGCTATTAAGCAAAACCATACTGTCCAATAAAAAACACGAATCCCATCTCCTGCGAGGAGATTCTGAATTTTTAAAACGATTTTCCGTTTATCTGCAGCTGCACCACCGACCTTTCATTCTCAATGAAAGGCAGAGATGAAATCAGTCTCGAATATGGAATGTCACGTCGTCGAATATTGAGAAAAATAGAACTGTCCGATCAGGAAGATGGATTTCATCTCGAGCAGTGAAATAAGTAGAATGTTCTCTCGTCTTTTTCCCTTTCGGTGAACAACGAGCGCTCGCGAAATCCGCAGGGAGATGAAATCGAACATGACAGGGGCATCGTAAATGTACAAATATTTGGTAGAACCGAATGTTGCAAGTGGAAATGTTGATTTCATCTCACACAGTGCGCAATGCAGGGGATTCGATCATAATTCGCGTCACTTGTAGCGATACAAGTACACGAGCTCTCGAAATTATCGCTGAAGATTAATTCAGTTGCAGTAGCAGGATGGATAATATTTTGCTATTAAGCAAAACCATACTATCCAACAAAAAACACTAATCCCATCTCCTGCAGGGAGATTTTCGAATTTTGAAACGATTTTCCGTTTATCTGCAGCTGCACCACCGACTTTTCATTCTCCATGAAAGGCAGAGATGAAATCAGTCTCGAATATGGAATGTCGTGTCGTCGAATATTCAGAAAAATTGAACTTTCCGATCGGGATGATGGATTTCATCTCGAGCAGTGAAAGAAATAGAATGTTCTTTCGCCTTGTGTCCTTTCGGTGGACAACGAGCGCTCGCGAAATCTGCCGGGAGATGAAATCAAACATGACAAGGGCATCGTAAATCTACAAATATTTGGTAGAACCGAATGTTGCAATTGGAAATGTTGATTTCATCTCCCACAGTGCGCAATGCAGGGGATTCGATCATAATTCGCGTCACTTGTAGCTATACAAGTACACAAGCTCTCTAAATTATCGCTAAAGATTGATTCAGTTGCAGTAGCAGGATCGATAATATTTTGCTATTAAGCAAAACCATTCTGTCCAACAAAAAACACGAATCCCATCTCCTGCGAGGAGATTCTGAATTTTTAAAACGATTTTCCGTTTATCTGCAGCTGCACCACCGACCTTTCATTCTCAATGAAAGGCAGAGATGAAATCAGTCTCGAATATAGAATGTCACGTCGTCGAATATTGAGAAAAATAGAACTGTCCGATCAGGAAGATGGATTTAATCTCGAGCAGTGAAATAAGTAGAATGTTCTCTCGTCTTTTTTCCTTTCGGTGAACAACGAGCGCTCGCGAAATCCGCAGGGAGATGAAATCGAACATGACAAGGGCATCGTAAATGTACAAATATTTGGTAGAACCGAATGTTGCAAGTGGAAATGTTGATTTCATCTCCCACGGTGCGCAATGCAGGGGATTCGATCATAATTCGCGTCACTTGTAGCTATACAAGTACACGAGCTCTCTAAATTATCGCTGAAGATTAATTCAGTTGCAGTAGCAGGATCGATAATATTTTGCTATTAAGCAAAACCATACTGTCCAACAAAAAACACGAATCCCATCTCCTGCGAGGAGATTCTGAATTTTTAAAACGATTTTCCGTTTATCTGCAGCTGCACCACCGACCTTTCATTCTCAATGAAAGGCAGAGATGAAATCAGTCTCGAATATGGAATGTCACGTCGTCGAATATTGAGAAAAATAGAACTGTCCGATCGGAAAGATGGATTTCATCTCGAGCAGTGAAATAAGTAGAATGTTCTCTCGTCTTTTTTCCTTTCGGTGAACAACGAGCGCTCGCGAATTCCGCAAGGAGATGAAATCAAACATGACAAGGGTAATGTAGATGTACAAATATTTGGTAGAACGGAATAGTGCAATTGGAAATGTTGATTTCATCTCCCACAGTGCGCAATGCAGGGGATTCGATCATAATTCGCGTCACTTGTAGCTATACAAGTACACGAGCTCTCGAAATTATCGCTGAAGATTAATTCAGTTGCAGTAGCAGGATCGATAATATTTTGCTATTAAGCAAAACCATACTGTCCAACAAAAAACACGAATCCCATCTCCTGCGAGGAGATTCTGAATTTTTAAAACGATTTTCCGTTTATCTGCAGCTGCACCACCGACCTTTCATTCTCAATGAAAGGCAGAGATGAAATCAGTCTCGAATATGGAATGTCACGTCGTCGAATATTGAGAAAAATAGAACTGTCCGATCGGAAAGATGGATTTCATCTCGAGCAGTGAAATAAGTAGAATGTTCTCTCGTCTTTTTTCCTTTCGGTGAACAACGAGCGCTCGCGAAATCCGCAGGGAGATGAAATCGAACATGACAAGGGCATCGTAAATGTACAAATATTTGGTAGAACCGAATGTTGCGAGTGGAAATGTTGATTTCATCTCCCACAGTGCGCAATGCAGGGGATTCGATCATAATTCGCGTCACTTGTAGCGATACAAGTACACGAGCTCTCGAATTTATCGCTGGAGATTAATTCAGTTGCAATAGCAGAATCGATAATATTTTGCTATAAAACAAAACCATACTATCCAACAAAAAACACGTATCCCATCTCCTGCAAGGAGATTCTAGATTTTTTAAACGATTTTTCGTTCATCTGATGCTGCACCACTTACCGTTCATTCTGCATGAAAGGCAGAGATGAAATCAGTCTCGAATATGGAATGACGTGACGTCAAATATTCAGAAAAATTGAACTTTCCGATCGGGATGATGGATTTCATCTCGAGCAGTGAAAGAAATAGAATGTTCTTTCGCCTTTTTTCCTTCCGGTGAACAACGAGCGCTCGCGAAATCCGCAGGGAGATGAAATCAAACATGACAAGGGCATCGTAAATCTACAAATATTTGGTAGAACGGAATAGTGCAATTGAAAATGTTAATTTCATCTCCCACAGTGCGCAATGCAGGGGATTCGATCATAATTCGCGTCACTTGTAGCGATACAAGTACACGAGATCTCGAAATTATCGCTGAAGATTAATTTAGTTGCAGTAGCAGGATCGATAATATTTTGCTATTAAGCAAAACCATACTATCCAACAAAAAACACTAATCCCATCTCCTGCAGGGAGATTTTCGAATTTTGAAACGATTTTCCGTTTATCTGCAGCTGCACCACCGACCTTTCATTCTCCATGAAAGGCAGAGATGAAATCAGTCTCGAATATGGAATGTCGTGTCGTCGAATATTCAGAAAAATTGAACTTTCCGATCGGGATGATGGATTTCATCTCGAGCAGTGAAAGAAATAGAATGTTCTTTCGCCTTGTGTCCTTCCGGTGGACAACGAGCGCTCGCGAAATCTGCCGGGAGATGAAATCAAACATGACAAGGGCATCGTAAATCTACAAATATTTGGTAGAACCGAATGTTGCAATTTGAAATGTTGATTTCATCTCCCACAGTGCGCAATGCAGGGGATTCGATCATAATTCGCGTCACTTGTAGCTATACAAGTACACAAGCTCTCTAAATTATCGCTAAAGATTGATTCAGTTGCAGTAGCAGGATCGATAATATTTTGCTATTAAGCAAAACCATACTGTCCAACAAAAAACACGAATCCCATCTCCTGCGAGGAGATTCTGAATTTTTGAAACGATTTTCCGTTTATCTGCAGCTGCACCACCGACCTTTCATTCTCCATGAATGGCAGAGATGAAATCATTCTCGAATATGGAATGTCACGTCGTCGAATATTGAGAAAAATAGAACTGTCCGATCAGGAAGATGGATTTCATTTCGAGCAGTGAAATAAGTAGAATGTTCTCTCGTCGTTTTTCCTTTCGGTGAACAACGAGCGCTCGCGAAATCCGCAGGGAGATGAAATCAAACACGACAAGGGCATCGTAGATGTACAAATATTTGGTAGAACGGAATAGTGCAATTGGAAATGTTGATTTCATCTCCCACAGTGCGCAATGCAGGGGATTCGATCATAATTCGCGTCACTTGTAGCTATACAAGTACACGAGCTCTCTAAATTATCGCTGAAGGTTAATTCAGTTGCAGTAGCAGGATCGATAATATTTTGCTATTAAGCAAAACCATACTGTCCAACAAAAAACACGAATCCCATCTCCTGCGAGGAGATTCTGAATTTCTAAAACGATTTTCCGTTTATCTGCAGCTGCACCACCGACCTTTCATTCTCAATGAAAGGCAGAGATGAAATCAGTCTCGAATATGGAATGTCACGTCGTCGAATATTGAGAAAAATAGAACTGTCCGATCAGGAAGATGGATTTCATCTCGAGCAGTGAAATAAGTAGAATGTTCTCTCGTCTTTTTTCCTTTCGGTGAACAACGAGCGCTCGCGAAATCCGCAGGGAGATGAAATCGAACATGACAAGGGCATCGTAAAAGTACAAATATTTGGTAGAACCGAATGTTGCAAGTGGAAATGTTGATTTCATCTCCCACGGTGCGCAATGCAGGGGATTCGATCATAATTCGCGTCACTTGTAGCGATACAAGTACACGAGTTCTCGAAATTATCGCTGGAGTTTAATTCAGTTGCAATAGCAGAATCGATAATATTTTGCTATAAAACAAAACCATACTATCCAACAAAAAACACGAATCCCATCTCGTGCAAGAAGATTGTAGATTTTTGAAACGATTTTTCGTTCATCTGAAGCTCTTACCGTTCGAAGCACTTACCGTTTATTCTGCATAAAAGGCAGAGATAAAATCAGTCTCAAATATGTAATTTCGTGTCGTCGAATATTGAAAAAAATAGAACTGTCCGATCAGGAAGATGGATTTCATCTCGAGCAGTGAAATAAGTATAATGTTCTCTCGTCTTCTTTCCTTTCGGTGAACAACGAGCGCTCGCGAAAATCTCAAGGAGATGAAATCAAACATGATAAGGGCATCGTAAATCTACAAGTATTTGGTAAAACGGAATGGTGCAATCGGAAATGTTGATTTCATCTCCCACAGTGCGCAATGCAGGGGATTCGATCATAATTCGCGTCACTTGTAGCGATACGAGTACACGAGCTCTCGAAATTATCGCTGAAGATTAATTCAGTTGCAGTAGCAGGATTGATAATATTTTGCTATTAAGCAAAACCATACTATCCAACAAAAAACACTAATCCCATCTCCTGCAGGAAGATTTTCGAATTTTGAAACGATTTTCCGTTTATCTGCAGCTGCACCACCGACCTTTTATTCTCCATGAAAGGCAGAGATGAAATCAGTCTCGAATATGGAATGTCGTGTCGTCGAATATTCAGAAAAATTGAACTTTCCGATCGGGATGATGGATTTCACCTCGAGCAGTGAAAGAAATAGAATGTTCTTTCGCCTTGTGTCCTTCCGGTGGACAACGAGCGCTCGCGAAATCTGCCGGGAGATGAAATCAAACATGACAAGGGCATCGTAAATCTACAAATATTTGGTAGAACCGAATCTTGCAATTTGAAATGTTGATTTCATCTCCCACAGTGCGCAATGCAGGGGATTCGATCATAATTCGCGTCACTTGTAGCGATACGAGTACACGAGCTCTCGAAATTATCGCTGAAGATTAATTCAGTTGCAGCAGCAGGATTGATAATATTTTGCTATTAAGCAAAACCATACTATCCAACAAAAAACACTAATCCCATCTCCTGCAGGGAGATTTTCGAATTTTAAAACGATTTTCCGTTTATCTGCAGCTGCACCACCGACCTTTCATTCTCCATGAAAGGCAGAGATGAAATCAGTCTCGAATATGGAATGTCGTGTCGTCGAATATTCAGAAAAATTGAACTTTCCGATCGGGATGATGGATTTCACCTCGAGCAGTGAAAGAAATAGAATGTTCTTTCGCCTTGTGTCCTTCCGGTGGACAACGAGCGCTCGCGAAATCTGCCGGGAGATGAAATCAAACATGACAAGGGCATCGTAAATCTACAAATATTTGGTAGAACCGAATGTTGCAATTTAAAATGTTGATTTCATCTCCCACAGTGCGCAATGCAGGGGATTCGATCATAATTCGCGTCACTTGTAGCTATACAAGTACACAAGCTCTCTAAATTATCGCTAAAGATTGATTCAGTTGCAGTAGCAGGATCGATAATATTTTGCTATTAAGCAAAACCATGCTGTCCAACAAAAAACACGAATCCCATCTCCTGCGAGGAGATTCTGAATTTTTGAAACGATTTTCCGTTTATCTGCAGCTGCACCACCGACCCTTCATTCTCCATGAAAGGCAGAGATGAAATCAGTCTCAAATATGGAATGTCACGTCGTCGAATATTGAGAAAAATAGAACTGTCCGATCAGGAAGATGGATTTCATCTCGAGCAGTGAAATAAGTAGAATGTTCTCTCGTTTTTTTTCCTTTCGGTGAACAACAAGCGCTCGCGAAATCCGCAGGGAGATGAAATCGAACATGACAAGGGCATCGTAAATGTACAAATATTTGGTAGAACCGAATGTTGCAAGTGAAAATGTTGATTTCATCTCCCACAGTGCGCAATGCAGGGGCTTCGTCCACAATTCGCGTCACTTTTAGCGATACAAGTACACGAGCTCTCGAAATTATCGCTGGAGATTAATTCAGTTGCAGTAGCAGGATCGATAATATTTTGCTATTAAGCAGAACCATACTATCCAACAAAAAACACGTATCCCATCTCCTGCAGGGAGATTTTCGAATTTTGAAACGATTTTCCGTTTATCTGCAGCTGCACCACCGACCTTTCATTCTCCATGAAAGGCAGAGATGAAATCAGTCTCGAATATGGAATGTCACGTCGTCGAATATTGAGAAAAATAGAACTGTCCGATCAGGAAGATGGATTTCATCTCGAGCAGTGAAATAAGTAGAATGTTCTCTCGTCTTTTTTCCTTTCGGTGAACAACGAGCGCTCGCGAAATCCGCAGGGAGATGAAATCGAACATGACAAGGGCATCGTAAATGTACAAATATTTGGTAGAACCGAATGTTGCAAGTGGAAATGTTGATTTCATCTCACACAGTGCGCAATGCAGGGGATTCGATCATAATTCGCGTCACTTGTAGCTATACAAGTACACAAGCTCTTCAAATTATCGCTGAAGATTAATTCAGTTGCAGTAGCAGGATCGATAATATTTTGCTATTAAGCAAAACCATACTGTCCAACAAAAAACACGAATCCCATCTCCTGCGAGGAGATTCTGAATTTTTAAAACGATTTTCCGTTTATCTGCAGCTGCACCACCGACCTTTCATTCTCAATGAAAGGCAGAGATGAAATCAGTATCGAATATGGAATGTCACGTCGTCGAATATTGAGAAAAATAGAACTGTCCGATCGGAAAGATGGATTTCATCTCGAGCAGTGAAATAAGTAGAATGTTCTCTCGTCTTTTTTCCTTTCGGTGAACAACGAGCGCTCGCGAAATCCGCAGGGAGATGAAATCAAACATGACAAGGGTATCGTAGATGTACAAATATTTGGTAGAACGGAATAGTGCAATTGGAAATGTTGATTTCATCTCCCACAGTGCGCAATGCAGGGGATTCGATCATAATTCGCGTCACTTGTAGCTATACAAGTACACGAGCTCTCGAAATTATCGCTGAAGATTAATTCAGTTGCAGTAGCAGGATCGATAATATTTTGCTATTAAGCAAAACCATACTGTCCAACAAAAAACACGAATCCCATCTCCTGCGAGGAGATTCTGAATTTTTAAAACGATTTTCCGTTTATCTGCAGCTGCACCACCGACCTTTCATTCTCAATGAAAGGCAGAGATGAAATCAGTCTCGAATATGGAATGTCACGTCGTCGAATATTGAGAAAAATAGAACTGTCCGATCGGAAAGATGGATTTCATCTCGAGCAGTGAAATAAGTAGAATGTTCTCTCGTCTTTTTTCCTTTCGGTGAACAACGAGCGCTCGCGAAATCCGCAGGGAGATGAAATCGAACATGACAAGGGCATCGTAAATGTACAATTATTTGGTAGAACCGAATGTTGCGAGTGGAAATGTTGATTTCATCTCCCACAGTGCGCAATGCAGGGGATTCGATCATAATTCGCGTCACTTGTAGCGATACAAGTACACGAGCTCTCGAAATTATCGCCGGAGATTAATTCAGTTGCAATAGCAGAATCGATAATATTTTGCTATAAAACAAAACCATACTATCCAACAAAAAACACGAATTCTATCTCGTGCAAGGAGATTGTAGACTTTTGAAACGATTTTTCGTTCATCTGAAGCTCTTACCGTCCGAAGCACTTACCGTTCATTCTGCATAAAAGGCAGAGATGAAATCAGTCTCGAATATGGAATGTCACGTCGTCGAATATTGAGAAAAATAGAACTGTCCGATCGGAAAGATGGATTTCATCTCGAGCAGTGAAATAAGTATAATGTTCTCTCGTCTTCTTTCCTTTCGGTGAACAACGAGCGCTCGCGAAAATCTCAAGGAGATGAAATCAAACATGACAAGGGCATCGTAAATCTACAAGTATTTGGTAAAACGGAATAGTGCAATTGGAAATGTTGATTTCATCTCCCACAGTGCGCAATGCAGGGGATTCGATCATAATTCGCGTCACTTGTAGCGATACAAGTACACGAGCTCTCGAAATTATCGCTGGAGATTAATTCAGTTGCAGTAGCAGGATCGATAATATTTTGCTAATAAGCAAAACCATACTGTCCAACAAAAAACACGAATCCCATCTCGTGCAAGGAGATTCTAGATTTTTTAAACGATTTTTCGTTCATCTGAAGCTGCACCACTTACCGTTCATTCTGCATGAAAGGCAGAGATGAAATCAGTCTCGAATATGGAATGACGTGACGTCAAATATTCAGAAAAATTGAACTTTCCGATCGGGATGATGGATTTCATCTCGAGCAGTGAAAGAAATAGAATGTTCTTTCGCCTTTTTTCCTTCCGGTGAACAACGAGCGCTCGCGAAATCCGCAGGGAGATGAAATCAAACATGACAAGGGCATCGTAAATCTACAAATATTTGGTAGAACGGAATAGTGCAATTGAAAATGTTGATTTCATCTCCCACAGTGCGCAATGCAGGGGATTCGATCATAATTCGCGTCACTTGTAGCGATACAAGTACACGAGATCTCGAAATTATCGCTGAAGATTAATTTAGTTGCAGTAGCAGGATCGATAATATTTTGCTATTAAGCAAAACCATACTATCCAACAAAAAACACTAATCCCATCTCCTGCAGGGAGATTTTCGAATTTTGAAACGATTTTCCGTTTATCTGCAGCTGCACCACCGACCTTTCATTCTCCATGAAAGGCAGAGATGAAATCAGTCTCGAATATGGAATGTCGTGTCGTCGAATATTCAGAAAAATTGAACTTTCCGATCGGGATGATGGATTTCAACTCGAGCAGTGAAAGAAATAGAATGTTCTTTCGCCCTGTGTCCTTCCGGTGGACAACGAGCGCTCGCGAAATCTGCCGGGAGATGAAATCAAACATGACAAGGGCATCGTAAATCTACAAATATTTGGTAGAACCGAATGTTGCAATTTGAAATGTTGATTTCATCTCCCACAGTGCGCAATGCAGGGGATTCGATCATAATTCGCGTCACTTGTAGCTATACAAGTACACAAGCTCTCTAAATTATCGCTAAAGATTGATTCAGTTGCTGTAGCAGGATCGATAATATTTTGCTATTAAGCAAAACCATACTGTCCAACAAAAAACACGAATCCCATCTCCTGCGAGGAGATTCTGAATTTTTGAAACGATTTTCCGTTTATCTGCAGCTGCACCACCGACCTTTCATTCTCCATGAATGGCAGAGATGAAATCATTCTCGAATATGGAATGTCACGTCGTCGAATATTGAGAAAAATAGAACTGTCCGATCAGGAAGATGGATTTCATTTCGAGCAGTGAAATAAGTAGAATGTTCTCTCGTCTTTTTTCCTTTCGGTGAACAACGAGCGCTCGCGAAATCCGCAGGGAGATGAAATCAAACACGACAAGGGCATCGTAGATGTACAAATATTTGGTAGAACGGAATAGTGCAATTGGAAATGTTGATTTCATCTCCCACAGTTCGCAATGCAGGGGATTCGATCATAATTCGCGTCACTTGTAGCTATACAAGTACACGAGCTCTCTAAATTATCGCTGAAGATTAATTCAGTTGCAGTAGCAGGATCGATAATATTTTGCTATTAAGCAAAACCATACTGTCCAACAAAAAACACGAATCCCATCTCCTGCGAGGAGATTCTGAATTTTTAAAACGATTTTCCGTTTATCTGCAGCTGCACCACCGACCTTTCATTCTCAATGAAAGGCAGAGATGAAATCAGTCTCGAATATGGAATGTCACGTCGTCGAATATTGAGAAAAATAGAACTGTCCGATCAGGAAGATGGATTTCATCTCGAGCAGTGAAATAAGTAGAATGTTCTCTCGTCTTTTTTCCTTTCGGTGAACAACGAGCGCTCGCGAAATCCGCAGGGAGATGAAATCGAACATGACAAGGGCATCGTAAATGTACAAATATTTGGTAGAACCGAATGTTGCAAGTGGAAATGTTGATTTCATCTCCCACGGTGCGCAATGCAGGGGATTCGATCATAATTCGCGTCACTTGTAGCGATACAAGTACACGAGTTCTCGAAATCATCGCTGGAGTTTAATTCAGTTGCAATAGCAGAATCGATAATATTTTGCTATAAAACAAAACCATACTATCCAACAAAAAACACGAATCCCATCTCGTGCAAGAAGATTGTAGATTTTTGAAACGATTTTTCGTTCATCTGAAGCTCTTACCGTTCGAAGCACTTACCGTTTATTCTGCATAAAAGGCAGAGATAAAATCAGTCTTAAATATGTAATTTCGTGTCGTCGAATATTGAAAAAAATAGAACTGTCCGATCAGGAAGATGGATTTCATCTCGAGCAGTGAAATAAGTATAATGTTCTCTCGTCTTCTTTCCTTTCGGTGAACAACGAGCGCTCGCGAAAATCTCAAGGAGATGAAATCAAACATGACAAGGGCATCGTAAATCTACAAGTATTTGGTAAAACGGAATGGTGCAATTGGAAATGTTGATTTCATCTCCCACAGTGCGCAATGCAGGGGATTCGATCATAATTCGCGTCACTTGTAGCGATACGAGTACACGAGCTCTCGAAATTATCGCTGAAGATTAATTCAGTTGCAGTAGCAGGATTGATAATATTTTGCTATTAAGCAAAACCATACTATCCAACAAAAAACACTAATCCCATCTCCTGCAGGGAGATTTTCGAATTTTGAAACGATTTTCCGTTTATCTGCAGCTGCACCACCGACCTTTCATTCTCCATGAAAGGCAGAGATGAAATCAGTCTCGAATATGGAATGTCGTGTCGTCGAATATTCAGAAAAATTGAACTTTCCGATCGGGATGATGGATTTCACCTCGAGCAGTGAAAGAAATAGAATGTTCTTTCGCCTTGTGTCCTTTCGGTGGACAACGAGCGCTCGCGAAATCTGCCGGGAGATGAAATCAAACATGACAAGGGCATTGTAAATCTACAAATATTTGGTAGTACCGAATGTTGCAATTTGAAATGTTGATTTCATCTCCCACAGTGCGCAATGCAGGGGATTCGATCATAATTCGCGTCACTTGTAGCTATACAAGTACACAAGCTCTCTAAATTATCGCTAAAGATTAAGTCAGTTGCAGTAGCAGGATCGATAATATTTTGCTATTAAGCAAAACCATACTGTCCAACAAAAAACACGAATCCCATCTCCTGCGAGGAGATTCTGAATTTTTGAAACGATTTTCCGTTTATCTGCAGCTGCACCACCGACCTTTCATTCTCTATGAAAGGCAGAGATGAAATCAGTCTCGAATATGGAATGTCACGTCGTCGAATATTGAGAAAAATAGAACTGTCCGATCAGGAAGATGGATTTCATCTCGAGCAGTGAAATAAGTAGAATGTTCTCTCGTTTTTTTTCCTTTCGGTGAACAACAAGCGCTCGCGAAATCCGCAGGGAGATGAAATCGAACATGACAAGGGCATCGTAAATGTACAAATATTTGGTAGAACCGAATGTTGCAAGTGGAAATGTTGATTTCATCTCCCACAGTGCGCAATGCAGGGGCTTCGATCACAATTCGCGTCACTTTAGCTGGGGAGCCAGTGACCAAAACCATGTATCATCGCCACGAGGACAAAACCATATAGAATCGATAGTTTAGATGACCCTAAAGGCGTCTACGAAGTAGGGGCGTACCAAACCCCTGGAAGGCCCCGGGAGGTGATTTCTGCTGTGAAAAAAAAAAGCCAGATTGTATCATCGCAAATCGTCTGATTTCGATAATGCACGTAGTTTTTGGTATTTCATTACTAAAAATACTGTCTTCAGACAATTTGCGCCCTGGGTCTATTTTTAGCGTATTTTTCAAATTGTAAAAAAAAAAGCCGACTTGTATCATAGCAATTAGCTTAAAACTTTTTCCAAACCTTTCGTATGGCTACCGAGATTACGAAAATACTGTTATCAGACATTTTCCGCCCTGGATCTAACGTATAAACGTTAAAAACTTTTCGGGGCGCTCGGCAAATGCACCACCGCTTGGTACGCTCTTATGTATACGCGTCGCGGTCTCGCTTCAGTACAGCGCATGCGCGAGCAGCTGTTGGCACGGCGACCGTTGAGACCTTGGCATTGTGCCGTGAAGCGTTGATAGACAAAATGGCTCTAACCTGTGTATTTTGTAAGCAAAAAACAAACAATGTTGAAAAAAGTTTCACGGAAGAAAATTTACGAAAGTGTCGTGAAATGGCGGAGTACCGGAGGCAGAAGCCGTCAAGAAAAAAATCGATATACTCCGAGATAGATCTACCGGCTAGTACTGATACAGAAATGGGATACCATTCGTCTTGTTACAAAAATTTTACGGCCATAAAAATACCGAAGGGATGGACTGCTTCTGTGGAGAATGTGGTAGACAGTTCTACCTCAGGTGACCCGGGCGATGAAGTGGTGAATTTAATTAATCAAGGTGCATCTACGTCAAAAGCGGGGTAAGTAAAAAAAAATTACACGCAATCATTTTGACGAGCGTCGTATACGTGAGTGCGAGGGAGAGAACCGCTCGGATGTCCTCCTCGCACTCGCACTCGCACTCGCACTCCAAAGTATTTCTAAAATTCTTCAAAAAATTATTGAAGAGGCAAAAAATAAATAAATAAATAAATACATAAATTAATAAATAAATAAATAAATAAATAAATAAATGAATGAATGAATAAATGAATCAATAAATAAAAAATGGATGAATGAATGAATAAATGAATAAATGAATAAATGAATAAATAAATAAATAAATAAATAAATAAATAAATGAATGAATGAATAAATGAATCAATAAATAAAAAATGGATGAATGTATGAATAAATGAATAAATGAATAAATGAATAAATAAATAAATTAATTAATTAATAAATAAATAAATAAATAAAATGAATGAATGAATGAATAAATGAATAAATAAATTAATTAATTAGTAAATAAACAAATAAATAAACAAATAAATAAATAAATTAATTAATAAATAAATATACAAATCAATAAAAATGCCAAAAAATCTTCAATAATCATGGTTTTGTAAAAAAAAAATTCATTTTTTATCTAAATTTTCAAAAAAATATCATGCAAATACTACATAAAATATATAAGTTTTGAATTTGTTGTATTACAGTGAAGAAGTTCATGACGAGCATCAAGCCGACAATGAAACCGCCGTAGAGGATTCCATTAGTAGCACTGCCGAAGATTCGATTGTTAATGAAGACACATCCGCCTGTATTATTTGCGATAAGGTTCGCATAACTGTGAAGGGACGCGAGATACGTCTGTCAAAGGGAACACAAGGTTTTGTCAAATATATCAAGAGCATTGCCAGTCAGTACAATAACGAAGAGATGCTTCAGAAGTTGCGTAATCAAAGCGATGAGGTGAGCAACATTTTTTATCACACTACTTGCAAGTCTAAATTTGCATGGTCTTGTGAGAAACAATCGGAGGAAAGAAGACAAAGTGATTGGCACAAACAACGGAAATCTCATACGGACGCATACGATCAAATCTGCTGTTTCATCCGTGAACATATTGTTCAGAACAACGAATGCCTGTTCTTTTCTTTTATTTCTGAGAGATACGTTGATTTCTTAAATGAAGAATATGAGCTCAGTACCATGACGAATAAGCCAGATAGTTTTTGCACACGTAATCTGGAAAAGAAGTTGCTTGCAACGTTTGACGAAGAAATAAAGATAATTTATTCGGACAATAAAAAATATGTTGCTCCGTACGCGGGTCACATTATCAGTAACCACGAATTCTTCAAGAATATGGAGACGAGGCAAGCGATATATAACATTGGAAAAACTATCAGGCAAGAGATTTTAGACATGGACAAAACAAAATTACCGGAAGATATCACCGTCCCAGACCTGATCCGAGGTGAATGCGATTCGGTACCGCAGTTATTATCGTACCTCCTCGAATGCATTATTTGCCCCGACAGCAAAAGTATTAGTCGTACTCGTTATGATTCGAGGAAATCATCGCGGCAATTAAAAGTCTTCTCCCTCGGTCAGGACATTATTTATGCGGCTACAAACGGGACTGTTAAAACGTCGAAGCATGTTACTCTGGGCATGGCCTTGAAAAGTATTTCAAGCAGCAAAAAAATTGTTAACCTCATAAACAAATACGGCCATTGTTGTAGTTACCATGTAATTGAAGAACTAGAGACTGAATTAACGTTTGCATCAACGAAGCAAAATCTATTATGTCCTGAAGATATAAAACGCACCGGCGATTTATGTACTGGAGTTGCCTTTGACAACTTCGACAGGTTCGTGGATACCCTAACTGGAAAAGATACCCTCCACGATACTGTCGGGATAATTTATCAAAACGTATCCGATGGTACATCAGATGTTTCCTGTCAAACTGATAATAACGTAATGGGCACAGATGAATCGATTGCTTCGAACAATGACACGCCACGCGGCCGCAAGAGAAGAAGATGCGATTTCGACAGCGACTGATCATAATCGCTTGTCATTTTCAATAAACATGTTTCACTAGAACTTCATGACTGTTTTATTTTGAAGAAATCCCCCCCCCCCCCACCCAAAAAAAAAAAAAATTGGAGATTTTTTTTTTTAATTTTTTTTTTTCAAGTTGTCTGATAGGGCACATCCAGGGCTCAATTCGTCTGAAGTTGGTTGATTCTACATCTGGGCAGTTCATTTTAACACCTCGAATCGTTTTCAGACATTTTGCGATGATACAGATCGGCTATTTTTTTTACATTTTCGAAATTCTGTCAAAATGACACCCAGGGAAGTTTTTGTCTGAAAATCAGTTACGTAGCATTAATTAACCCTAAATCACATAAAAAAACGATTTTCAGACGCGGTGCTATGACACAATTTTTTTTTTCATTTTTTTTTTTTTCAATTGGTTTCCTAGGCAGGTCCAGTGGGTTTTTTGTCTGAAGACCGTGTTTTCGGTTTTTCAGGGATGTCATCCAACTACATTCCGCAAATCAGACGCGTTGCTATGATACAAGTCGGCTAATTTTTTTGCAATTTGGAAAATACGCTAAAAATAGACCCAGGGCGCAAATTGTCTGAAGATTGGTTTTTTGGCTTCAGAGTCATCCAAACTATTGATCCTATATGGTTTTGTCCTCATGGCGATGATGCAAAAATTTTGGTCACGGGCTCCCCCACTTTCGATTAATTTAATTGAAGTAGTAAATACCTTTAAAAAGTCAATTTCAATTTGTACTATTATTATTTACTGAAATGGTTCTAAAAATATCCAGGCAAAAAAGTTTCAAACCTGATGTAATCTCAATTTTTTGTCAGAAATGAAGATAATCAAAAGTTAATGGAAATAAGTATTCACAGTCATTATTAAAATAAAGTGCTACTGTTTTGTGTAGGACATCTCATACAAAAGCATGCCATTCAATTAAAAATGTATACTTGCCGTATCTGATGTATATAAACACAAATAAATTAGAATAATACCCAAATGAATGTCACCCGGTCGCGGCGGCCTTTTTACTGGAGCGCGAAATGAATTTCAACGGCGTGAACGCGTGTCAGTAGTGAGGGTACCCGAGTTCCAGGAAAAATACTCTCCTAACTACCCGTAGCCGGCACCATGATCAGAGTGGACTGTACCGGACCCTGACAAGTAGCAAAACATTCAATTTTTTACTACCAAAAAAACAACATAGTTTGTGAGGCATTTATTGAAACATTATTCTACAAATTATGAAATTCTTAATTTTTGCTACATTTTAGTGACTCGACCTCCTTAACTATTATAACTATTAATCATTGACTAACACGCACGCACGCACGCACGCACGCACACGCACACGCACACACACACGCACACACACACACATACACACACACACACGCGCGCGCACGCACGCACGCACGCACGCGCACACGCACACGCACACGCACACACGGGCACGGGCACGCACACACGTATATATATATATATATATAGATAAAAACCAAAATTGTTATAGCGATATGGTTACCAATACCGAACAAAGGAAAATAAATCCGTTTTAGAAAATTAACCTATGTCATTGGTATTAGATTTTCAAAAAATGATCTGCCACGCTTATCCTATAGAGGGATTCATTACGGAGAGACCATGGGACCTCATAAAAGTTAGGGTAGACCGGGGTCAGTTGTGACGGGGGTCAATTGTTACATTTCGAATATCTCAAAAACTAAGGTTTGAAAAGTTATGTACCGCCACCACGTGATGTGTGCAGGAGGCCCGAAGTAGCACATCACTAGGTGGCGATCCTCCGCGTAAAGCAGAAGTGGCTAGCAGGACCTACTGTTATTTTCGGGCCAAAAGTAAGTTTTTACAATCGCAGTTAAACATTGATAACTGGATATCTATGCTATATATTACAATTTTTCTTTTTTAATGTGTTTCCTTGGTCAATTCTGTATCAGTATCCACAATCTTTTAAGTTGTTGTTTAGAAATAATAAACGAAATTTTGACTTCAAAGTAAAGAAAGTGGTCTGGGGTCAGTTGTTACAATTTTTCGGGGGCAGTTGTTACAGTTCGTCCAGGGACATTTTAACGATTTGATGCGGATAACTGCAGTTATCGACAATCCTGCTTCACGTTTTTATTCACGTCTCATCCTAGTTGATGTTACAGAACAAAAACAAAACCAGAATAGTATATTACGACCCAAGGCCCGAAAGTTGGATTTCCTGGCGTGTGTGATATAAAGGCCGAGGCAAAAAAGAAAGAGAGAGGAAGAAATCAGCTAAGCTCGCTAAAAAAAATCTAAGCAATAGCAAAACCAAAAAGCCTGCAGGATAGAAGCAGACCAAAAAAAAATGTTAGTATATTTGTGTGGATGGAGATTTAAAGTTAATTTCATTGGTTCCTAATTACGTATCTGAATTCCATTATTTTTATTTTAGTATTATACGTCACCGTAATTTCCATCGTTATTTAACTGGGTAATAACAAACATACAGAGAAGTGTTCATTCATATTGAATTACAAATATTTAGCTTTATAAGAATTTATCTAAATAAAAATATCCATCCATAAAAAATATATAGTGATATAAAGTGATATAAAGTAATAATAAAATATTCTTATATATCTAAGTACATGAAAACATTGTTACCTAATGAAATATGTGATAATAATCACAAAAGTCCTGATAGATGAACTGATTTTGTGATAAAATTTTGTGTTACTACTGACCCGATCGCCTGTCACAACCGCCCCGGAACCCGGGGCAGTTGTGACATTTTTCCGATTTCTTTTGTCGGGCTCGTACTTTTCTTCTATTGACGCTAGAGAGCCCTACTTACCGCCATTTTGTCAGCAATTGAATGTTATTCCTCATGGTATTCGGAGCAATTATGTAATCATCGTAGCTTGAGCTTAATAAAGGCAAAACCGCAAACTGTCACAACTGACCCCGGTCTAACCTACTTGGTCCAGCAGATAATTCCAATTAATTTCCAGGATATTTTGAAGTACAAAAAATGTGAACTGCGTTTACCAGAAAAATACATGAGTTACAGAGCTCAACCAGGAGCAAAATTTTCCTTTTGCGACCACAAACTTCTTTTCTATTCATTACTCTTAATTTAACGGCAAACATTATAGTAGATGAGGTTTTTTAAATATTTTGGTGACGGCTCCCATAACACATCTGTCATTTTTAGCGGAGATCGTGGACATCCTGCGCGTAGCGCATCTAGAATGTTCAACATGTAAAGACGGACGAGTTGTGAGGGCAGCGAGAAGTTGGTACATGGCAAACAACTTGGAGTTGCAGAGGTTGTGGGACGAGTTCGATTTGGCGGAGGTCAAAACCGACCACTTCCTCACCCAAGCAGCTCAACTTATTTGGAAGTTTCCTAAGTCTTTCAACGTCAACATTGATACATCATCTGAGGAATCGTCCTCAGAAGGCGATAATGAAAGCCACTTCGCTTTGCTGGTTGTGTATCGTCTGGGCCGGAAGATTCCGAAGATGATGAATTCGATTTTATCGTGCCAGTGGAAGATTTAAATGTGGGCGACGACTCTGAAATGAACACAGTCGTTTATGACGGTAAGTGCAATGACATGAACTATTGGGTTGGGAAATAAGTTCGTGCTGTTGTACGGTAGAACCTTGCTTTTTATTTACCCACATACAAACCGCACGAACTTATTGGCCAACCCAATATTTGGCTTGAAAAAATAATTTATTTTAAATTTTAATTCTCGGGGTCGAGACACGCTACTACATCCGTTGATAATCTCACTTGCGTGTTCCAATTGCAATGATGGCGATATTGATCGGCGATGTGGATATAGCCCATCATATTTCATCTGGGCCGGACGATGAATTCGATGCTATCGTATCGTACCAGTTAAAGATTCAACAATCAGTAGAGACTGCAAGGTTGGCTCAGTTCTCAATGGCAGTGAGTGCAATGACAGTAATTATTTGGCTCGTAACAACAATTTTTCTTTAAATTTCATACTTGACGTCGAGGTTCTGCCGTGTCATGTTATGTCCTGCTTTTTCCTGCAGTTTTTAAACGAATAGACAGATCTTAATGGACGAAGTGTCTATTCGTCCGGCAGTCGGACAAATTAACGTGCATTATTCGTCCGGACTTAACTATATCGCGTACAGTCTCGTTGGTAGGAGACGTTTGGTTATTGACGGTTGACGGTAGCTTAGCCGACGGTAATTTAGCTTCCTTTTAGCGTTTAGCGCGAGCGAGAATTCCCGCGTATTGGCTCTCGTAACCGGCATTTCACCTTTTATCGAAAATATTTTTCATGCGTGTGCTTTGCTTCGTCCTGTTTCTTTTTGTTGCGTTATATTCTTTAAAAGAAAAACCATTATTTAAAAATGTGAAGGAAATGAAAAGAACGAGTTTCTTCGCAGTGATCTGTAAGTATATATTATTTTTTATCTTAAAATGTTCGATACTTTGGAAATGATTAAAGTGAGGTTATGTCGCATTTCTGTATATTGTTCCGTGCATGAAGTTTGTGGTTGCTACTCGTACGGGCGTGTGTGTGTGTGTGTATGTGACATGTGTTCGCGCATGCATTATTAATTATATATGCTATACTAGGAAATATTTTTTTCATTCTTATTTGTACGATTTTTTTATTTAGCTATGCCGCAAGGTTTTGGTTAGTCTACGGCTCAAGAAGATGGGTGGTCCGATGATAGTGAATTTGACCCACAGAAAATAATACCAGAGAAGCGTTCGAAGAAAATTAAAGGGCTGCCAGCAGTTGCACCAAAATCGAAAAATCAATTCAGTATCGGAGATGAATTTGATTCTTTTTCGGAACTGCAGGAGGCTGTTAAACAGTATCAAATAAAAAATAATTCCGTATTTTATGTACGAGACAATGTTACGATCCAGCAATGTCGCAAGAGACGAGTTACAAAACGAATCAAAAGTGATTTGAAATATTATTGGGTGAAGTACTGCTGTATCCATGGCGGTAAGAAGTTTCGAACAAAAGCAAGAGGCGAAAAAAAATGTTCGTAAGTCGTTTATTCTGTATTTCCTGTATTTTGTTTATGTTTGTTTTGAGTTTGGTATAATGTATTTTGTTTTTTATTTTAAGGACTTTCCAGCAAGCATGTTCAGCATATTTTTCTTTGAACGTCAATGTACGAGGAACGAAGTTGATACTGACAGCAATGAATGCTGAGCATAATCACCAGTGTTCCAAGGTATTGTAATTTTTTAAATTATTTGATGTTCAGATTTTTTCATGTCTTTAGATCATTTTCGATCAAACTTTTTTATTTGTCTAGTCAAATTTGTTTTTTGTTTTTAATTCATATCTCAATATTTGTGCCTTGTACGCTTGTCGATTTCTGTATATTGAAGGAATTTCTGTATATTGAAGATTCTTGTAGGCTTTGAGTGGTGCACGAAATTTTAAGGGAGTAATTCGTAAGTGCTTATTTCAATTGCTTTGTATTTTGTTCTAGAAATTGTTCCGACATTTGCCTCAAATACGACGTCTTTCGTCTGACGAAAGGGTCAAAGTGACTGAATTGTTAAGTCTTGGAACGAATAGAAAAAAAAAAAAATAAAACAAAATACGATTTCAGAAACTGGCAAAGAGTTTATGTTTAAGGATCGGAAAAATATTATGGGGTGTCAACGTGGTCAAAATGATCCACAATAGACGATTGATAAGCTACGATAAAAGTTCGGTATGTATAAATTTTATTAATTTTGGTAATTTTTAATAATTGGACTGGACTGTCCTTTCTGTCTGTTGTGTATGGTTGGTGGGCATACATCAACCTGTTATTGGGGGTTTCCCCAGTTTGCATTGAAATAAATAAATAAATAAATAAATAATTTTGTCCATTTGAAAATTCCTATGTATGGCATGTCTAAATTTAAATTTAAATTTCTATAATGAAGATGAATAGATTTTTATTTCCGAATCATCGTCCGATATTTTATTATATTTGACGAATTTTATTATATTTTAAGGAGCCGAGTGTCACGTGTTCATGGAAGAAAATGTCTTCAAAGGTCTCTTTTTCTTGGCAGAAGATATGAAAAGATCGATGCGTGCATATCTTGAGTTTATGGACATTGATGCGACTTTCAAACTTCTCAATATACGAGCTCCCGTTTATTTGATGGTGGTCGAAGATGCTGAAGGCTCCACGGAAATTGTTGCCGTTTCTATTCTCGTCAGTGAAGATACAGAAAGTACGAAGTGGATGTTGAAGTGTTTCAAGCAAGTTCACCCGGCACGGACGGAAATCAAATCTGTTATGGCAGACAACGATTTGCTCGAGAGAAAAATGATCAAAGAGGAGTTTCGTCGGCGAACGTTCTCATTTGCATCTTTCATTTACTCAGAACTTTTAATCGAAAAATTTCCTGCGATAAACTCCGAATTATTTGGGAACAACGAGATCTTGCCCAAAAGTTGTTTCAAAAAATGATATACTCGTCAACAGAATCTAAGTATATGCAATATTACGACAGTAGATATACAAGAGGGATTCTGACTCAAGATCCCTGTTACCGACATTTACTGACATTTCAGCCCAGGCACGAACCCTCAAATGAAGCCTACCTTGCCAACCGTTGGTTTACTATGGAGACTGGCCGATGTTGCACTGTTTTTTCAGGCAATTTACTGACGTCTTAGCTCAGACACGAACCCTCAAGCCGTTGCGGGTAGGGGAAATCCGTACTGGTCAAGCCATATAAGTTTTACCGGCAAGATATGCAGTGTCAAGAGTCGATACTGTAGATTACTAAAGTTGGTGGGCAAGAGTCAACCAAAGGGGTTTCCCCCTTACCAGCGGATTTCCGCCATTTGCTATCCTACCAACCCCTGTTTTTGCTGTATAAGTTTGATCTGTTTTATCGGCTTATCAAGATTTTTACTCCATTTCGTATGGACCATTATAGTGGGAATATCCGCAGTGTCAACGGTCGGTATTGCAGATTACCGAAGTTAGTGGGAAAGACTCCACCATCATTTTATTCCGAAGTCTGTTTTATCGGCAGGAATATTTCTAGGATCGGTGGTTGGCACTGTCCGAAGATTCTATTTACCGGCATTTTAGAGTCGTTTGTGTTCTCTAGTGTCAACGGTCGGTACTGTAGAACAAGCCACATCTGTAGGCAGAAGCTAAAATATCACTAGATTTCTCCAAACTGCATGCTTCGTATCAGATAGGCGTATGTTCGTTTCATTTCGTTTTTATTTGTTTTTTTTTAAGTTTTAAAAAGTTCTTAAAAGTTTTTGAAAGTTTTTGAAAGTTATTTGGAGATCCGCTGATGCAACGTCTAAATACACGGTTGCTCCGTGGAAGGAAGTGAGCACCCCCAGTCCCCCAGATGCCAGCATCGGAAACTAGCTGGTATTTTAGGGCCTCTCTCCATGGTACGCACTAACTGATTCGATTAGATACTCAAGCTCAAATTCGTGTTCTATATACATGGAATACAGAGCTGCCCGATGTGGGAAGAAGTTGCAGGTGAACGATTGAGAATTTAAAAATTCAGTAAAATCATTGAACCCGATGAAAAAACTTTCACAGTTGAAAATTCGTCGCATGAGTCATCCACACGCTTACTCATGGGGACAGCTGTTCAAAAAAAACGTTCCAAGAAGCCGCGTTCTCGATGAAGCTGTTCAAACAAAAGGTTCAAAAGAGCCGCATTCTTCCAAATGTTTACACAAGATGAAAAAGGTTCAAAAGAGTCGCCTTCCCCCCCAGGATGCTTACATAAGATAGAAAAGGTTCAAAACAGCCGCGCTCCCGGATGTGTACACAAACGTGTTTGAACAGGTTTAGACGTGTTTTGGTGTGTTTAGATAGGTTTCGACACTTATGGCACCATTGTTGCAGCTGTGTAAACAAACTGAAATAGTGGGCGTGGCAATAGGGCCTCTCTTCATGGTATGCACTAAAAATATATAAAAGGCTTGCGCAAAAGCTCGCTTCACATTTATCCACAAATCTTCACCAGTGCACAAATATTAGCTATCATGGATGTTTATCGTGATCTTGTCGAAATGATGGAAAGTGAGTACGCCTTGTTGCGTACACTGGGTCCGGGAAAATTACGTGATGAAAATATTGCCCGCTGGAATATCATCGGGCTAGAAAATATCAAATTTTTGAACGGTATTCTAGCACGTTTACACCTGCGTGCGAGTGAAAAGCAGCATACAAAACATACTATTGCGCTTTTACAATCATGGTTGGTGACATTTCAACAACAGAACATCATTGTTGGTAGTGGTAACACAGTGAGAAATACGATTGTTGGATGAGACGATGTGGAGAGCGCATTCCAGAGTCGAATTCGCACTGGTGTAATCACTAACATACGCCACCTTGATTTACGCAAATTTTTCATCGACGCAAAGCGCTTGGCCATCGAGCGATTGAAAGACGCTCTTAAAACGGATGGAAATATTAAAGCGAACGTGATTTTATCGTGTAAATTTGAAAATCTGAAGAACGGTGAAAAAGTTGAAGAAACGAAATGTTTCAACAACCGAATCATTCACCAACTACCAACCTCAACCAATGGTTTGGTACCAATGTCACCGGACGTTTGACTACCAAAGTGGAGGATTTTTAAGAGCGTGACTCTGGATAGACCATGGTTGGGATAATAAATCTCGTTGTCAACATCAACCACTATCAGCCGCTGCGAGGTGGTTCATCAACATTCACGCCACTCTCACGGAAAATTCAACGGAAATACGCTGTGGTAAACATCGAAAAAAAAGATGAGCACTGCTTGTTATGGGCAACCATGGCAGCTCTACACACCGGACAAAAACTAAAAAATGCAGAGCACGTTAGCAGCTACCCACACTACAGCTCAGTGCTACGGTATGAAGGGATAAATTTTCCAACACCTTTATCAGATATACCAAAGTTCGAAGCGTTTAATAATTTGTCAATTAATGTTTACGGTATCGAATCGGATTGTAAGATAGTGCCGCTATATTTAAGTAAGAGTGTGTCATCGGACCGACCAACGATTCATTTGATTGCGATAGAAAATGGAATCGATACGGATGTTGGCAACGATGATCACCTTAACTACCATACCACATTTTACTTTGCATGGATCCGTAATCTTTCACGTTTAGTGAGTCGAAAGATATCGTGGCATAAAACCAGAAAAATGTTGTGTGATCGTTGTCTGTGTCTACTTTCTAGTCTACTATTGTAGTCTTACTGTGTCTACTATTTTCAACTAGAGTCGTCGTACCAAAATCATAGACAGGATTGTTCAGCTGTCAATAAAACACGAATAATTTTGCCTAACGATGACGATAAAATTGTAAAATTTCAAAATCACCGTTACAAAGAATCAGTCTCATTCGTCATTTACGCTGATCTCGAATGTAGTCGTGAACTTATGGTCAATGGAGTACAAAATCACATCCCCCAGAGCGTCGCATTTTACATCCGATGTACTTTTGACGACTTTTTGTCAAAATTTTACATGAACCGCGGCCCCAACTGCATTCAATGGTTCATGAATGAATTAAAATCCAAAGCAGTAGCCGTTCACGGCTATCTGAGTAAAATCGTATCAATGGAGCCATTGAATGCAGATCAGAAGCGGCAATTCAGAGAGGCAACGGTTTGTCATATCTGTGAGGAGACATTTGCAGTGAGGCATCGCGATCACTGTCACTTTATAGGCAAATATCGCGATGCCGCACATGACTCATGTAACTTGAACTACACCAACTCACACAACATACCCATTGTTTTTCATAATTTATCCGATTATGACGCACATTTTCTGATCAGATACTTGGCAACATCATTCTACGGATCTGTCAGTCTGTTACCGATAAATAAAGAAAAATACATTGCTTTCACAAAAGAAGTTAAGGGCAGAAAAGTGAAATTGCGATTCATTGACTCATTCCGATTCATGGCAAGTAGCTTGGATAAACTTTCATCGTATCTCAATGACTCGGAAAAACTTGTAACACGTACATTTTATAATAATGCAAAGGAATTCAAGCTTGTGACATGGAAAGGTGTACTTCCATATGAATATATCGATAATTGGGCGAAGCTTGATGTGAAACAATTACCGGATAAAGGCACATTTAATTCAAAATTAAACGATTCCGATATTTTCAATGAAGACTATGAGCATGCGAAAAAAGTATGGCAAAAATTCAAGTTAACGACACTCGGTGAATATTCCGATTTATATTCAAAAAGAGATTTATTGCTCTTGGCAGATGTATTAGAGAACTTCCCCCGTAATTGTTTCACAACGTACAATCTCGATCCTCTTCATTATTATACAGCACCGGGGCTTGCTTTTTATGCAATGCTTAAATGTACAAAAGTAAAACTCGAACTAGTGACCGTCATTGAGAAGCTGTTATTGCTCATGTAGGGATTATTCGCTTTTGCGTAACGGTGTGAGCACTGCGCTAGGCCACCTCTAATCCTCTTTTATTGAAAAAAGGATTATAGGTGTACATTTAAGCATTGCATAAATTGCGTAACGGTGTGAGCACTGCGCTAGGCCACCTCTGATCCCTTTTTATTGAAAAAAGAATTAGAGGTGGCCTAGCGCAGTGCTCACACCGTTACGCAAAAGCGAATAATCCCTACATGAGCAATAACAGCTTCTCAATGTCGGTTAATAGTTCGAGTTTTACTTTTGTACATTTAAGCATTGCATAAATTGCGTAACGGTGTGAGCACTGCGCTAGGCCACCTCTAATCCCTTTTTCAATAAAAAGGGATTAGAGGTGGCTTTTTCAATAAAAAGGGATTAGAGGTGGCTTTTTCAATAAAAAGGGATTAGAGGTGGCCTAGCGCAGTGCTCACACCGTTACGCAATTTGTGCAATGCTTAAATGTAGCACTGCGCTAGGCCACCTCTAATCCCTTTTTCAATTAAAAGGGATTAGAGGTGGCCTAGCGCAGTGCTCACACCGTTATGCAAAAGCGAATAATCCCTACATGAGCAATGAATATGATCCGAGCAAGGAAACTTCATTGCTCATGTACTTTAATGTGAATAATTTATATGGTGCCGCGATGAGTCAGTACTTACCATCAGACTCATTTGAATGGGTGAAGCATTTAGGTGTATTTTCCATACCTGTCGATTCCCCTGTAGGATACATATATGAAGTAAATCTTGAGTACACTAAAGAGCTACATACTACACACCAAGATCTTCCTCTCTACCCACAACACTTTACACCACCAAACAGCACACAGTCTAAATTAGTGCCGACTCTTCTCTCACGATGAAAGTACATAATTCATTGCAGAAATTTACAACAATGTCTCAGATTAGGTATGCAGTTGACAAAGGTATATCGGATCCTCAAATTCAATCAGTCTCCATGGTTAAATAAATATATTGATTTGAACACCGATTTGAGGAAAAAATCGAGTAACGAATTCGAGAAAAATTTCTTCAAATTGATGAACAACACGGTCTTTGGGAAAACCATGGAGAACGTGAGAAAACATAAAATAGTACGGTTGGTGACAAAGTGGGAAGGATGATATAGCGCAAGAGCACTGGTTGCGCAACCGAATTTTCACAGCTGCATGATATTCGACAAAGACATGGTCATTATCGAACTCAATCGGCTCAATGTAAAGTTCAATAAACCAATTTACGTTGGTTTCTAAATTTTAGATTTTTCCAAAACATGGATTTACGATTTCCATTATAATTACGGGAAAAAAACGTTTGGAGACAATAAAAAACTCCTGTACACAGAGAACGACAGCCTCATTTATTATTTTACCGTGCCTGATATTTACAATGCCATTAAATGCGATCTTTCAAAGTTTGATACATCCGACTATCCCGCAAAAAATGTATTTGGTATACCATTGGCGAATAAAAAAGTTTTAAGCTTGATGAAGGACGAAAACAATGGGAAAATCATGGCGGAGTTTGTGGGTTTGCGAGCCAAGCTCTGCGCCTTTAGAACTCAAGGTGAGAGCGATAAGAAAAAATCAAAAGGTATTAAAGGCTCAGCGCTTCGTAAAATCACGTTTGATGATTTAAAAACATGCCTATATGATCACGAACGTTTAGTGGCAGATTAATGTCTAATCAGAAGTAAAAAACACAAAGTCGGTACAGTTAAAAATAGCTTTGAGCTGGAGCGATGATAAAACGGTCATCTTATCAAATAAGATATCAGCGTTGCCGTGGGGATATAGGAATAATGTGTAAATATTAAGGAAGTAACATTTTGTGAATCTAATAATATACATAGTTTTTATTCTAAATAAATACAATGTTTTACAAATCTGTCTTATTTATCCAACTAGTATGTGAACTCTCAAATCCCAACCATCTCCTCATAAAAAGTCCATGTCACGATTTTTATCGAATTATCGAAATGCGATATTCCCCATTGTTGTCGTTTTATTCGTCTTGTGATTGGTCGGTTGGTGGACAAGGATTCGCGATTAAGTTCCGTTCGGAGTCTCCGTCAGTTTGACAGTTGGCGCGCGGTTATATGCTTTCGTCGTCCAGAAGTTAAATATATAATATTATATGTTGTATCGACGTCGACGCGCGTATTTGTGTATTGAATATAAAAAAGAGATTCGTCTTGTGATTGGTCGGTTGGTGGACAAGGATTCGCGATCAAGTTCCGTTCGGAGTCTCCGACAGTTTGACAGTTGGCGCGCGGTTATATGCTTTCGTCATCCAGAAGTTGAATATATAATATTATATGTTGTATCGACGTCAACGCGCGTATTTGTATATACAAAAAAGAGAATTGGCATAATTTCCTTGGTAGCCCAGTGCCAAAAATAATTCCATATATTCCAGGGCGTTGTTATATCACCTGTCGGTGAAACCCAAAATATAAGGTTTTCGTCAGATCTTCAACGCACTATATACATTATTAGAGACTTCAGAAGGTACGTTGAAAATCAAGAAAAATAATTTTCATCGTAGTTCTGAATGTCCTTTTGCGAAAAATCCAAGGAAATATTAGCAAGGACCGGTTAATAAGAATTTCTGTTTTTTTTTTTGTTTTTATTTCAGATCACCGGGAAATTCAGGTATATGAGATAATAATAATTATAGTGAATTGAATTGAATTGAAACGAGCTATATTGAACGAAATTGAATTGAATTGGACTGTATTGAACCGACTTGAACTGAAATGAATCATATTGAACTAAAACGAACCATATTGAATTGATTTGAACTGAAACGAACTAAATTAAACTAAATTGTACAAAAATCATTTCCACTGAACTAGGTTGAAGTGAATTATACAACTACGTCGGAATTAAAGTTCGGGTAATACTGTACCTTCCTCATCGATAGAAATTAACCAATTACTTTCGAATGTTCGTGAAGTAATTGTTTATGTGATTTTTCTCTGTTCTTCTGTAAGCTAACAAAATAGTCATCTAACGAAAACTATTGAAGAAATAGTCTTCTCGAGTTTGTATTAAAGTAAAATAACTTTTCCACAAACTAACAACACATTTGTTGCAAAAAAATCCCAATCATGGGACGAAAAAGAGTTGTTCGAACACCCGAAGAAGAGGAGGAATTTCAACGTATTAGGCGCGAGAGAAATGCCGAAAATCAGAGCGAACGCCGTAAACATGCAAAGGAGGTTCCAAAAAACCCTATAGACGAACAAGCCATTACGATACAGAGGAACCTCTTGTACGCATCTTCAAATTCGATAAAGACAAGTACGTTTTGTGGATTAGGAATGCCTGTTAGTACAGCAAATTCCAGAGACACCGTTGTAACAGCATTGCCATCGGTAGAGGTAGTACCTTATAATCAAGTCATGGCTTCACAAGGAGAAGTAGTAGCACCGCTACCTGAGCAAATCGTCATTGACTTACAATCAGAAGTGGTAGTGCCATGTAGACGCCTGGATCAAGATTATCACGACACATTACATGCCACGCAATGACAACAATCGCGCCGTCTTCGAGAAAGAGGCTTCGAAGAAAGAAATAGGTTTCTTACTGGTTTTATCCACAATGTTGAAGAGCACTATGGAGGTGGCATGACTGAGCTCTGTACATACTGCAGCGCTGCACATTTTGTGTCAGAAAAAGTATCAAATATGAAGAATTCTTTCCATGATTGCTGCACCCACGGAAAAGTGCGCCTTGAAGCATTACCAGTGATGCCAGATGAATTGTATACTTTATTCAAGGGGACTCATGAGAAATCAAATGTATTCTTTGAACGTATCCGAAACTACAATGCTTCATTTTCGTTTGCTTCATTCAACGCTAATTTGACAAACTTTGATGGGAGACGTCCTGGGCCTTATTGCTTCAGGATACAGGGCCAAATTTACTATCAAGTGAACACTGCACTCTATCCAGCACCTGATGAACTACCGACCTACGGCCAGCTGTTTATCGTTGATTCAAACGAAGCTGTCGATTCTCTGCAACGACGAAACACTGCTCTCGACCGAGGTATATTGGGAGCACTCGATCGCATTATGCGTGAGAATAACGTTTTCGCTCAATCATATCGAATGATGGGCGAAGAGTTGCAAACCCAGCAAAATAATCAATCCGACGATGTACAACTGCCAGGTGAATTACAGTTGTTGTTCACGTTGAAACCAGGAATGGATCGGCGGAGATTCAACTTCCAACGAAGTAACGAGGTTGCTGCCGTATTTTCCACTAACGCTGATGGGGAGATTCCGGAATCGTACGTAACTATATTCAACAAGGACGAAAGAAGATTACAATCGGTAAGTACGATGGATCCCAATGTTGAGCCTTGGGTCTATCCACTGTTTTACCCTTTTGGTACTCGAGGCTGGCATCAGGATCTACGACAAACGATCTACAAAAACGAGTGTCCAGAGAGGGTTACACCAGATATCGAATGGCTATTCGCGAAAATGAGCACGGAAATGCCATTCTTTTAGGGAGACGCCTTTTTCAGCAATGGGTAGTGGATAATTATGTAAAGATCGAGAGAGATCGCATAGAGTTCATAAAGGCAAATCAACAGACGATACGCGCAGAAACTTACTCTGGACTGATGGACTATATGAATACTGCAGCACAGGACGCAGACGCACGAGTTGGCAAAATAATCATTTTGCCCTCGAGTTTCAGTGGTTCACCGCGAAATATGATGCAACATTACCAGGATGCTATGGGAATCGTACGAAAATTTGGGAAACCAGATCTCTTCATTACGATGACATGTAATCCGAACTGGCGTGAGATAAGAGAAAATCTTCTTCTCGGTCAGCAACCATCTGACAGACCTGATCTTACTGCGCGTGTCTTTGACATGAAAAAGAAATATTTGCTCGATTCAATCGTCCGTAAAAATTTCTTCGGTGAAACACGAGCATTTGTGTACACGATCGAGTCTCAGAAGCGTGGCTTGATGCACATTCATTTGTTGTTGACATTAAAGCACAAATTATCTACGCCAGAAATGGTTGACAAGTGCATCTCTGCTGAGATTCCCGATCCGGAATTGCATCTCGATTTACATCGAATCATTATGGGCAATATGATCCACGGACCTTGTGAGGCATGGTGCGAAGTGAACGGAAAGTGCTCGAAGCGCTTTCCAAAGCCATTTCGAGATGAAACTACAATGGATGCAGACGCGTATCCACACTATCGTAGAAGAGACAATGGAGCTTTGTACGAACGCCGTGGAGGACACGTCGTCGACAATCGATGGGTTGTACCGTATTGTCCGACATTGTCGCTCATTTTCAATTGCCACATTAATGTGGAAATTGTAACAAGCGTCACGGCTCCAAAGTATCTATATAAGTACATATTTAAAGGGCACGATGCAGCGGCTATTCAGGTGACAAATAGAGAAAATGGCGAAGGCGAAGAACGCATCATTAATCACGACGAAGTAACCGATCACGTGGAAGCCCGCTACGTTGGACCGAATGAGGCAGTTTGGCGTAGCTGCGACAAAAAGATGCAAGAGAAAAGTCACCCTGTAATACGACTACCCATACATCTACCCAATGAGCACAGCGTCGCGATTCCGGCAGACATGAATGACGACGGAATAAGAAATGCCATGAGTAGGGTAAGTATGCTCAACGATTACTTCGCATTGAACGTTCGCGATGAATCTGCAAGATTGTTCGTGTATCCGGATATCCCGTCCCATTATGTGTTCAAAAAATCTAACATTGACGGAGTAACCGTATCGAGATGGGAAAAACGACAACGTAGACATGACGCTTTTGGACGAATGAAGCAGCCGTTTGGATGATGCCTGGTCTCCTTCGCAGACTGTTTGTCAGAATTCTGATCCATTGCCAACCAATTCATCCAGAAGAACTCTGGGGGCAATTCAAGGTCAAGTTTTCCGAGGATTATGCAAGACGCATGAGCATGCAGCAAGCTCAAAGAAAAGCGTATTTTCAAATCGCTCGTATGCTTATCAACGAAGGTTCGAATCTATCTCAATACCCGGGAATGGAACAGATAGAAATTTCAAACGAATACGACGAGCCTGATATGTTACCAGACCAGTTTACCGAAATTGGCGCAACACAGTATGGACAGCTAAATGAAACCCAGAAGGTGTTCGTTGATGCTGTTCTGAGTGCTATCGACAATGATGATGATTCGAAAACTTGCTTCTACATCGATGGTCTCGGAGGATCCGGTAAGACTTTCACTTACACTACGCTCTCAAATCTCATCAGAGGTAGAGGAAAGTGCGTCAGCGCTATGGCGTTCACCGGAATTGCAGCGATATTACTTCCCGAGGGGAAGACAGTGCACAAAACGTTTGGGCTACCAGTACCTCTGTACGCAGATTCCACATCGAGAATCAAGGTTCAATCTAAGCAAGGTGAGTATTTGAAAAACGTAGATCTTTTTATCTGGGATGAAGCACCTATGGCTCCACGGCACGCGTTGGAAGTGGCGGATCGAACATTGCGAGATATTATGAACAACAATAAACCGTTCGGTGGAAAGGTTATTGTTCTGGGAGGGGATTTTCGACAACTTCTTCCGGTAAATGTCCGAGGAACTCGCAGCGAAACGATAAATCTATGCATCAAGTACACTGCACTGTGGCCACGCTTCTTCAAATACGCGTTGACTCAAAACATGAGAGTGTTGTCCAACGAAGTGGAATTCGCGAAATTCTTAATAGACGTTGGTGATGGACTTCTCAATGATCCAGATGATAATCTCAAGGTACCAGACCGTTGTGTGGCACCTGCGAACAGAGATATTGTCGAAGACACCTACGGGCAAGCGGTACGAGAAAAACGCTTCAGGGAAGTAGCAAAATGTGCTATTCTGTCTGCTAGGAATATCGACGTCGAAGAGATCAACTCCAGGGTGATGGACTTATTCGACGAAACTACCGAACGACTATATACTAGCGTGGATAGTACAGAAAGTTGTGGTGACAACGACGAGATCAACGAGACAATTTTGCCAGAATATCTGTATACGCTATTGCCACCAAGTTTACCACCTCATAAACTCCGACTCAGGAGATACGGTATTATAATGCCCATTAGAAACTTGAGCATCAACGAAGGCTTATGCAACGGTACGAGGTTGATAATTTTAGAATTGGGTAACACGGTTTTGCGTTGCGAGATTCTTTCCGGTGATAAAAGTGGAGATATTGTTTTTTTGCATCGCATCACTCTTTATTGCGAAAATGATTATCCCTTTACTTTCAAGCGCCGTCAGTTTCCTGTAAAGCTAGCTTTTGCTATGACCATCAATAAGTCACAAGGACAAACGTTCGAAAAAATTAGCATTGATCTTCGCAGGGACGTATTCACTCACGGTCAATTGTACGTGGCTTTATCGAGAGTACGGTCTTGGGAAGCCCTCAAAGTATATATTGGAGAACAGCGGACTGGAAATCTGATTAAGAATTTCGTGTACAAGGAATTGTATCGATAAACAGAATCAATCGATACCTCTTTTAAACGGTTTGAAAAGTCACAGCGTATAGTTCAGTACATAGATGATCAAACTCGACACAAAAGCAACACAGAATGTTCTAGGGCTTCTTTCAAAATTTAATAAAATCAAAATAATCTATTAATAATTCATTAATATAAAAATACTAATTGATACGAATATAAAACAGAAGTTGTTAATAAATATCCATCTCATTTTCTCTACATAATTATTAATTATAATTCCGGTATTAAATCATAATTGATCTCACAACCCACACGATTCATAACATAACTTCGAAATATTTCTGAAATATACCTGAAATATGTCAATTACAATATAACATTTTGGATATTTCTGAAATGTTTTAGAAATATTTCAATTGCGATATAACATTTTGGATATTTCCGAAATATTTCTGAAATATGTTAATTGCAATATAACATTTTCGATATTTCTGAAATATTTCCGAAATATGTCAATTGCAATATAACATTTCGGATATTCCCGAAATATTTCTGAAATATGTCTATTGCAATATAACATTTCGGATATTCCCGAAATATTTCTGAAATATGTCAATTGCAATATAACATTTTTGATATATCTGAAATGTTTCAGAAATATCTCAATTGCAATATGACATTTTGGATATTTCTGAAATATTTCTGACATATGTCAATTGCCATATAACATTTTGGATATTTCCGAAACCTGTCAATTGCAATATAACATTTTCGATATTTCTGAAATATTTCCGAAATATGTCAATTGCAATATAACATTTGAGATATTTCCGAAATATTTCTGAAATATGTCAATTGCAATATAACATTTTCAATATTTCTGAAATATTTCCGAAATATGTCAATTGAAATATAACGTCTCTTAATTATACAGGGTGAATTCCTAACGTACACCGGAAGAAAAGTCCTAGAAAAATTACCGTGCTTGCCACACTATAAGTGGGGGCAAACGACATGTTTGGGACATTTTCGACGAAAAATGAAAAAAATTGACCGGCAGCACAGGAATTTTTACCATGCTGTTTGAGAAAAATTTCTGTGCTGCCGGTCAATTTTTTTCATTTTTCGTCGAAAATGTCCCAAACATGTCGTTTGCCCCCACTTTACAGGGGCAAGCACGGTAATTTTTCTAGGACTTTTCTCTCCGTGTATGAATGCTCAGAGTCGTGTTGAGGCGGCTGCGAGTGAAAATCGGCAATTGTTTTAGTGGCCCAATCAAGGACACGGTATATCATTTGTTTCTTGCAACTGTTATTTCGTTGCTATCTTTATGTTTATAACAACTAGAAAAAATATAATCATATCACCAAAAGCCGTTGGATAAAGAAGTCGCTATCTCCTATATAATATTTTTTTTTCAATTTCATCGTGTTGCATTAATTATCGGTACTTTTATTTCAAATCATGATGCCACCAGTAAATATTACATCAAATAATTCAATCGATAAATTAAATAACGCCGAAAGTCGGACAAAAAGTTCATCGTCTTCTGTGAAGTTTTCAAGCAATAAAACGATTGACTCAATCGACGACAAGGATAACACGATGTAAGTATTGGTTTTATTTAAAAACTTTCAATTAGTTTTTCAACGCTTAATATAAAGACGATACCATGGCTTTTGATATTTTTTAATTACAATAGAAAAAAAGTTACATTTGCAACCCGAAATCTATGCCATTTTCTTTTTTCCTTTTCTCGATGCATTAATTGAACGTATGTCGATTTAACAATTTATTAACGGCTGGTCCATGCTCAGTTTTTATTTATTCATCTGTACAGAATATTGCAAAATTTTTTGACTTATTCAAGGTATTGTGCACTTTTATACGTTATCTTTTCATATTTTAGAGAAATTTGCAGATATGTTGATTCTCTCGAGCTCCCGAAAATCGTTGGGAAAATACGCCAGTATAAATTAATTAAATTCGTTTTAAACAACGGCTCTGGAAAAAGAATCCAGTGTTTAGCTTGGCAAGAACAAGCCGATAGAGTAGCAAAGGTCATTGAAATGCAGAAGGTATGTATACTAAGAAAAAGCCAATCACTCGTATTGAGAGTGAATACGAACATAGCAATAACAATAATTATATAATAAAATAGAAAATAAATGTAACTAATTGTAATAATTTTTCAGATAATCAGATTAAACGGGGCTGTTGCGAAAGAAGTGAGCCAAACATTCAATGCCGGCAACGTCCCTTTCGAACTTTCAATCCAACAGCACACGGAAATAGAAGCAGACAAAGGTTTTTTTGGAAGACCAACTTTGGAAAATACCACACCAGAAATAATCGATTGGGATAGGCTTGCAACTATGGAAAGTAAATTTATTCGTGAGTTTTCAATTCTTGTTTGTTGGTTTATATCCTGTTATTTTTTTCATAGTTCTATAGACATTGTCGTATATTGCAATTATTCGTGCAATGGATAATGAAAACAAAAAAAAATTGAATACCTATCAGGAAATTTTTTTTATAAAATGTAGTACGAATTTACACTTCCACCTTAGTCTCAACAACTATAAAACAATGCTACAGTGGCGCTAAAATTCATTAACAAGTGTGTCAATAATAAAATATGAATTAAAAAAAAAATATTTTAAGAAAAAAAAAGTATGTTTAAGGCTTATTTGACTCTAAAAATGCATATAAAAATATTATACGACATCGTACATACTTTTATCGGAAATACATTCGGAAGTATTACACATAAAATTAATTTTCTATACGATATTCCATTTCATAAAAAAAATTGCTGAATAAAATTTTTCTAATAGCTTTCCATCAAAATTATAATCAAGCTATTAAGTATTTTTCAGTGGTAGGAAAAACAATGACAAAAAATGGTGACATATTCGATGTTGAACGCCCCATGTACGAACTAAATAATACATATAATATAATATCCTATATAAACATATAACATACAATATAATATCATAAATACAAACATAACAATTATAATAATATAATATACATTATATAAAAAAATAAACAATGTGTAATATTTTTTATAGAAATATCGGGATACCTGAAAATGATGTTTAATACAACGCAACACAAAAATGGAGAATTAGCATACGCAGTCGGTGCGATTACAAATGGAACCGTGAAAATTGCTGTCCGGATCACGAGCCTGGTGAATCTCCCGAAAAATTTAAAAAAAGGTTGCCCAATCAAAGTGACTGGAGTTTTGAAAAACGATGGGAATCCCCATATCTTGGTTGAAAACGGTTCTGGAATACATGTAACAGACGGAACAACGCTCACTTCGGATGACATGCTCGATATCGTATCCTTCTCGTATAAGTTATTTCTAATCAGAAACAGTTTTCAAAATTGAATTATAATTTATACTGAGATTTCCGAGAAATTTTGAATTTATTTCGAAATAAATATTAATTTCTTCGGAATTTGTATTTTGCTCTAGAAGGGATTAATAATTATTTCGGAATTTGTAATTATATCAGAATAAATCACCAATACCTTTTGGAATTTGTAATTATTTTCAGACAAATTAATGATTCCTCTCAGAATTGGTGATGATCGTTTTGAAATGAATTACCAATATCGGACAATGTGTAATTGTGTCAAAATAAATCACAGATTCCTTGGTGAATTATTTCTGGGATAAGTAATTATTAAAAAATCATTTACAAACCCTTTCGAAATTTGTAATGAGTAATTTTCAATGTTATTGTCAACGATTTTTTGCTCCAATATTTCTTTTTATTTCGATTGTAAAATATTAAAATGCCTCTAAAACTTCAGTTTTAATTGAAAAAAGTTTAATTTCGATTTAAACAATTTAAACCTAAATTTAAATTTAAAAAAATATATATATTTGAGTATAAACTATTAAAATTTTCAAAATAAAAACGATAAATGTAATCAAATATATCATCGAAGCATTTACAACTCCTAATTGAAGCGATGTAAATTACCGGTTTCTTCTTGAATTTATTATTATTATTATTAATATTAAGTAAATTACGAATTATTTTTTGCATTTATAACCGATAATTTTGTCATTGTTGATCCCCCGACTCAGACACAATTTTTTCATTTTCATAGAAATTCAAGACGGCGTAGCAGAGCATCTATCTCGACAATCACGGTTAAACTTGTATTATTGATCTTTAATATGTCTTCGCAACGTTTAAAATGGAATTGTTCGTTATCGCAGAGTTCAATAAATATATAATAATAGTGGAGTTAAATATATTTGAAATGATTCTTGGATGAAGTCTCTAGGGTGAATATAACCAAAGATATGACCATTCGAAGAGAAGTATGTTTCGATTTATGGCTATTTTTTATGAATTTTACCCCGTGTAACTTGGAAAATGAAGGGTGTGTTACGTCCTGACCCTCGATTTTTCTCATCTCGGCCAAGAAAAGCGCGGCTTTCCCTTTAACGCGTTATTCGAGATAAAATCGGAATTGGCCAGGTTATTGCCCTGTTTTGAGCCTAACCTTGCGGAAAATTGCTCAGGATGGGCGGAGAGTGCATAATTTGGTAACAATGGCAAATTAAAATAAAATCTCACGAACAAAACTCTTTAATTTTCGCGAGATACATCGGAAAAAACTAATAAATTGTAATTCGGCAAAATCAGACAAATGAACTCGTAATATAAAGGGACAAAAATTGTATGAACGCATTAAATAAATTCTGAATAAAACGGGAACTAAACTGTCACTGACGCGGAAGAAAATAAACTACAGGGCCATCCTCAAGATAAGCCTCCTGGGGTTCATTCGCGCAAACTGCAAGGACAAACGAAATTATCACGAGCACTAAAATGACCCCTACTACAACGACAGCTATCTTTAATTGGAAAAGGTCCATGGTTGATAGACAGGACAACTTTCACAAAAACAAAAATCAACACAGAATTTACTCGACCACGACTCGATTGAATTTTAATCACTCAAAGAAATTAAAAAATCTCCGAAAATGAATTTAACCACGGATAATGCATAAAATTTATATTGGAAATGAATATCAAATGATAAACACAAAAAACACTATTGATCCATTATTTTCCGGAACAAAACGTGAATGACTCAAATGAATTTAACTCGCACATATTTCACTGAATTTACAAACATGAGCACTTCCTAGGAGAAAATAAATTCACACGAAAAATAATCCTACAATCGATTGAAACACAAACAGGTTTTTCGGAATGATTTACTCGGAACATTGAAATAATCGAATTGCACAAACAAAAATAAAAATAATTTTAAAGGACGCGAAATAAATTGGACAAAGAATTGAACTTAAACATGAGGAAGATAAAATTGGGAAAATAATTTTGATCAGACACTTTTCGCAAAACTGAAGTTAAATTGACATAACTCTTCACAAAACTGAATTTAACACAAAAATCTGAACTTCCATAAAACTGAATTTAACACAAAAATCTGAATTTCCAATAAACACAAAAATCTGAATCTCCATAAACTGAATTTAACACAAAAATCTGAACTTCCATAAAACTGAATTTAACATTAAAAAAATCTGAATCTAAAACGACAAAAATAACGCGAAAAGGGAAAACAACGACGAAAATATTTCATAGACCTTCAACGGTGAGTAACCCGGTAGTTTCGGTTACGGGCCTCGAGCCGTCTTGGGGTGTCGACCGGGGTCGGAGACACCGCGTAACACGAACAAAGATATACTGACACATGCGAGAAAACATTTTGAGATACTTACTACTTCGATGATTATGGAAACAAAGTGAGGTATAAGGCCGGCGAAAATTGGACGATGACGACAATGGAAACGATTTACCACGAGGTTGAACGTAATGGTAGATTTGTGGCAGGGCAAACAATGTCCAACAAAACAAAATGTTCACACAAAAAAAAATATATATTGCTCTTTAAAACACAATGTCCACACGAAAAGAAAATGAAAAGTCTGTTCACAACAAAATAGGAATAAAAATATTGTCCGCAAAAATAAAATGGTTCGCAAAAATAAAATTGTTCGCAAAAATAAAATGGTTCGCAAAAATAAAATTGTTCGTAAAAATAAAATGGTTCACAAAAATAAAATTGTTCGCAAAAATAAAATGGTTCGCAAAAATAAAATTGTTCGCAAAAATAAAGTTGTTCGGTATTGAAATCGGTTGAATAAAATAAAATAAAATAAACTTGAGATACTGTGTCAAAAATGATGAAAAGTATATAAAGAAAAATAATTGACGCGATGAACAGCGATTCTGCTTAAAAATTTCTCCGGACTTTCTGAACGTTCTGACATACCGCGACTTCAAACTAAGATCTACTCTGGCCTCCGACTGCCAGCGATTCGTTACTTAAAATTTTCTTCCGACTCTGACGAACATACCGCGGGCTCATTACCCGGTCTTATATAGGGTCCTCTAGGATGGCTTAGTTTCGGCGGTGGGGAGGTACGCCCTTAGACGCCTTAGACGCTCCAGGCTCCTCCGCCGCCTCCACCTCCGCCTCGCATCCCCAATGATCCCCTAGAATCTATATAATCGAAAATTTATACTTATGATTAACACGAATTCATCCTTATAATATAATATTCACTCCTGCATTCCTTTATAATAATTATTCCATTATTACCTAATGATCAGAAAACGAATTTCTCGCACATACACCGTCTTTTCATGAAGACGCTCACTCTGTCTCTCTCATACTTACATATTTCGTATTTACTTTCTCACTCACTCTATCCCTCGTTTTGGAGGTTCCACACAGCGGAGGAGTAAACCCCTCTTCTTCATTCTGGTCACTCTCTCCTTCTCATCCCTCCATGCTTGCATTTGACTTCTCCTATGGGCCACGCGTTGACCCGTCATAGGCTCTCGATGCCACACACACACACACACACATACATACACGTACATTTTCATTCGTCTTTTCTCATTCGTACTCTCGTTCGGTGACAACTTCTCCTCTGTTTCTCTGTATCTTTCTCGCTCTGGATTTCGTTCGATCTTTTCTCTCATTCCATTCATTCCTATTTCTTTTTTTTTTTTGATTATTCACCATGCGGAGGTTCTGATGCAATGGTGTATGACATGCAATTTCTTTTGGATTATAATTAATTCTTTCCAATAATTATACGAAAGAAAATTATTTTAGCGTATCCAAACTACTCAACATTCTCATAATTATTAACCAGTTATTCAGATTCTACATTTGTTATAACGATTGAAAATTCTATCTATGTACTCCGGATCTTGTGCAATTTTATGTTTCCGGCTTTATCATTTCTCCTACTTGTCATTACAGGAAAGATCTATCTCATGCTCACGCAACTATCACACAAACATTTGCTCATCAATCTCGTAATTATTATTTTAGGAAAAAGGATTCGTTCACAATTTTCATTTCCACATAAACCTTTATCCATGCATTACGAAATCTCCTGAAATCTTTGAATTTGGTCATTTTTAATTAAAAGAAAAACGTTAATTAAATAATGCGCTCGCTACGCTTTTGGGGTCTTTGTTGGATTCGATGCCGAATTTTGGTGTCGCCCCTCCTTCATAGACGAGAGCTTGGATTCGTATGTTGATGGGACATACGCCTTCCGAATCCCAGGACTTGGGACAAAGCGCTGCTTGCTCTCTTTCTTTGGCTATAGACTCGGCGTTCTCTTCGTGCAGCATAAACATTCAGTGCTCATTAAATTGGAGTCCAATAACAGTCCAAGCATAAACAGATATTCTCAAAAGTTTGTTCAATTTTGGTCGTCGATGATTGGGTGCTTCGTTGAAATCTTTCTTCCATCGAGTCTCCTCGACTTGACCACTGCGTTAATTTATCGATCACGTGTAGAGCTCATGTAGACCGCCCATGAGAATTATCCGATGACTTTTTCCAGACGCCGTTCCCAAAAAGTCGTAACAAGGCTAAAACCTCCTATAATTTCGGAGCAAGAAAAAAAAAAGAAAAACGACAAAGATTCAAAGAATAATTCTCTTCTCTTCGACCAATTTTGATTCATGGAAATCCTGACCTAGTTTGAAATGAAATTGAACATTTAAATGCAATAATCTATAATTTAACGCCACCTTTACCATCACCGATGACCTGACCCAGGTACCCATGCTCATTATTGATTTTACATTTTTACATCCGTTCACTCACGTACTTTCGGGAATTCAGTTCATAAAGTCTTCATTCGGGGATAAGGAAAAAGAGGATCACCGGTCACTTAGCTTTAGATGAGCCATACATGCTCTGTCTCTCCTGCTTTCCTTCTCACACACACCCAAAGAGACCGCCTGTGGTTCTCACGAAGGCAAAGACTTTGCACTCAGCCTGTATTAGTGTCCCATGCACATTGCTTTTCGTTGTGCACAAAGGCCCACCACTTCTGAGTAATCTGATGCCATGGCCAAAGATTTCTTCAGCATCGACGGATGTTTTTCTTCACGCCCGACGATGGACGTTTCGTTATAAAGAGCTGCGATATCGACGCCACCATGGCGTCACCTCTCGATAATTTATGCTCACTTGAGACCATATTCGTGTCGACGAAGACAGCCCGAACTATCCGAGTTCTCCAAAGAAAAAAAAAACGTTTCTCTCGTATGACCGGGTCCCTTTCCTCGTATTGAATTTTATTGAGAATTACAAGATGTAAGTAATCTCAAATCGATGCAAAAGTCCCGAAAGTCGCAGGACGTAACAGGTGCAAAAAACATTTTAAACAATTGTTTTGTAAATTTTTTTGTTCTATAGAACCCGTTAAAAAAATTATAGCGAAATCGGAAACATCGACGTCAATTTTTTATTTATTTTGCTCGATTTGACGTGAAATGACTCATATATTTTGTTTCTTTTAAGCCGCATTGAAATGTCCATAAATTATGCGAAGAAAATTTTTCAATTTTTGCGCTTCATTTCAAAAATAAGTTTTAGCTTCAAAAAAATTATGCATTTTTTATGGATGTAATGGGAAACAGCGTCTTCTGGTATCCAACGGTTTTTGGTGATATGTTATATTTATAAAAAAGTCAGAGAATTATGTCGATCGAATAAAGCAAAAAAAAATTATAAATTATAATGAAAATTAAAATAACATACATTACTGAATATGTATATATTAGAGTGGGTCCCTTTTTTGGTTATTTTGGAATTTTAATAGACCCGCCCCCTAAAAACCTTCCAAATATATGAAAAAAATTCCTGCCAAGGTTGAGCCCTTAATATTAATATTTAACTGGTCATGTATTTTCTAAAACTAAAATTTGAATTTTTATTACTCCGATAATTATTGGTGGAAAAATTTGAAATTTGGTATAGTCATTTGTACTTGTGTGATGTACAAAATGGTGCATTTAAATGATTTTTAGATAATTATATTCTTATATAAAACTTTTATTTTTATTAATCGCATTAGAAGGTAAGAATATAATCTTTATCCAAAAATTGTTCAAAGTCACCACTTTATACATCATAGAAGTACAAATAAGTATACCAAATTTCAGATTTTTTATGAATAATTATCATAGTTATGAAAATTCAAAGTTTAGGTTCAGAAATACATGTAATTGCGCATTTAAAATTTTCGTCATCGTGGGGGTCGGGAAATATTAATATTGAGGGCTAAAACTTGGCAGAAATTTTTTTCCATTTATTTGGAAGGGTTTCAGGGGGTGGGTCTATTAAAATTCAAAAATGACCAAAATATACGGGCAATTATATATATTTATAATATATATAGTATTATTTTTTAATAAATGTAAAAAATTATTTAATGAAACGCTTAAAAAATTTGATTACTATTATTATTAATTAAAAACAAAGTTTAAAATATCTGAAGTGTAATTAAATTAGGGTTTTTTTTACTTGATCCCGGTATATAATTATAAATATTAGAGACTTCAGAAGGTATACGTTTAAAATCAATAAAAATATTTCTCATCGGATTGTCTGAGTGTCTGCATTTTTTTTTTGCGAAAAATCTAAGTATTATAGCAATGACCGATTATTAAGAATTACTATTTGCTTGTTGTTACAGATCACCGGGAAACAAAACATTATAATCTTTAATAAGAAGCTTCAATCATCAATAAAATTTGTCGCATTATTTAAAAAATGGTCATATTATTTAAAAAATAATTACCATTTTTAACATAAATATAGATCTTATTCCATGCAGTGATCAACGAGCAAGATTAATGATGTTGAATTGAATGATAATATCCTGTAAGGTTAACCAGAGCGCTGCAGCGCCACCAGAAAACCGCTCGCGCGCGTGAGCGCGCGTGATGGACCCTAGTTTTATATAAAGTTGATCACGACGTTTGCTTAATACTTCTTCCACGAGATAACCATCGGGATATTGCATTTCGCTGAGTTCCTCTTCGTAAAAGCCTCCTTCGATGGGTTGATCCTGATAATCGATGAGTTCGTACGTTGGCGGGTTGGTATTTTTTGCTGCTTTTATCGTAAATATTTCCGTTGTCCAGTTAGGCGTGTAGCCTTTCTCAAAGATATGCTTATACTTGCTAACGCGTACTGTATCGCCTATTTTAAATTTTCCGACTTATCGTTTTCCTCGAAGGGCTTTGTATATGTCTCGCAATAGTTGTTTTTCATTTTTCACACAAGCGTCTTTCGGTTTCATTTTAATTTTTTGATGCTTTGTATTATTATATGATGTGATTAAATTGGGTAAAATATCAATCCACTTGTATGAGCCTCGAAGAGTAAATTGCCTCCACATTTTATTTTTTAACGTTCGATTAAAACGTTCGCATATCGATGCTTTCAAGTTGTTCAATGTTGAATACATATTGATATCATAATTTTTCATGAGCGCTTTGAAATCGATGTTATAAAATTCTTTTCCTTGATTAACATGTAAGTTTTTTGGTACACGACCCTGCACCAATACAGATTTCATGACATTGGTTACATCTTTTCCAGTTTCAGACTTTATCGGCACTGCCCAAGCAAACTTGGAAAATATATATCGATGATTGTGAGTAAATACTTGTAATTCTTGTTGAATGACTTGTATGCCGATATATCGACAAGATCAGCTTGCCTAGTCTCATCGAGTCCTCGTATGTCCACATGTCGTCGCAGATAATTACGTCGAGCGGGTCTATGGAGCTCGTTAGCTATCGTCGTCTTCATGTTCAAACAAGATTTTTTTCTTCGGTAGCTTAAGATATTTTTCATAATCATTTATCATACGTTTGAAAATAATTTTTTATCAAATACTGAGTACGTCACCCTATTAAGCTCTGGACGGATATATTCATATCTTTCACTTCGGCTTCAAGATTTTGAATGAGCTCTGTCGTGTAAGTTACAAGTTTATGTATGCTTTTAATATTCTGCTTCTCCATATTGAATCGGGAGTCAAGAGAATTAATTGCTTGCTGCAAAGTGCTCTGGACGATACGTATAGAAACGGCATCATTTAGCTCCTGCGGATAGGCAATGTTACACAACCGTTTATTGTCCATGTCATACTAATTATCGGTGGTAATTTTAAATCCAGTAAAACACTGAAATCAGTGCAACGGAAGTGCCTGCGAATATGTGGATCTGGTCCACAATACGATGGATTTGGAGAGAAGCTTTGCTTCGGTCGTGGTCCCACCTCAACGTCTTGAACCGGCAGCTTCCTTCGTTCGGCAGGGATAGAACCTTTAACGAAGTCCTCTTTTGCTGTAAGAAAGTACAGCACAAAATTACCATAATGATTATATCAGATTTTACGTCACACAGATTCGACGCTGCAGACCTGTCGGCAACAATAATTAGCTTCAGAGACCATATACACAATTTTGTAATACAAACACTAATCACGTATACCTTATTCCCCGATACATGTTCTGAAATAATTGCACTCACCTAGGCGTTCGGCAAGGTTGTCTAATTTCTGTCGTCGTCGGAGCGTTTGGCGACTGAACAATTTCATGCCATCGTCACCATATAGGGCCTTGGGTCGTTTTCTTGACTCGCCAGACATTCCGAGAGACTACAAATGAAATACAATAAATTAGTAGACAATATAGGTAGTAGCTAAAGTATTACTAGCAGAAGGTTCTACGTGGGCTTACGGAGAATGCACGTAATGTATAACATAACCTCAAAATACAAATTTTCATAACGATAGACAAATTTACATGCTTACCGTTATTTCTTTATTTATTTTTCTCGGCGCCTGCACCTGTGTTATCCGAGTCGTCCTTGTCACCGCGTACCGTGGCCGCACTTATCAATGCGTATATATATTATATACGCATTTCACTTCGTGCTTCTTATTCTTTTGAATTACACACCCCGATTTTTCCATATATTATTAAAGTTCTTCGTTTTAAGCCATTCAACTTGTATATAGCTATTATTGTTTCAACTTATTACTGTGCCGGTGACATCGTTACGAGGAGCCTCATTACCGTGATATACTATTGACTACATATAATCGAAACTCGATGGCACGAGAAATAATATAATCATTGGAGATTAGAGCAGCTCTGTCACGCGGCCATCTTGGAAAGTGGCGTACACGTTAGCAATGACAACGAGCGACAATTGCAGTTTTCATTTTTTTTAGTATAATGTGATAATTATTTATCTATGCAATCGTATTATGTACATACAACTATGACTACGTTTCCACCGCAGGTTAGAATCGGGTCAGAGTCGGGTTGGATTTGGGTTGTCTTGCCTGTTTCCACCGGACGCTAGTTACACGGTGTCACACCAGAGTAACGGCAAGGTTGAGCTGTTACCAACCACATAAAATTACAGCTAGATTGACATTTGTATACACAATATAAAAGTAAGGTTATGTTAAATATCGTAAAACAGCATGGATCGTAGAGCGGTTGTATTAATTTCTCAATATTATGCTAATATGCAGAAAATGTTTCTTATTTTACAAAATCGGCGACGAAAAACAGCGCAAAAGTTATGGCACACAATGTTTATAATTATGAATACATATATGCTTGCGCTTGGACAAATAATCACATCGCAAACTTTGAGACGATCTCCTAGATTTTGGATGAAAATCCGAAGTTCTGACTTTTGGGAAAGGATCGTACTGATAGTGTTGCGGAAATATCATTCAAATTCTCGCGCCCGAATCACCCGCGGCAGCACCTCTCGGTGGTCGCTCCTTGCGCGCTCTCTCGCGGGTTATCGGGTCGACTCAATCGAAGGAGAGCCGGTTCTCAAGCATTCTTACGCGAACCCGTGCCTTACAACCACGTGCAAGCTATTAACTTGTCCGGGAATTTCTCTTTGCAACCTCGACATCGGGTTTTCTCTTTCATACATTCGGTTTGCCTCAACAGTATTAACGGCGAGCTAAATCATATTTTTCGGTCTGAATCTCAATTCGCGGTACCACTCGGTCGTCTCTCTCGAGTTTTAAGTCGATCAGCTGTTCGCGTTCGACCTCGTGGTGATTCGGGTCGCCATTTTCGGCTTCGGACCTCCCGGCGAGTCGTACGCGTTATACCTCGTCATAGTTCGGGTATTCTCACCTAAATTGTACCTTTCGCACTTCGGCCTCCTCACGGTGAATAAAATAAAGGAAAATCGGCGGTTCTCGTTCCACGTGGTGGACGAACCACTCGGTCTTCACGAACATTCCTTCTCGGCGTTTTCTTTACCTATCCCCTCCTACCACCAGATAACTCACCGGAGTTTTTTTACATTTTTTGGTCCTTCGAGCCGGATCTGGCGGGGAAAAGGTGAGGAAATTTCTCGCGAGTGCATCGATTGTGCAAGTGATAAGGACACGGACTCATACATCTCATCGGATCTCATACAATTCTCGCCCGGCGTACCGGTAAGTTCTAGTGCTGTCTCGCTTACACTCACGACGGGCATAGCCGACGCGCTCGTACCCGCTTATCTGCGTGTGTGTGTGTCACGGACTCTAGCGCTGAGCGTATCTCGCTCTCTCTCGCTCTCTTACGGGAAATCGATCGTTCGGGTAGATCTCAGTGTCCGCCATCTTAGTCGCGACTCTCGCTACGCGCTTGCTCTCGGTTCGCGACAGTGCGCGTGCTCGGTAATCGTCGGGGGACACCGGGTCTCTCGCCGGCTCTCGTTGAACGGTCGCGTGTATCTCGGCGAGTGCCATCTGGCACCGCGCGCGTTCTCTCTCTCTCTTTCTCTCTCTCTCCCGAGTGATCGCGTCTCTCACCATCGGCACAAGCGCTCGTGCTCTCTCGGCTTGAATTCTCGGGCTCCTCGTGTGCCTTGTGACAATAGTGCCGCGAAGTGCCGTTCGACTCAGCGCTCAATAGTGCGCGTTCTCTCTCTCTCTCCCGCGTTCTCTCGACAGTTAAATTCTCTCTCCATCAGCACGGACTCTCGCGCTCAGCTGATCGGGAATTCTATTCACCCACTCTCGGCTTGGTTTGCGGGCTACTCGTGTGCCTCTCGACAATAGTGCCGTGAAGTGACTTTAGACTCAGTGCTCAATCCGTAGATCGGGTATCCCGATTAATTCTCAAGCGATTCGAGAGCTCGTCAGCTGCGCTCAATTTATTCTCGATTCGTCGTCCGCGTATTGTTCGACGAATTCTCAAATCGGTTACGCTCAATTCACTCGGGCCCGGCTCACAGACTCTATTTCTCAGTTCGGTGTTCTCGCGTATTTCGCCGACTCTCTCCGGTGTTAACTCACGCGCGTTTCTCAAACTCTCTCTCTCGCTCTCTCTCTCGGCCGGTAGAGCTTTCGCGTTGCTCGATTGTGCGCGTCATCGGTGACTCGGCGTATTCTTTCGTTCTCTCGTACGACGCGCGCGCGTTTTAGACTCTCTCACCTCCGATTCGGTTCAAGTGCTCGTACTCTCAATGACTACTGCTCGCGGCAAGGTCTCGCTCCAGACAGAACGGCTCGCGTTGCTCTCTCGCTGCGCGGAGGGCGTCCAAACCAGCTCCTATGACTCACTTTCCCCAGCGGAGATCACCACCAAGCTCGCCATCCTAGAGCAGTACTGGGAGGCGTTTCAAGGGACTCACGTGGCCCTAGCCGATTTGACGGAGAGCGAAGCTACTGAGATCGGCTACAACTCTGCGGACATCATGGTGCGGGCACTCAACGCTTACGGGTCGGCTAAGGTCGCTATGCTCACTCGGCAGGAGGAACTCATTTCCCTGAGTCGACGCGAGGCTACGGAAACTGCCAATCTCACGCTCCAAGGGCAAGCCTCTCGGCGCGCACTCCCGGATATATCTCTCCCCACGTTTTCGGGCAACTTCGCTGAATGGATGCCCTACCGTGACCTGTTCGTTTCGATGGTAACGGACAACGAGCTCATCTCTAGCGTCGAGAAGATGCACTACCTCCGGACGAGCCTCTCGGGCGAAGCGGCGCAGCTCATTTCCAATCTTCCGGTCGCGGGTGCCTCATTCGAGTCGGCTTGGGCCCTCCTCACATCCCGGTTCGAGAATACCCGTATTCTCGTCAACTCCCAGCTCGAGAAGCTTTTTGGGCAAAGCACCATCAACCCTCGGTCGGCTAGAGAGCTCAACTTTCTGCTCAATTCAACCACGGAAGCGCTCCATGCTCTCCACTCACTCGGAGCACCAACGGAACACTGGGACATGGTCCTCGTACATACTCTGGTCACGAAATTAGATGCGAAGACTCGCGAAGCCTGGGAGGTGAAACTCGGGTCGTCTACCGAGGTTCCCTCCTTCGACCCACTCCGGTCATTCCTCACCGGTCGAGCTCGCGCTCTTGAAAGCCTCAGACTCGGTACATCGAGCACGTCATCGCTGCACCCGAGCAACTCCCAACGGCAATCATCAGGGGCGACCATGGCAAGGCGTCAACCTCCGGCTACGGCTCACGCAGTGACAACTCAACGCACGCAGGCCTACCCGTGCTCGCTGTGCTCAAGTGATCACTACGTCGTGGCATGCCCGAAATTCCGAGAGTTCACCGTGGCACAGCGGCGGCACTTCATCACCTCTGATCGACTGTGCTTCAATTGCCTGGGGAAGCACAATGCCTCAGCCTGCAACAGCACGAAGCGGTGCCAGGAGTGTGGCAACAAGCATCATACGATGATTCATACGGAGGATCGACCAGCTCCCGTGACACGAGCAGCGAATCGGCCAGTCGCCTCTCTCTGAACAGTCTCATCACCGAGCCCCAGCCCAGTGGCCGAGCCATCACCCTCTTGAACGTCGACCCCTCACTCTGAGCAGGGCCAATCTTCGCGGGCAGACAGCCCGGCATGACTCAACTCGGCGTCCTCGCCCATCTCTCGGAGCTCGGTTCTTCTCGCCACGTGTGTGGCTACGGTCATCTCTCCGTTCGGTGCATCTCTCAAGGTTCGGATGCTCATCGATCCCGGCTCGGATCTCACCTTCGTCTCGGAACGGCTGATTCGACAGCTGCGAGTCGTTCGGCAGCGATCATCGATCCCAGTCATGGGTGTCGGATGCTCGCATGGTGGAACGACCCGAGGAATGGTCCAACTCAACCTAAGGTCAACTCACTCAACGAAAGGTATGCAAATCACCGCTCATGTTCTCTCTCAACTCACGACTACCTTGCCGTCATTCGTGCCGAGTAGCATTTCCCTCGCTCACCTCTCGGGACTGCCCCTCGCCGATCCGACTTTTCTCACCCCTGGACCGGTTGACCTGATCATCGGGGCTGACTCATACGGTCATCTCATCGCACCTGAGATTGTAAGGGGATCGGAGTCGGAGCCGATCGCCCAGCGGACGATTTTCGGGTGGATCATACTCGGACCGGTCTCAGCGCCACCCTCTGAAGCGGCTCTCGCTCATCATACGACAATTAACCATGATTTCAGCTCACTCCAGGAACTCCTCACGCATTTCTGGGTCCAGGAGGAGGTCCGCCCTGTGGCGGGGGCTCACCTCTCACCCGACGAGGCAGCTTGCAAGGCTCACTTCGTGGCCACTCACTCACGCGACAGCTCCGGTCGGTACATCGCGAGGCTGCCATTGAGATCATCGGCGAGTCAACTCGGTGACTCGCATCTCACTGCCCGGCGATGCCTCGAGCGCACATTGCGGCGGCTCTCTCGAGATACAGGATATCACGAGCTCTACTCTGCGTTCGTTCGAGAGTATGAGCAGCTCAACCACATGCGGCGAGTCTCGAGAGATACACCGGAGCCCTCTCCGGTGTATTACCTCCCCCACCACGGCGTACTCCGGACCGACTCGCTTACAACCAGGCTCCGGGTTGTGTTCAACGGATCTAGTCTTACCAGTTCCGGGATATCTCTCAACGAGATCTTGCACGCCGGGGAAAATATGCAATTAGACATCTCGGACGTGTTACTCTGGGTTCGACGACACCGGTATATCTTCGCATCGGACATCACGAAGATGTTCCGGCAAATCCGAGTACACGAAGACGACTGGATTCTACAGCGGATTCTCTGGCCGGACTCCCACGGTAACCCGGCGCCGTACCAACTCACCACGGTCACCTACGGTACTCGACCAGCTCCATTCCTCGCCGGACGAGGCCTTCGCCAACTCGTAGCGGATGAAGGCGAGAAATTTCCTTTGGCGGTTCTCCCACTCACCAAGGGGCGGTACGTGGACGACATCTTCGGAGGAGCGGATACTCCGGAAGAGCTCATCCGGATCGCATCTCACCTCATGGGTATTTGCACGGCGGGCGGTTTCCCGCTTGCAAAATGGCAGACTAATCATCAGAGTTTGCTCTCTCACGTCGCGGCCGAGAGCTCACCTCCGGAGAAGAGATCACTCAATGAAGACGACGGTAAGATCCTTGGGTTGTCCTGGCGACCTCGGCCAGACGTCTTCAAATTCTCAACTCAACTCACTCTCGGGTCGAAGATCACCAAACGTGCCATTCTCTCGGAAATAGCTCAACTCTATGACCCGCTCGGATTCCTCTCCCCGGTCATCATCCGGGGCAAAATGATCCTGCAAGAATTGTGGCTCGACAAACTCGGATGGGATGATTCAGTGGCCCCCCTGCTCGCTCAGCGGTGGCAAACTTTCAGAGACCAGCTCTCGGACGTGGCCGATATCTCAATCCCCCGATGGCTGGGCCTTTCTCCGGCAGTCTCGGTCGAAATCCATGGGTTCTCGGACGCATCTCAACTGGCGATGGCTGCTGCCGTATACGTCAGAGTTATTACCAACGGAGGAGCTCCCTCGGTCACCCTCGTCTGTTCTAAGACGAGGGTAGCTCCCCTCAAGCGGCTCACCATTCCTCGGCTGGAATTATAGGCGGCGGCTCTCTTGGTTCGGCTCGTTCACTATGTTCAACATACAATTGAGCTTGTGAACGTGCCGACCTATCTCTGGACGGACTCCTCGGTCACACTCACGTGGCTGAGCAGCCACCCGTCACGCTGGAAGGACTACGTTCGTAACCGAGTCTCGACGGCACAGGACCTTCTTCCAAATGCTCACCGGCGATTCGTACCGGGTAAGGAGAACCCTGCGGACTGCGCCTCTCGCGGTCTCACGGCAGCTAAACTCATGGCTCACCCGCTCTGGTAGACAGGACCTCAGTGGATTTCTCAATCGAGAGAACATTGGCCCACTGTGGTTCCTTCCACAGACTCAACGGCAATCCTCGAGGAACGACCTGGGGTCATCCTACACATCACCTCACCGGCATTGCCTCACCTCTGGGATCGGTTCTCACGGTTTTCCAGGCTCGGGAAGCTTCTTCGCGTGACAGCTCTCTGTTTCAGATTCATTGCGGTGCTCAAGGGACACTCAAGGGGCATTCACGCGATGCCGATCACAGTTGGAGAGCTCGAGCAAGCCCGAGACCATTGAGTTCAGGCCTTCCAAGCCTCATGGTTCGCTTCCGAGCTTAAAATGCTTTCTACCGGTTCTCCACTGCCTCGGAATCACCACCTCACCAGGCTCACCCCTTATCTTGATCGGCGAGGTATACTCCGTGTCGGCGGGCGGCTTCATCATGCCCCCCTCGACTCTGAGTGCAGGCATCCGGCCATTTTGCCTCGGGATTCGCCTGTTACGGCGCTCATCATCGCGGAAGCTAATCAGCAGTCTCTTCATGGCGGTACTCAGCTCACGTTGGCAGCAGTACGACGGACGTACTGGGTCATCGGCGGCCGCGCTCCGGTCAGATCGCACATCCTGCGCTGTGTCACCTGTGTCCGCCAGCGTGGACTCCGGGCTCAGCAACTCATGGGGCAGTTATCCCCTTCCCGACTCACCCCGTCTCGTCCCTTTCTCAACACCGGCGTTGATTACGCCGGTCCGGTTTCTCTCAAGGCTTGGCGCGGAAGGGGGTCGAAAACACTCAAGGCATGGCTCGCCATTTTTGTCTGCTTCTTCACCTCGGCAGTACACCTCGAAGTGGTCGAAGATTACTCCACGGACGGGTTCATCTCGGCGTATCGGCGGTTCTCTGGCAGGCGAGGCATCTGCCGAACTCTGTTCAGCGATTGCGGGACAAACTTCATCGGGGCAGATGTCACTCTACGGCGGCTATTCAAGGCTGGCTCACGGGAACTCGGTGAGCTCACCCACCTGCTGGCCAACGACGGGACGTCTTGGTCGTTCAACCCTCCAGCTACTCCCCACTTCGGTGGGAAGTGGGAGGCGGCCGTTAAATCGGTCAAATACCATCTCCGGCGGACGATCCAGGATACCATGCTCACCTTCGGCGAACTCTCCACTCTCCTGGTTCAAATCGAAGCGGTACTCAACTCTAGACCGCTGAGTGCCTTGTCAGACGATCCCGAGGATCTCTCAGCACTCACCCCGGGTCATTTCCTAGTCGGACACGCGCTCACATCTATCTCGGAGCCATCCCTCTCGGATACACCTGAAGGTCGACTCAATCGGTGGCAACTCATACAACAACGATTCCAACACTTTTGGGCTCGATGGTCGGCAGAATGTCTACAGCGGTACCTCTCAACCACCAAGTGGCACAACCCATCTTACGAGATCAAAGTGGGCTCTCTCGTACTGCTCACGGATGAGAGGTTTCCTTCTTCGAAGTGGCCGCTCGCTCGAGTCACCGCTCTCCACCCGGGTAAGGACGGCCTCACGCGGGTCGTTACTCTGAAAACTGCCACCACCACTCTCACGCGGCCAATAGTCAAACTGGCTATCCTGCCGGTTGACGTCTCACCAGCGGCTGCTACTCAACTTGGGATCTCAACCACCACGGACTCACCTTCGCCACGGGACCAACCTCAATGAAAGTGACGATGCTGTCGTCACAGCGGGCGGAATGTTGCGGAAATATCATTCAAATTCTCGCGCCCGAATCACCCGCGGCAGCACCTCTCGGTGGTCGCTCCTTGCGCGCTCTCTCGCGGGTTATCGGGTCGACTCAATCGAAGGAGAGCCGGTTCTCAAGCATTCTTACGCGAACCCGTGCCTTACAACCACGTGCAAGCTATTAACTTGTCCGGGAATTTCTCTTTGCAACCTCGACATCGGGTTTTCTCTTTCATACATTCGGTTTGCCTCAACAGTATTAACGGCGAGCTAAATCATATTTTTCGGTCTGAATCTCAATTCGCGGTACCACTCGGTCGTCTCTCTCGAGTTTTAAGTCGATCAGCTGTTCGCGTTCGACCTCGTGGTGATTCGGGTCGCCATTTTCGGCTTCGGACCTCCCGGCGAGTCGTACGCGTTATGCCTCGTCATAGTTCGGGTATTCTCACCTAAATTGTACCTTTCGCACTTCGGCCTCCTCACGGTGAATAAAATAAAGGAAAATCGGCGGTTCTCGTTCCACGTGGTGGACGAACCACTCGGTGTTCACGAACATTCATTCTCGGCGTTTTCTTTACCTATCCCCTCCTACGACCAGATAACTCACCGGAGTTTTTTACAGATAGAATATCAAGACGACGACTGGCTTGAAGCTTTCAGAATGAAAACATGTGTATTCGAATATATATGTAGAAAATTACAGAACAGATTGCAACCTGCAGTACCATTTTTGGTAGCTCGAGAACCAATAAGTGTACAAAAGGCAATTGGAGTTACTTTATTTTATCTAGCAAGTTGCTGTGAATATAGAGTTGTGGGTAACTTGTTTGGCATGCACAAGACATCAGTGTGGCGATGCATCCACAAAGTTGTCGCAGCAATCAACGATATTCTACAGCCACTATGGATCAAAATGCCTAATGAATTTGAGTGTACAATGATTGCAGAAGTTTATGAAGAACGTACACATATCCCTCAATTAATTGGTGCTATTGATGGAACTCACATAACTGTGTTACCACCGTCACATGGATATAGAGATTACGTCAATCGGAAGGGATGGCCCTCAATAATATTGCAAGCAGTAGTTGACCATACACTGAGGTATGTACAACGGGTTCTGCATGTGAGAGCTCACGATAACATATCTCAAAATAAACTAATTTTCAAAAAAATTATGTTAGATTAAGAAATATCAACTGCCAAGCACCAGGATCATTACACGATGCAGCAGTTTTCAGAGAGTCTAATTTATTTCGACATCACAAACATTTGATACCGCAGGTGAGATAAACAACCTACACAACTATTTTGATTAGATTAATTCAATGCTCGAGCATTACATTTTTTTATTGAACTTGAATGGATATTTTTACTAACTTTAGTTTTCACTGTATATGAAAATTCAATTGGTGGGTTCAGTGTTCATTTCTCTTCAATAATCTATCCGAAATTGATTGATGCACAGGAAAATATATTAAAAACATCAATCAAAGTTCTAATAGATATGTATTGTTATATAATATTTCTTTAATAAAATTTACAGAAAACAGTGAATATGAACGGTGCTGAAATACCCTTTATGATAATGGGAGATCCAGCGTACCCTTTGCTACCATGGCTACTGAAAGGGTATACAAAACATAGACGTCTAACGCCCGAGGAGAAATCATTTAATGTTTATTTAAACACTGGACGTGTGGACGTGGAAATGATATTTGGACGTTTAAAAGCACGGTGGCGTCGTTTTTTAAAAAGGATTGATGTCCATTACACGTTTGCACCACAAGTAGTAGCCGCTTGCTGTGTACTTCACAACATTGTAGAGACTCACAAGCAGGAATTCAGGTATACATGGATGAAAGATGTTGACGAAACTAATGTACTGTTTGCACAACCAGAAGGTACAAGGAACCGTGAATATGACGACTTAGTTGCATCGGACATTAGAAATGTGCTCATGAATCACTTATCACAGTTTCCCCTGCGGGGATCATTCTACTGATATCGTGATTAGAATTTGAATCTTCCAGCATAATGTGTAATGATATGATTGATTTATTTTTGATATTTAAGGATAGCTAGTTTAAAATCAACTACAATCGTACATCTTTTGTGTAATAGGATATTGTACCGATTGTTTTATTAATAATTACATAAAAAAATAAAAAAATGTTTAAATAACATGAATGGGTTTCATATCTGTGACATTATTATATCAAAGTACCATACACGCAACAACGGTAGTCATAGTACGCAAGAAATATTTTATATCTAATAGGTATAGTCTTTGTACTTTACAGATATGCACTTTTCTGTACTGCATACATACACGTTTAATCATTTAAATATTCTACATCTTCATACTCCATTTCGGAGCTGTCATCATCTTCGTGGATATAACGCGATAGTATTTCGCTTCGGGGCATAATGGATGTATGAAATGTATTTTTATTTGTTGGAGATGGATGTACGGACTCTTCAGCAAGTGGCTGAAGTGGTAGAGTCCGCTGGTGGGTGGAATCAGGCGGAGGCATTCTCGTAGATCTGTGAATTTCTTTTTCTGTCTGAGCAGGCTTTGTGTGAATGTATGTTTCGTGCTGTGTGGAAGTAGATGGATGAGTTATATTGTTATCGTACTGATCCGTAAAACGTGGTGGTGTAGGGTATGGCAGGCGTAGTGTACTTTCTTTGAAAATCATCGGATTCGTTGGTGGCATAGTTGAAACCCCCGGAAGTTAATTAAATGTTGTATAATTATTAGCTAACGGGACATTCAAGTTTTGCAGCCCTGTGAGCAACATTTGCGTTTGGTGGAGAAATATTTGGTTGCACTGATCGAGCATTGCCGTGTCAAGCTTTCGCTGCTCTTCAATCGTTTTTAATAGTAACTTCTCTTGGGATTCAATAATTTTTTCTGGAAATTCATGCATAACATTCTTTCGGCCAGATCGTGGGCTTTCACGCTTCGGATATGTTGGTGTTTTAGATATTTTATATTTCTTCATTGAAGAAGCGCAAAGCTCATGATATCCATCAAGTCGTTGGGAATTTAGTGAAGGCGTTGACGATGAACTATGATCTTCTGATGAGCAGCTGAACGTTGGCGATAACGGCATAAATGGACTTTGTAGACGATCAGAAGACGACCTTTGGTCATGACTTGACGTTGATGGCGAGGGACTAGAACGATCACTGGTGCATTCCACAAATTTTCGTTTATGTGATCCACTCGAATGTTTCGATGTTACGCAAGATACTTCAGCACCACTTGCGCAATAACCCGAAGTCTCATGATCTGAAAAATACATTATCACATCATTAATTTATGATCTGTGGTGAAAATGTTATAACACATAACCTAGCGGGAAAAGCAACCGGTTGTCTGGTGTACAATAACCCTACAAGCATCTGAATAGACAACGGTTGCTTTGTGCAAAAAAAGCAACTGCAAAAGTATGCAGCTGCTTATCTTGCAGTTATCAGTTCTCCGTTGAGTACAAGCTCAACGGAGACAAGTTTACACAAAAAAGTTTTGCCAAATAAGAAATAATAAAATTTAAAAATCCCAGTTTTCCGTTTAGTTGAAGCTCAACGGAGGACTGGGATTTTTTATTTCTTACATTGCAAAACTTTTCTGTCCATAGAGTCTAAAAAAGAATATTTTTTTGCCGGTAGAGTCTGTAGTGAAAAAACATTCTGCTTTAGACTCTACGGACAAAAAATTTTTGCCAAATGAGAAATAAAAAAATAAAAAAATCCCAGTTTCCGTTTAGTTTGAGCCCAACGGAGAACTGGGATTTTCAATTTCTTATTTTGCAAAACTTTTATGTACGTAGAGTCTAAAAAAGAATCTTTTTTGCCCATAGAGTCTGTAGAGAAAAAAATCCCAGTTCTCCGTTGAGTTTAAGCTCAACGGAGAACTGGAATTTTTTTATTGTTTATTTTGCAAAACTTTTCTGTCCGTACAGTCTTAAATTATTCAAAATATTTTTCAAAAAATTCCAGTTCTTCACAGAGTCTGAAAACTCTATGGACAGAAAAGTTTTGCAAAATAAGAAATAAAAAAAATTTCTGTCTACAGTCTAAAAACGATTTTTTTTGCCCATAGAGTCTGTAGAGAAAAAAATCCCACTTATCCGTTGAGTTCAAGCTCAAAAAAGAACTGAGATTTTTACATTTATTATTTTGAAAAACTTTTCTGATCGTAAAGTCTGAAAAAGAATCTCATTGTCCGTAGAGTTCGTAGAGAAAAAAATCTCAGTTCTCCGTTGAGTGCTAGCTCGAAAAAGAACTGAGATTTTTACATCTTTTATTTTGAAAAACTTTTCTGATCGTAAAGTCTAAAAAAGAAACTCATTTGTCCGTAGAGTTCGTAGAGAAAAAAATCTCAGTTCTCCGTTAAATTCAAGCTCAAAAAAGAACTGAGATTTTGACATTTCTTATTTTGAAAAACTTTTCTGATCGTAAAGTCTAAAAAAGAATCTCCTTTGTCCGTAGAGTTCGTAGAGAAAAAAATCTCAGTTCTCCGTTAAGTTCAAGCTCAACGGAGAACTGGAATAAAAGTGAATATAATATAAATATTTAAAAATTTTACCCGAATCCGGAGGCAGTATAGTAGAGTCTACACCACGGTGATTCATAGCCGGTCGGTGGCCGAACATCTCATCTAGCTCATCAAAATAAGGACATTCCGCTTTAACCTCAGTTCCTGCGCCACTTATTGACAAGGCTTTTGTTGTAGCCACACACCGTTCTATAAATGAAATAAGCATCAGGTATCAATAGTTGTGTACACATTAACTGCAAAGACCACAATCCAAAAATGAATTGAAGCTCATTGTCAATTCCACAATACAAAATAAGTGTTTATGCAGTACCAGGTCATGGTATCGAGTATATAAATACAGTGTTTGTTTTCATTTACATACTTTTCATTGCTCTGAATTTATCTAGCAGTTGGGTATGTGTCCTGGTATATCCCATAGCTGTCATTTTTTCCTCCACTTTCTTGAAGATCTCCGAAGTCTTGAACTTTTTACCATCCATCAGGTTTATCACTTGTAATTCTTTGATTATTTCTCAAAAGATCTCCGTCTCATCGACATTCCAAGGCAATGGTTTTTTTTTATTCTTAATTGAATAATCATTTTCCATCTTGAAAGTAAAATTTATTTCCAATGAGTCTTTATTATGAACCGACCACCGTATATGAATGAACTGATATACATATAAACATCGGTCATAAAATAATTAATTTTGTACGTTGGCAGCACAACAGTAACCAAACTCGACTTTTGTCGTTTCCACCGAACCTCATCCAGACCTAACCATAAAATATTTTATGGTCGGGTTCAGGTTCGAATTCCGTGTTTCCACCGCACAAGCGCTTACCCCAACCCGACTCTAACCCGATTCGAACCTCCGGTGGAAACGTAGTCTATAATAATTATAATTATAATTATGAGCATATTGAGGTCAGAGATTTTAATGTTATTCCATGTTCTACCATATGTTTTATATCAGAATTGATGCGTGCGGTTTGTCATATATATGCACCTGACCACGTGCCACGCCGCCGTCCGTTCCTATTTTCACAGGTCAGGTACCCGCCATGTCGACAGCAACGTACCGCGTGGTACAGGTTGAATCGCGTCCGATCAGTGATTTTATAGTAAATATATATAAAAATTCCGATGAATTCAAATATAGGAGTTTCAGTGAACGATGAGCCGTTGCAAACTTGCCTCGAGTTTGAATCGTCGCGGGTCATGAGCCGGCGTTCCGCAACGCGTCGCTGGCGACACGATCCCGCCTCTTTCTTTGAGTAGCGCGTGGCTATGGCTGTTTCATGCTGCTTATTACTGCTCATTACTATAAGTTTTTACTGCCGAGATGAAAGTTTCACACGCGTATGTAAAATTCAAAAACCCGTGTACGAACGCGGAGATCAAGCATGCTGGAACAGCAATCATTCCGGTCACCGAAATACGAAAATTCAATCCCAAAAATGCTGTGGGCCGAAAGTACCGTATAAACTGCGGCAACGTGGTGTGTTTAGCTACCGTTGGACTCCTTGGAATTAAGTTTATATATATTGTAACGTCCTGGGTCGAAATACCCACCTAAATTTGAAATTTTCCACATACGTTCTTTTAATATCGAATTAAAAACTGGATCAATATGATCCAGGGTAAAAATAATGAATGTTCACTCTCCTACTCAAATCACGAGAAAACATGAACAACCAGAGGTGACCCTCATTGCCGGAGTTCACCGCCTAATGCACAAAAACTTTAATCTTTTACGAACGAGGCTCGTCACGGGGGGAAGGCGCATAAGTGACGAACCGGCGTATGTCGCACGTTATCACCAAGCCCCCGCAGATGCTGGAAGTTCGTGAAAATCAACGCCTTGCTGGCTCGCACACGATACCCGCGCTTATCGCTTAGGGACGAGCCTCAACATAAAGAACAAGCTCTTCGTGAGTATCGATATCCCTGCACTGGCAGTAGTCATAAATCAGTGTGGACAATGTCGATTAAACGAAGCTGACAGGAAAATCGCCAGCCATAATAACTGGAAATCCGTCTGGCTATTATCGTCAGCAGGATGTCGAGGCGTGAGAGAAACCCTTCCTTCACGCGCCGACATCTCCCACCATCGACGACAATAAAATAAGGGACTATATAATGTCCGGCAGTCCGCAAATCAGTAGTAAGAAGTAGATGTCAGTGAGCAGTCAGTGAGTAGAGAGTAATCAACAGTCAAGTGCTTTAGATTCAGAGTATTCAGTCACTTGAACAGGTTAACGAATAACCATCGGAAAAATCGGCGGGTCTACCTCGGGGACCCGACTACGTATAAAGCAACTTAAAACTTAAAAATTGTAAAAATTGTGAAAACTTCTTGTCCGATTTCCCCAACGGGGTTGGTCGAGGCCTATTTTAATAAACACTGAAATTTACTTGTTGAAATTAAAAAGTGATTCGACAAACTCATTTAAATAACCCGCTACGCCTGCATCCGCTCATCCAACGAGGATAGATTCGGCCGGTACATACGGGAAAGTAATTGATAAAAACGTACGGGCATACTTCAAGTTGTTCAGTTTCAATTGGGACACCCACCAAAACTCACGTGTTCCCAACACCTCTTCCCAACTACAGTTCTGTGCGCCAGATGCACGTTCTCTAGTAGTTTCCTCTCATACTCTTTAACTACAGCATCGTGCGCTAGATGCACATGCTCACGTAGTTACTTTTCTAACTCTCTCTAACTACAGTTCTGTGCGCTAGATGCATGTTCACTCATAGTTACTATTACTTTTACAATAAGTACAGCAGTCCTGTGCGCTAGATGCATGCTCTGTAATCTCTAACTACAGTTCTGTGCGCTAGATGCACGTTCACTCGTAGTTACTATTACTCTAACAATAAGTACAGCAGTCCTGTGTGCTAGATGCACACTCTGTAATCTCTAACTACAGTTCTGTGCGCTAGACACACGCACTGTGGTGGAGGTACTAACCCTGTCGTGTGGGAGTCCCACCCGAAAATAGGACACACTTGAAGGATAACTTTTTCATTCAGACTTTTACGAGCAAACGCCGAAGCGGTAACTACGAAAATAATAACGACTCGCTCCAGGGAAGAATTGTTTTATGTACGAGCACAGCAATAACAACTCGAGCGACACCTCAACCGACAACGTCGTCTTCATCAACTAAACACCCGCTACGCCCAAACAAAAAATCATCTAACGAAAACCACGGTAAAACAACACGTTTTACCAAAGAAAGTAAGAAAAATCTACGTTTCACGTAAGTAGCGTAACACGATCACCGCACTCTTGCTCTATCCCCGACCGGCGCATTTCGGTACCAACAAGAGGCACCCCTATTTCTACTTATACCCTATCGTTCTCACCCAGGACGTGACCATATACACTACCGTTCATAAGTATGGAAACACTCGTCCCGGATCCGAGCCACACAAGAAGTTGTATCGCTCTTTGAAAAATGAAGATATCTCAATTTCGCGAAAATTTTTGCGATTTTTTTTGAGCCCGGTACGCACTTTGAAAGATGGTCATTTTTTGGCTTTTTTTAGAGGGTGGAAATTTTCCCGCATATCTTGTAAAAAAAATTTTTCAACTTTTTTTCCGTGAAAAACTTGAAGTGGGGAGTACAACCTTCAATCTTATTTTTTGGAAAAATTTTTACGATTTTTTTTCGCAAAGATATTCAACTTTTTGCAAAAAACGACCATATTTATAAGGGGTAGTCTCACTCTGAAACTACTGGGTTTTCGTAAAATTACTAGGAGGGTAAAAAGTTGCCTACAATCATTTTGGATGTATCACATTTTTTTCAGAATTAAAAAAACAAATTCGAAAAAAAAAAAATTTCAAAAATTAAAAAAATTTTTTTTTTTTTTAAATTCTTTCTTAAATCAACGAAATATTTTTTCGATCGTGAAAAATCGGGTCTCTTACCTCATCTACACGGCTTTTTCATCGAAAAAGCCACCTTCCGCTGCGATTACAGCTTTGACGAGACGTGGCATCCGCTCGATCAATTTGTCCATTTGACCCTGCTCCAAACTGGCCCAAGGTGGCTTTTTCGATGAAAAAGCCGTGTAGATGCGGTAAGAGACCCGATTTTTGACAATAAAAAAAGTATTTCGTTGATTTAAGAAAAAATTTCAAAAAAAAAAATTTTTTTATTAAAATTTTTTTTTTTTTCGAATTTGTTTTTTTAATTCTGAAAATAATGTGATACATCCAAAATGATTGTATGCAACTTTTTACCCTCTTAGTAATTTTTCGAAAACCCAGTAGTTTCAGAGTGAGACTACCCCTTATAAATATGGTCGTTTCTTGCAAAAAGTTAAATATCTTTGCGAAAAAAAATCCTAAAAAATTTTCCAAAAAATGAGATTGAAGGCTGTACTCCCCGCTTCAAGTTTATCACGGAAAAACAGTTGAAAAATTTTTTTTACGAGATATGCGGGGAAATTTCCACCCTCCAAAAAAGCCAAAAAATGACCATCTTTCAAAGTGCGTACCGGGCTAAAAAAAAATCGCAAAAATTTTTCCAAAAAAGGAAAATGAAGCTTAATATGTCCTCTTTAGAACCCCGCTTGGGAAATTGAGATATCATCATTTTTCAAAGAGCGATACAACTTCTTGTGTGGCTCGGATCTGGGGCGAGTGTTTCCATACTTATGAACGGTAGTGTATATTTGATTGTCATGAAGATTGCAATAGTATATTGCATCGCATTATTTGGCCAGCAATTCATTGATGAATCATGCATGCAAGAGTTTTCATAGAAAAGCTGTTTGATGAAATGTTGAGTGCATTTTTGTGCGATTCGAGTCAGTGCATCGTTGAGGCTCATCAAAGGCGTCCACGGTGGACGAAGGACGTTTGTGGACCCAGAGAAAGACTGTATGTACGTCCCCGAGTCTTTCTCTGCGATGCACGCCGACTCTTTCTTTGAATTCAGGAAAGTCCTTCGTCCACCGTCGAGGCCTTCGATGAGCCTCAGCGATGCAGCGATTACGTCATCAAACTGACAACTCCGCGGAGTGTTTGTTGAAAAAATGACGTCTTCTCGTTATTGGGAACTAACATACATCACCATGACTTCTGGCGGCCGAATATCTAACTGCTTTTCGTCTGACGCTGCCCGATTATTACCATGCGAATTCGTCACTTTTTAACAATAATTCAAAATCTGCTGGTTTATTGCAAGAAATAAATCATAAATAAAGATCGAGAAAACGTAGTCGATATATGGTGCGAGGGCTCTAAAAAAATAGCTTTAGGCAAATCTGAAGTCCCCCCCCCCTTCCATCCGAACGCTGATCCCCCAGCAGAGAGCCAGGGCGTTGAGATATGTGTCGAAAATCACATGAAACACTGCATTTTGTTTATGAATTCGTAGTAGTATTTTTACAACTTTTGTCGATGTTAATAAATCTCTTAGTCTTTTAAAGAAATTATGGAAACACCAGTCTAGGCGTTTGTATAGATAATAAATATTATGTACATAATACTGCATGGACGTTCCATGACCCTGCCTGTCGTCTCTAAAACTACGGATACACAATCCTGATAATGTCCCGATACATATCCCTCTATATGAGAGCAAATCGGAGAACTGTCCTAAAAAACTCATGCTCGAACAACATTTCACTATAACTTTTACGATTATTTACGATACGTGTGATTGGGGACGTTCAGTTCATGTTAAACATAAAACTCGATTACGTTTTCTATTTATATAAATTCAGGAGCGCACATTTGGGAACTGTTCTCAAAAACCCTAACGTACTAAAATTATCTAAGAAGGATGTATAGATCTGTTTTTATGCGCACACATGCATCTGATTATGAACGATCAAATCACGTCGAGTATAGAGCGGGATATGTGGTAATTTATATAAAAGGGCATATCAAGGACTATTATTGAAAATTCCAGTCTAGAAATTATTGAGGTGAGCACCCAGAAAAAAAAATTCTATGCATAAACTCTCATATGCATAGATTTTACGGCAGATTTGAGGATAAGTTTACGCATGTATACAAGTAGTTTCAGAACGTCTTCCAAACTTCAGGATCGTCCTTAAAGGGGTATCTCGCGTCACGGAACATAAGCGGTTTCTGAGAGACTCCGTGGGGTGAATTTCAAAGTAATATCAAGGAATTCCCGATGGATACGGAAGATTCCCTGTGGATATTAGAGAATTTCTGAAACCTTCGCGGGGGCGGGGGAGGTAAAATTTTAAACTTAAAAAAGCTGAAAAGCTAGATTAAAGTTGGCTGAAAATTTATGCCGATAAGAGGCTTAAATGAAACTTGCAGGGGGTTTGAAATTAAGCCTGAAATAGTTGGAAATTCGGACTGAGGACAGTTCAACACTTAGGAATAAAGTTAAACATTTTGGCTGAAACGGGAAATTTAGGTTGAAAAACGGTTTAAAGTTTTGGTTAAGGGGTGTCCATCTTGCGATTGGAAGGATATCCGAATATTAGGTTAAAATAAAATCAAAACTGTTGGTTAAAAATAAATTTTGAGCTTAGGTTACATTTATTTAGTATAAAAGTAAATGTTTTCCTCGCCTGCCGAACGAAGGAAAAAAAAACTTTTGGGACACCCTAATGAACCTGTTTGTGCTTATTTTTATAATACTTTTTACCTTCTTGTATGAGGTTTATAGACATATATGAAAACTTAGATTTATAATAAATTTATAGGATGTTCGAGGAACATTTCAAGGCAACGAATCCAAACTTCTCAGCGAATTTTGTCGACCTATTACGCGATATCCTTAATCTTTGGATGTGACCAGATCGATATTCCATCTACGATAATCTCTAATTTTTCATCACCGGTTTCTTTGTTTTACCAGTGATGATGTTGTGTATCCAGCTTTTAATACTCGCTGCATTACGTCCTTCAAATCTTGGTTGCTCGCTTATAAATTTTTTAATCGCAGCCAGTGAAGGTAACTTCGAATTCCTTATCTCCGTCTTGAACGTATTCGGAACCATCATTTTTTCGCCATCGGTCCAACGCCCACGCTTTGTTTCCTTGCACAGGGAACCTGTAAAATATTTAGTAATTTATAGTTTAAAAATTTTCACAAACACCTATTTATTTAAACACACGATTATGAGATTCAAAACACGAACGAGCAATAATAAATACTGCATGGGGGATTCCACTTTGAATCGAACGAGCCGAGCCTGTCAAACTCCCTCTAACTTCCCTCTCAAAATTTATGAAATTGTAATGCTACTAGGTGAAAGTGTCTGTGATGTATTTTAAAAGTCTACTTTCAGCAATTTTTTTTATTATCGCTACTTTATTCAAGCCGAAAATCGAAAATTCTCATGTTTATCAAAGCCAAGTTCCAGAAACCATCCACTGTACGAAACAATATTTCAAACAAAAAAGCTTCAGTTTCGAATGAACTTTCCACGTGAATTTTTCTGAAATTTTATTACGTCGCAAGTTGTAATCATTCTTTTTTTGAAATTTTTGTCCTGCGTGACCTCAGAAATTTTTCTTGAATTTGTACATAATGTTCTCTCATTAGTGTAGAAAAAATCTGTTAGTTTCATCACGGGCCAGAAGTATGTTTAGGAAATCCACACCGTTATTTTGCTAATAGTCATTCAAATTTAAACTACCGATCTCGTAAACGAAATTTCGGCTAATGATGAAACTTACAGATGTCTTTCTAAACTAATGAAAAAAGCGTTCTGTGAAAATGTTGGCAAAATTTAGTAAGTCATACCGAAAAATTGAACAAATGAATGATTATTGTGATTAAAACTTTTATGGTCGTACTAAAATTTCCGACAGAAATAAATAAGGCATGTTAAAGTGTAATGCCTTCTGTAGATCGATTGAGGAACCACTTACAACTCAAATTTTAAACGCATGGTAACTGAAAAAGTAGTTATCTATTTTTAATTATACCCCTCATGCACACCCCTAATCCAGAAAAAACGAGCAATGAAAAAAATTATGCATACTACGACGATATTTTTTCGCTGTTGATTGCAGAGAACCGTCACGACTCCACTCCTCATCCTCCGAATCCACGTTTTCCTCGTCAGTTGTTTCCCCTTCCGCCGTAACAAAATGGACCTTGCGTTGTCCTAAAATTTTATCAAGTAAAAACTAAATTACGTCAATAAAATAGAATCGATTTCGAAACAGGAACCGGCAAAAATAATTTAACACAGAAAAAAAAATTATGAATGGTTTCTCACGTTATTCATTTTGCGTTTAATGACGAATGATTTCTCATGCCTCATTTATTCCAGCTTTAAGAGACATGTAGCTTTAAGTAGACGAGAAGGGTTTTGTCGGAAAAAAAAAACAACGCAAAAATTCAGAAAATTCAGGTTGAGTTGAAGTATATTTTTCGAGCGCCCCCACCTGATTATCATTAATAGCGCAAAAATTAAGGGTTATGCCAAAAAAAAAAAAATAACGCGAAAATTCGGAAAAGAATTGTGTTGGCTTAGGTTGGGGTATATTTTTAGAGTTCCCCACCTGATAATAATTGTTAGTGCCGAAATAAAGTGTTTTGTTGAAAAAAACGCGAAAATCCGGAAAAGTGACGAAAGTAGACAATCACAAAAAAGACTTTAAAGTCCTAGGACTTTAAAGTACTACTTTACTCCTCGTTCACAGTCATTAAAAGCGAAGAAAACATGGTAGTGTTGTATAAAATAATAATCATTGTTTCTATTAAGATCAGAAAGAAATTTTTGATAGTACCATTTTTACGGCTTAAACATCTATTCCACACACCAAACCCAAACCCTCAACCAAAACAAATCGAAATTTAATTTGTTTGAGAACTCAAAAAACCCAAAATAGATGGGTCGAGAAGCCAAATAATCTTGAATCGAAGAGATTTGAGGACCTCAAAGAACTTTAATTACATGGTCTTGAAAACACATTGATCTGGAATTCTGGTACATGGCGGCGACGGCGGCTAGGGATTTATGTTCTGTAGTGAGATATTTTCATGCTTGCCTGCTTTTCTCTTTCTTGATTTACTCGTCGAAGGATTTTGAACCGGATTTAAATTGGAATTCGAAGGAGCTGGAAGTGTGCTCGAACTCGGAAGATTGAGATCTGGAAGTGAACTGGAAGTCGGCAGTAAACTGGCGTTGTTATTTTGCTCCAGATCATCTGCGTCTGAATCTTCAACGTCGCTATCTTCGCCTTCTACCATTTCGAGCAATTTCGTGATTCGTAATATTTCTCGGCATATCACGGGCTGTCTGTAAAAATCTTTATGGATTTTTTCGGAGTGATCCATGAAATTCGCCAAATCGGCAACTTCGTTTTGCGACAAATTAAGATTTATGCAGCTCGTTGCAATATGCTTTCGAAGTTCCGTTCCCCGGAGAGCGGTCAGTATGTCGGCATTGCATTCGTCACAGAATTTTCTCATGAAATTACAAGCCCTCAAGTATTTATGTCGCATAGGATCGATGCTTGGTAGTCCGAACAAGTACGGATTATCCTCTGAGACTTGCGATTCTTTGCGATGTTCCAAGATCAGCTCGATACATTTTCGCAGTTCAGCGTGTAAAAGTATCGTTACCGAACGATTAAGCTTTCCCCGAATGACAAACCTTACGTAATTTTGGGCCAACTTCTGTGCTGCTCCACTCAACGTCTTATAAAATTCCTTGTGATGTCTGCCATCGATCCCCTCATAGCTTCTGAAGTCTTCGATAAGGGTTCGCTCGGTTTCGCCAGGCTTTCGGCGATTGAACAGTTGTATTGAAACCAGCGTGAACTTGAGAAGATTTAGCCAAACATCATAGTTGAACCCATCTTTTAATCGTTTATAGTAATCAGCACGCTTCACCGACAGGTAGTCATGTAGTTTTTTAATGTCTTCTGCTGATGGGAGAACGATTTTTTTTTGACGCTTGTTTTGAGCTTGTGTCTCTTCGACGGCTTTGTTCACCGTGATTCCATAATCCTTCTGAATGAGTTTCAGAAAATTCTCAGCATTCACTTTCTCTTCGGGTTTATGTTGCTTGATGCATTCTGTGACTAGCAAGCTTCCGACCTGTTTTAACAATGTCCCAAGCGCAGACGCTACAGCAGGAGCCTCATACATACGAGTGATTTCTTGGAAACGTGCAATTATATTTACGGCCGAGATACAGTCATCATAATACTTCGGGTCGTAAACAGATGCAAAATCACTGACATTCGAATTTATAGTTTTTAGCGTCGAAAGAAAGCGACCCAAAAGTCGAAGGCGCGATCTGATCATGTCGTGTTGGTGTTGATTTTTTCCATACTTTAGACTCATCTTATTTCCGTATTGAAACGTTTGAGATTTATCGGCGAGAATATTCTATTACGTAATTTACGCAATACAATATTTCGCTCTTAATGTATGATTTCTCAAACAATGGGATGAATTTGTAGTGGGATTTAGATTGTCGGTGTAAATGAAAACAGAGTTCGAGTGCTGGACTCGGTGAGGAAGCTGGAGATAAGATTTTTAATCGATATTATTTTGCTACACGGGCAGAAGGCCTAAGAATTTTATTTGCTTTTCGAGATGGCTTCAGAGTCCTAACCACGACGGTGAGCTATAAAAGCTACGCGTTGGTTGACCCTTCATCATTGGCCATTCAAGATGGATTTTTGGGTCCAAGTTATTTTATATTCGAGAAGCGAAAATAAAATGATTATTTCGTGTCGTGAAGCGACGCGAAATCTTTAAGGAGCAAAATTTTAAGATTATACGATGTCGTAAGCAAAACGACTGAAGTTTAATAAAAGAAAGGAAATTACTGGTACTTGATAGAGAAGGTAATTAATTTAGGCATTGATCTGACATTGAAGAATTAGTGAAGTGTGTTAAACGTGTCGCACGGTTAACGGAGAAAAGGAGACTCTGTTCGTCGTTGTTTTGTACGTGTCAGCGTCTCGTTTCAATCGTGAGAGAGATTCACGATTGAGGTTTATTCGTCGGAGTTGCGTCGATACACGTCGCCACGTGGTTTTGAATTTACTTGATTTGATCGGCGTGCTCGAAGAGCACGTTGACGTTATTTAAACAATCGGGTTTTCAACCAAGAGGTACCTCTAGCTGTGGTCCAACATCCGGTCGCAGTGACCGGGGCTTTCCACAGCTCGAGGGGCCCTACCTAGGGGTTATGAGGATGCTGCGAATAGCACCCGCCTCGAGATCCAACTTCTGAGCGCAGTGCTCAGGGCTTCACTCTCGACGGGCTCCCTGGTATCTGGAATCTTTATTAAAACACGAGTTGTTTATTGATTTGTCTTAAAAAAGACAAATCAATTACGTTATGAGAAAATCGTCTTGAGAAAGACGATTTGATGGTGAATTTCTCTAATTGTCTTAAAAAAGACAAGTCGAGGGTGATGACTCGCTGAATATCTTGTCCTGGTCGGGTTGTCCTCGAAGTTGATCAGACGTCTGGTCAGTCTCAGCTTCGAGCTGTAGTACGGTTGAAAGTTCTCGACTTTCAAGCGAGAGTGAAACAGCGAGAAGCGCTGGGAATAAACATGTTAAGGCAAAGCTTAAGGGAGCTTTCCAGTGTGACAGCCCGAAAAATCGCTGTTTTTCGCGATTTTTTTTTTTAAAGAAAAAATAATCTAATCGGTCTGGTTTTTTTTGTATATTAATTGGGTATTGAAGAATACAAAACAATTTTTTAAAGATCGATTTATTTATTAATTAATATCTATAAAAATGATGAAACAATTGTTGCAGAAAATGCACTTGGATGTGGTGTCCACGTTGGGGGTTACAATTTTGATTTGAAACAAAAAACACAAAAAGATTATTGATCGGTATATAATTGGCTTTCGTGCTATGGAGGCTTTTTTTTTTTTTTTTTTTTTTGCAAAAATGGCGCCGGTTTGAACAAAAAGTATCGATTTTAGCATTTTTTTTTTCAGTTTTTTTTACAAAAAAATAGGAAGATGTCAAAAAAAAAAAAGCTTCCATAGCACGATAAACAATGACATTAAGAATATTGTGTAAAAAATTCAACTCGATAGCTTTAAAACTCTGCCCTCCAGGTTGGACACCGTTTTAAAAAATGCTGTTTCGAGAAAAACGCGTTCAAAGTTTCAAGTGAGGAAGTGACGGCCGACGCGGCAGCTGTAGCGCTCTGTTCCCTTCTTCCAAGAAATGCTGTACAGTAACCGAAATAATCTGAATTTCGGCATGAAAATTTCAGGGAATATTCGGAAGAGTGTATACTATTCGATAAAGCAAAAAAAAAATCGATTTTTTGAAAATTTCACACTGGAAAGCTCCCTTAACACGGTACTTGCTCACCTTACGATAATGGCAAAAATGAGAACGAGTCTTGCTCGTCTCGTTCTTAAATACTTTCTCACGAACCATCGGCGCCGCGATTTCATTGGCCGATGGTTCCGTGGTAGGGCAATTTCAACGAGCTTTTAGTGCTTTTGCACCTGACATGCTCGTGACGTATCACAATTCCCCGAAGGATCGGATTCTATTTCGGTCCTTCGAGGAATTCCGATATTTGGCGAAAATAAGAAGTTATTATGATTACGGTTCACGGTCTCCTTGTAACGTCCCGTTACAGTATATTACGATTAATTCATCGGTACGAATCTGTCGTACGATATCATCTTCTCTTAATACGGGAAAGATCATTTTCCGTAGAAAATCCGACGCTCGACTGTGTATGCGACTCTCGATTCTACGGCCGAGGATTTTGACGACGCGGTTATTTGTTTTGTTCTCGGGAATATGTGTCGAATAATGATGGCGGAAGTTATTTTTCGCAAATAATCCTCGACATACGGGACAGGAAAGGAAATTTCTCGAACTTCTTTTTAATTCCGTATTTGGTCGGCGACAAGGGAACCTAACGTCAGCTACGTATTTAACCATATTGAATAAATTTGTATAAAGTCAACCAAAAAATGGGAAAAATTATGATATTACTTATAATGTACTTACTGCCCAGCAATAATATTAACGCATTGTTTCCGTCACTTACGGTGAATTCTTCTCTAGATGTTGATCGGATTGGGATGAGTGAGGGAGAGGGCAGGTGAACAAATAAAAATAAACTCAATTTCGCGAGAAACAAAAAGATGCTTGCTTCGGCGTAAAAACCCTCACGGGTTAAGGGAAAAGCCGGAGCAAGTCAAATATTTATTGAACCAAAGCCAATTATTAAATTAACAATTACAAACTTCACACATTGCTGTCTCGAGTGCGTCACTTAATGAATAAAAATTGAATGATCATTCAAAAGGATTATCGTATATTCGCTTACCAAACACGGAATAATATTTCTAAACCCGCGACTTCCGACGGTTACGTGGAATCGGGGTAATGGGAGCGTCGAAAGTAGCCCCAGGCTCTGCAAGCAGCGGTCCCGACGTCTCGGGGATCCACGCTGGCTTGCTCGAGCAACAGAATTGTTGCCGTGCTGACGCTCGCCCTGAGGACGGGCACCCCGTATCACCGGAGGATGGACCGCGTCCTCCCACTCAATCCTAACCACGCGCGAAGCTTAAAATTACGCGGAACGCAATAAACCCGGCGCGAAACGTTTCAAAGATAATAAGCTAACACGGGAAAAAATAAATGAAAATCGCGTCGTACAAATAGAAAGAAATCCTCACACGTCCTGCCTATTCGAGCGCTCGATCTCATCTAACAGACGCTATCCCCCCACGATCCCACAAAACAACGCGGACAGAAGCCAAGCTCGCATCTAAACAAACCATAGCAACCAAACAAACGCGTAGCAACCGTTGTCAAGCGACCGAGATCCTCAACGTCGCGAGACCCATATGGCCCGCAAGATTCAAACGCGAACACGCATTAAGCAACACGTGGTCCTTTGTTCCCCGTTCCATCTTCACCTTGTATTTCTTTTTTTCCACGAAATCCGATTTATTTTGAGGATGAAAATCTAGCACCGATGACACAGGAACTATTTCATTCTTGCCAGTGCACGGAAAATGTACGCAAGCATGAGTGATTCTTGTTTCAGACATAATAAATAATTCTCTAATCCACACGTGGCGAGAGAGATGATGCCATACCGGCGTTTGTTTTGGTTTTGGTCTGAGAATCGTGTGCCGGCCGGGGGGACACTCTACACGCAAAACAACTGGCCACGTGAGATACAGTTTAAACATCTAACATCACGTCGCGACAGTGCCGTCCTTAGGCATAGGCTCACGGGCCCCCGGCCCGGATCCTCGCGTACTCATACCTTTGTGACAGGAGATGTCGATTTGGCCTTACCGTCGGAGCAAATTGCCCGGGGCTCCTCCGGAATCCTAGAGAATAAGAATCTTATCGAATATAAATTTGTATTTGCGCGCTCAAATTTCCATTAGAAAACCCTTAGACCAATCAGGAGGCCGAATCGAATATGCGTCGTGGCAAGCCACGTGGTTGCCGGCATGAAGCCCGATGCGCTCGTGCGACACTCTGCGCCGAACCCTCGACGAGCGAGGTTCGATTTGTCATTAGAAAAGTTCTGTCTTAGAACTCATTGTGTGCGTCCGTATATTTTATCAGTAATCGATTATATTAAATACCGTCAAACCAAGAGCGTTGCGAGAGTCGATCCCCGAGAAGCCCAATCGTTTAAATAAAGAGTACGAGAAACGTAATATCGAATCAAAGCTGTAAGTAAAGAAATCATTTCATCCTATCTATATATTTTCCTACTTCATTCTTTCTTACTCTGGGTCGTCCGACTCCCTTTCTCACTCCCTGAGTAGAAATTTATCGTTGTTGTTTCTCGAAAAAACAACTGGCATCCAACTATTGCATAAATAAACTATTTGTTGTAAATTATCGATTCTTGAGCCCCGGCAGCTTCGACCCAGGCCACGCCGGGTGAAGGCCCCGACAAAGAAATTGTCGAAAGAAAAATATTATACGTAAAGTAAAAAATAGCCTGTCTCACCTTTTATTTTTAATGGAATGGGTTTAGAACGATTCAAAATACGTTTTTTTTTTAAATATTTAATAATGAAAACATAACTGTAGATGTTTAATAAAAAACTAGTCATGATATGGGTAGTTTTTCATTCACAGAATACGTGAGATCCACAGTTTCTAGGGACAGCACTGCGTCGTGAGAATCTCCGGCATGTTCGACTCGAACCGCGCATGCGCGCTTATAAGACGGTTGGATTTCGATGGTAAACAAACCGTGCCCGCGCGTCTCGCGATTGCCTTTGTTTATAAAGTACGTGTCGCGAGAACGTTCTAATTTCAGTGAGCATACACGCTATGAAGAGCCTTCCGTTCGGTTATTAGTTAGTATAAATCGAAGAAATACAATAAACAGTGTACTGCTACCCGTTCGGCAGGAGAAAACAAGAGAAAACTTAGTCAGCGAAGTGAATATTAACACTTGCAACGTGAGGTTTACATCGTTTCGGATATTGGACAGAACGTAAGTACATACACTTATAATTATATGTCTGCAATTAAATGTGGGCTGAACAATTCAATTACGTGGTAGAGAATAATCGTGGAGTTTCAAGGGGAAAAGGAAATATGCGCGTTCTTACAAAGAGAGTATCAGGCCTCCGGGTTATGAATTCTGCTTAAACTTGCAGGTGTGTTTCGTTAGCGCTAAGAATCAAGCCTCTCATCCGTAGTTTCATCCCATAAGCTTTTTTTCGCTCGCTTCATGCCATAAATAGTATATTATTCACTACAGGGCAAATTTTTTTTTTTCCTCATTCTAACCTCGAAATCGCAACTTCGTTGCGATTTCTCGGCTCTCATGAGGAAAAATAATGTTCGATACTCGTACGAAAAGGCTTTTTGACGAAACTCGTTACAGCACTCGCCTTCGGCTCGTGCCGTAATCCTATCGTTTTGTCAAAAAAGCCTTTGCGTACTCGTATCGAAATGTACTATTTGACGAATGCGAGGATTGTATCCCGAGGCGAAGCCGAGGGATACAATCGCATGAGTCAAAAAAAAATTTTTTGCCCTATCGTGAATGCGATATTTTATACACCAAGGGAAATAAAGTGGTTTTCCCTGCTGGTGCAGGGAAATAAACCACGGTTTATTTCCCTGAGGTGTATAAATACCATTTTTAACCAATTTACCAGTTGTTTATGCCTGCCGCTCTGTACTGATCCAGTCAACTTGAATGTTATTGAAACTTTTTCAGCGGATCATACAAATGAATATTCCACGGTTTCATTAACTGTATTCAATGTTGGTCGCTGCCGCTAGGCCAATACACATTACGCACAAGCAAAAAAAAAGCTAAGCGAAGATTTATATTACAATTCTTCTCATGGGAATATGCATAGTATTCATGCTTGGAAATACTATGCGTATTTCCACAAGACGAATTTAATATAAATCTTTGCTTCGGTCCACATCGCTTTGCTTTTCTTTGCTTGCGCGTAGTGTGTATCTGTCTAGCGTAGCTAGTATATGCTGCATAGTGTGTATCGGTCTAACCGCAGCGACCAACGTTGGTCGCTGCCGCTAGACCGATACACACTACCCGCAAGCGATGAAAAGCAAAGCGAAGATATAAATTACAATTCGTCCTGTGGTAATACGCATAGTCTTTCCAAGCATGAATACTATGCGTATTCCTATGAGACAATATGTAATATAAATCTTCGCTGCGGTACTCATCGCTTCGCTTTTCTTTGCTTGCCCGTAGCGTGTATCGGGCCAGCGGCAGCGACCAGCATTGAATACGGAAAGTTAACGCATGGAAGATTCATTTTTATGATCGGCTGATAAATTTTTATAATAACGTATCCAAGTTGACCGGATCAGTACACAGCGGTAGGGAAGGATTTGTAAATTGGTTAAAAATGGTATTTTATGTCATGAAGCGAGCGACAAAAGGCCTATGGGATGGAACTACGGATGAGAGGCTTGATTCTTAGGGCTAACGAAACACATCTACAAGTTTAAGCAGAATCTATGACCCGGAGGCCTGATACTCTCCTTGATAGTATGAGTGCAAGAGAGATAGCGTCATCGTCTTACGGTAGAAGCGAGAGAGAAATGACCGATAACTTGTTTCATTTTCTCTTAGAATTCATGAATTCAGTTAATCTTAGTTGATGCGAGTTGGTTAAAATTCAACCGCGAATCTATATGTTGACGAGCCTATGCGACGAATTCTACCTTCGGATAAAAGTAACATTGGTCGAGTTGACAATCCGCGGAGAGCAGGCCGTTTCTCGGCCAAGGTCTCGCTATATACTAGCTGTTGCGTCACAAAAGTCGTTAGAAATATCGCACCAACAGGCACTCGTGTCGGAGGCATAAGTTTTGTACATCGTTATGATCGATTCTTTAATTGTTTATATTATCTTTAGTTATCATGAAACGGCTCGTGATTGATAATTCGTTTTCGACAGTTTCCATATGCATTTAATACCTACGTTTCCGATTTGTTAATAACAAAGTTTTAAATAAAAATTGAGTAAATTATGACAAAGCTATGTATTTTCGGTGAATCAACGTCTATGATCATTGCATTCAAACGTAAACGTTGAAGCTTAATAAATATTCGAAAATTTTCAGCAATGAATTTTCAAGTTGTATTATATTTATAAACTACTCAACAGATCGCCATGGACCTCCTTGAACGTGGGAGCTATAAAAAATACCTGGAGCCTGAGTCACACGAATCCGTGCCGAAGTCTTCCTGGCTTCGATTTAAGAAACAACGTCGTACGCAACAGGTAATACTGCAATTTCATGAATATTAAATATGAAATGTGAAATTTTCACGTCGCTTTACAATTGAACAATATTAGATAAGAATCGTTTAATAATAGGAGGCGGTAGAAACATTGTCTGCCAGTGAAAGCGAGGAGGAAGTTCTTATTCGAGCTGTGAATTCTGAAAAATCAGATACAGTTCCTGCACATTCAGCACCTGCTCATCACGTTGCTGAATGTGAGCACTCCGGTACATCAATGAAGGTGTTTTTCTTTCTATGTCGTTTTCCTACGTATCTGTACTTGCAAGTTGTGTACACTGTTTAAACATCACAATATATAATGTTATCCTGGCATTTATTTCAGACAAATTTACGCACTGAAGATTCAGTAGGGGAAATTCGTACTGTTTGCGACGTTGTCCGGTCGTTGGGAACGGAAATTGATGAAATTAAGATCAGCTGCAGAAATAACGTGGATCAGGTAATGAAGATAGCAAAATGTTACTTAACGTTTATTCAAAATCAATGCTTAATTTGTTTATGGAGTCGTGTCCATAAATTCCAAATGGCAAACTCCATTACAGTAAAAAAACAAAAATATTGAGGAATATCAGAAGCGTTACGCTTCACTGGTTTGAAAGATTTATTGCTGTTGCAGTAACGCAAAAATTATTTGATCACAGTCCATTTTAAAACTTCATTGAAGTTAGACTCACTCACTTGTCGAATGTCAGGTAAAAATATTAAATTTCACAATGAGAGCAAATTATACAGGGTGTCCAATAGGAAGGTGTGAAAACTAATAAATTGGTATTTTGCAATAAATAAAGGAACCAGATCAGTGGAATTTTTTTTTAATAGAAGAGAGTTGTCATTTTTATTTTATGTCAATTTATTACAAAAAAACGATGTTTCCATAGAAAAAATTATATATTTAAGCAAATACTAAAAAAAATGTCAAAATCAATGATAAATATTTTCAAAATGTGAGCCATTTGAATCACCACAGTGCTCTAATCGCTTTTTAAAACTATTAAAAACGTGTTCTATAGTTTCATTTGAAATGCCATCGACAGTCTTCCTTATTCCTTTGACCAAATCATCTACAGTTTTTGGGTTGTTTTCATAACAGTGATCTTTAATATAACCCCACAAAAAATATCCACAAGGATTGAGATCGGGTGAATAAGGGGGCCATTCCATCCCTGTTCGTGTAAATCGAGGATATCCAAGGCCGATAACTCGATCACCATAAACTTTATTGATGGTTTCGAAAACTTCTTGTGTTCGATGAGGTGCTGCTCCGTCTTGCATAAAGTAATAATTCTTAACGAGATGTTTTTTCTTTGCATAGGGAAAGGTATTGTGTCTCCAACATCCCTTTATAGCTCTGTCCGGTAACAGTAGATTCAAAGAAATGCAGGTAGATCCCTTTTATTGAGACAGCTGCCCATACGGATACTTTTACAGGATGTACTTTTTACAGGAATAACTTTTTCTTCGATAGTTAGCTCACTCATTTTTAAGAACTGTCCGCCCCTGGGCATGTACAACGCCTGCTTGGAGACTGGAGTTTTCCCACCCCAGTGGAAGAGCGCCCGGGTCGTGGCGATCCTCAAGGGCCCCGGGAAGCCGCTGGATGATGCTCGGTCGTATCGGCCGATCAGCCTTTTGTCGGTCGTCGGCAAATTGCTGGAAAAGGTGTTGGTGCAACGGCTGGAACAGAGAGAGGTTCACCATCTCTCGGACCGTCAGTTTGGTTTTAGGGCAGCTATGGGCACCGAGGACGCGATACATACGGTGATAAGGGTGGTCGAAGAATTCCCCCACAGGTACGTGCTTGGCACGTTCGTGGACTTCAAGGGGGCCTTCGACCACCTGAGCTGGGACACGATCCTGGGGATCTTGCGCGTGGCCGGATGCCCAGAAATCGGCATCTGGGCGAGTTTCTTCAGCGAGCGACGAGCGTTCATGGCCTCTCGGTACGGGCGGGTCGAGATTGACGTGCAGCGAGGCTGTCCGCAGGGCTCGATGTCTGGGCCGATTCTTTGGAATCTTGCCCTGGACCCTCTACTGCGGCGGCTGTCAGCGGCAGGACTCGAGGCCGTCGCGTATGCCGACGACACGGTGCTGATATCTTCGGGCGACTCGCGCCTGCGCATCGAGGCTCAGGCAGCGGAGTCGCTCGAGATGGTGAGGGAGTGGGGTGACGGGGCCGCGGTCGACATCTCTCGCGAGAAAACCGTGTGCATGATGCTCCGAGGAATGTTCGCGGACACCAGGCATCCCAGGGTCGACCTGGACGGGACAACGGTGCCGTATAAGAAGAAGGTACGATACCTGGGTCTCCTCGTGGGTGAGCGGTTAAATTTCGCGCCGCACCTGCGAGGGATCCGGGAGAAGACTGCCGCCCTGGTATGCCAGCTGCGGCGAGTGATGAGGCGGGACTGGGGCCTCCGGCGTGGGACCATCGGATCGTGGTACCGGGGGCTCTTCGTCCCGTGCGCGCTGTACGGAGCGTCGGTTTGGAGTGGGTATGTGAGGGCGAGGGAGACGGCGCGCGTCGAGCTTAACAGAGCGCAACGATCGGTTCTTCTCGCCGCGTTGTCGCTCTGTCGCACCGTTTCAACGGAAGCGATGACCGTGCTGATGGGGGTGCTCCCGTGGGACCTGGAGGCAAAATACCTCGAAGCAGCGTTTTTCCTGCGGAGGGGGCTGCCGGTCCCATGGGGGCTCCCCGCGATCGATGCCGAGGACGAGCCCGCGGCCAAGGCCAGGGCGCGCGAGACCGTATGGAGGGAGTGGAAGAGACGCTGGCAGGAGTGCCCAAAGGGCAGGACGACATTTTCGTATGTCCCTGACCCGAGAGGGCCGGCCGACTTCCTAAGGGTGAGCTGCTTCGGCCTCCCCACGGGATATCTGTTGACGGGTCACGGGTCGCTCAACGAGTACCTCCACCGGAGAGCGCTCTCGGTGACGCCAATGTGCCGGTGCGGTGAAGAGGAGGAGACCTCACATCACGTCTTGCTCGAGTGTCGGCTGTACGAGGAGCGACGAGATTTGGCAGCGATGGGCGTGCAGCGAGACGAGGACGGGGCATGGGAGCTTCGAGGGGTCGCCAATTCCCCCGAGAACTTCCGGGCTCTTAGAAGTTTTGCGGGCTGGGCCTTCGACGAGAGGTCCCGGGCCGCTGTCGACGAGTAGATCTGAGGAGTAACGCAGGGGAGGGTGCAGGAGGCCGTATGGCCCCAGCCTTTTCGGGTCTGGCGCACCCGCGTACCCGAGCTGACCGACCGGTGTCAAGGCTGGCTAGAGCCTAAACTGGAGTGGGCCAAGTTGACCCACGAACGTCCGACCAGTGGCGATTACTGGTACCGCGGGGGCCGGGATAGCCAGGTGGCGGCAGTCGCCGTCACCGCCCGGCCATTGGGTTGGACTCGCGTGGGCAGTGGTTAATGCGTGTGAGTTGCGCCCCATCTCAACTCGGGAGCGGCCCTGCATAGGCCGTAGGGAGGTTGGAAAGTACTCCCCCCCTTACCAAGGGGCCGACCGGTCTAAGCCACCGGAAGGGAATTGGTAGCCGCCTCGGCTCACCGGCAGCGTTTTGCGCGCGGGCATCGAGCCGGGGTGGTGCGTTGGCCGGGCGTGATCCCGGCCCCTCGCACATGGGTGCCGTGTCGTATGCCGAGAGGCGGAGACGGCACGTTAAATACAACAAGGTGAATTAATGTCCGCTTTCTACCACAGCTAGAATATAACTGACAGGTCTCAGGTACAAATTTCTGAAACGCAGGGTTCCTTACAATGTTAGAGAGGGAGGGGAGATTCGATTAGTTTTCACACATTCCTATTGGACACCCTGTATATATAAATTGAACGTAGACGATATAAAGAAAAGGTGAATTTCTTACGGAAGTATCTAAGAAGATGTCTGAATCTTCAATAAACGGTCAAAAGGAATCAGGTTTAATTCAGTGGTTATGATTTTCTATCGCAGGAAGAAAATGAAGATAGTTATGATTTTTTGACACACGAACACGACGACCAGGATTTTTTCATGGACGCTATTGATGACACCAATGATCTGCAAAATGAAGATGATACCGCAGGAGAATGTTTGCTAGGACAAGGTTACACTTCACTTCGAGAAGCAATGGACAGCGAAGCTTTCAAAAAACCAATTACTGTGCCTGTCAACAAAAGTGTTGGCGAAGTAGTGTTGATGATTCTGAAGTTCGTATTGGTGCACGCGCTTTCCCTAACTGAGACAACTGATTTATTTAAAATGATAAATTGTATTTTCGCAGAACCAATTCTGCCAAACACCAGATATCTGATAGATAAATTATTCTATCCGAAAAATATCATGAATTTGTACGCAGTATGTACCACATGCGGTGCAGGCATGGGTCGGTTCGAACGTAAAGATATGACATGTGAAATTTGCAATACAAATGTTGATGTTAGGGATTATGCGTATAAAGACTTTTTTGTCACAATGGATGTTGCGACTCAGATATCCACATTAATAGAGTCGAACAGCGATTATTACAATAACGTCGTAAAACATAGAGTTTATGGAGATGGTTGCATACGTGACATTTATGACGGTAAAAAATACCGCGAATTTGTGGAAAATTTAAATCCAAGAGACAGGCATAGCTACGCTACTGTCACTTTCAATACCGACGGAGCACCTTTGTTCGAAAGCTCAAGCTATTCTATTTGGCCAATTTTCATAATGGTGAATGAATTACCATATCACGTGCGAAGTAAAGAATTGATTTTAGCAGGTCTCTGGTTCGGAAAATATAAGCTGAATATGAACGTATTTCTCGAACCATTTGTGGAATCTATGAATGATCTTTCGAACAAAGGAGTTGAGTGCATCGTAGAGGGAAGTAAATTGTGTATCAAAATTTTTACTCTTGTTTGCTGTGTAGATGCGGTCGCTCGCGCTCCGGTGCAAGGTTTTACACAATTTAATGGATCATACGGCTGTGGCCAGTGTCTCTACCCAGGTGAATGGGTGCGAAGTAATCCAAATAATCTACGATCAGGAGGTATTAAATATCCGCTGCAGGATAATGTTCCTAAAGATAGGAATATGAAGGAAACGATCGAGCACATGCAGAGAGCTGCAGAATCTAACAAACCTGTATACGGTGTAAAATGCCCATCTCAATTGATAAATTTGTTGTATTATGATATTATTTATGGTTGTATCGTCGATTCGATGCACTGTTGTTCCGGAATCGCAAAACAGTTTACCACTATGTGGTTCGGCAATAATAATAAAGCTGGGTTGCTACCTCGAGGCATAATCAAAAAAATTGATGCCCTTATTGATAATATTAAAGCACCGCATCAGATTGTTAGATTCGCTCGTTCGTTTTCGGATAAAGAGTATTGGAAGGCCCGCGAGTGGGAAAACTGGATAATGTTTTATAGTATGGCAGTTCTGCAAAACATATTGCCAGATAACTTACTAATGCACTGGGCCTTGTTCGTCGAAGCTTTTTACATATTATCCAAAGGAGAAATGACAATTCGTGAAGTAGACGTAGCTGATAAGTTATTACGCGAATTCGTCGGCCAAACTGAAATATTATACGGTAAAACAGCGATGACTTTCAATGTACATTCACTAGTACATTTGGCTTTGGAAACGGAGACTTGTTGAAAGTTATACATGCAGCAAAAGGTGTCCATCAACAAATATGCCGCCGAATCAGCTTGAAGTACAGTTTCATAAGCTTGAAAGACCACATTCATCCATCCTGTTCATTTGCTGTGATTCGATATTGTAACACAATTGGATCTACAATAGCTAAACAAACGATTCGAACTAATCACATTCGATATTTTGGTTCTGTATCGCGAGTAAGCGAATTATGGATGCATAGATTGAGCCTTGGAGAACACAGTGTTTCCTACAGGAAAATTGTCAAAAACTCTTGTTTGTACGTATCAGCGTTGCGATGCAATAGACGTTCTAATAATTCTTTTGCTTTATTGATAGACAATACGTATGTGAAGATAATTAATTTTTTAGTGGACTCGAGATCTCAGCAGGAGTACACAATCGTTCACAAAGTTCGCACAACAAATGCTTACACGGACAATATGTGTGGTTTGTTGCAAAAAATTGTATCCGTGAGTAAAGAACAGTCACATATACCAACTAATGATATTGCGAGAATTTGCGTGCATATGACAATCAACGAAAATGAATACCTTTGCGCCGTTCCAAACTTATACTATTATTAGATAAAAGAGTAATTTGGAGCGCAATATTACTTATGTATAGCTCAGAGGAATTTGTTAGAATTCCAAACGACAAAACCTATGCTAGAGAATCTGGGGTGCTCTAGCTCTTGATATATTACTGTAATTTGGTAAAAAGAGTTTATATCCTGTAATTGCCAGTTCTTTTTCTAATTTACTATTATTTTTAATCGAGGATCCACTGTGTTAAAGTTAAAAATAAGGAAATAGTTTGTAACGTGTAACTCACGCGGATATTTCTGATATATTGTTAGGATTTAAATGAGAGCCTGATGGGCAGTACTTTTTTGATGTTATTGTTATAGTTACTCTGCTGTAAGTATAACGAGAGTTTATATCTTGCAATGGGCAGTTTTTTTCTGATTTACTATAATTTGTAATTGAGGATCCACGGTGATAAAGTTAAAATAGGCAGGCAAAACGATAATTTTTAAATCAATTTTGTAAACAATTATTTACTTTTTTTTTAGTTACGTATTTTGAGTTTTTTTGCGATTTTCAGGATTCGATATATTAATAACATATAATAAATATATAATAATGAACTGATCGGCAGTACATATTTTTTGCTGTAATCTTGTCTCTGTTATCTTAGATAAGGCAGTTTTTATTGTGAATTCGCTATAATTTTGTGATAAGAGTCTACGATTACGCTAAGAATGAAAAAACAGTTTGCCATGCATAACCTTATCTCATATCTGTGACATTCTCTTAGAATTCATACGTATTCGGTACCAATATAAATGTTTAAAATAATAACTTGCGGTCTGCATAGTCATCAGATATGACGAAAAATAAAATATAAAAAATTAATAAAGGTCATCCTACAATTACGCTGCGTTTTTATTTTCAGCATGGAAATTTTGAATTCAAATTGCGAAACTGCGAAAATCGCGAAACTGAGCATGTTCGATAAAAAAAATAATCGTGACGTAATAGCAAACGACGTCGCAAACGACGTCACAAATGACGTAGCATAAGACGTAATTTGCGGTCCCAAATTTATATGTAGTATTTGACGTCGTTTTATACGTAGGACTTGGCGTACTTTCGGAATTTAATTTTGACGTTACTTACGTCGTCGCAACGACGTCGCGCCGACGTCGCGCCGACGTCGTAGCGACGTCTACATTTTCAATAGGGCTAGCTGGACCCACGTATTTTTCAATTCCACTCATACACGGAATCGACTGAACACACAAAAATTCGACACATAATTGCCCCGTTTAAAAAAACGACGTTGCCATGAAGCGACTCAACCCAGACAATCTCAGGCCGTGATCAATTTGGTGCAGAAAAACTCAATGCGCCGTCAGCTGGCTTCAATAAAACTGAATACCCTGCCAATTTGGGTATGGAAAAACACGACATGCAAAAAGTGCCAGGGTATTGCGACATGGAAAATTTCTCCCTTGGCACAAGTCACCACAGGGAAGCTCTTCTGTGGCGCAACCTGGCTCGCTCCAACTCTAAACATTCTAACAAACCATGGTTGCGTCTGTTGAGAGTGTAAAAGCGGATCAAGTTGCGTCGCATGAAAGTTTACGCTGTGTGAAACTGCACCATGGAAGAGTATTTCTTCGTCGAACTGGCCCATAAGAGTTTTTGTGCGTCGAGGTGGTGATGCATGGAATTTCTTTATGCCTAGTTGACGGTGTATCAAGTTTCATTGTAGCAAGTTAATGGCGCGATGAGTTTCTTTATATCAAATGGGTTATGGGACAAGTTTCACTATTTTTTTTCTAATATGGGAAAGTTTTTTTGTAACGGCTTAGCGATGTGACGAAATTTTTGCGTTTAGTTGATCACGCATAGCTGTTCAGTGTAGAATTGCATGAGCTTGTCGGGTTTGCATTCAGATTGAATCTGTGGAAAGGAGGCAATGCAGCTTAGACTTTGCATAATGATAAATCGAATGCTCAGAGATGATCGCATAGATCATGTGAGAATGATAAAAAGGGTAGGAGAGCACTGGTTTATTGATAACAGGCAATGCTCGCGGAACCTTTTAAATTCCTGATGATCCTGTCGAAGGTCGAATAATGCTGAATCGTAGGAAAAAACACGATTCTCATTAATATACTCTAAACACTTAAGTAGCTATTCAATGAGTATTTATTTCGAAATACAGATAACTCTTCATTTAGAGAGTGATACCACTGCGAGAGCGCAGAAATATAAGTAAAGCACTATTTAATCACTGTCTTATCAGTTTTTATTTCAAAATACACTAACATAATCTCTTCATCGGGGAATAATATCACTACAAGAGGGCACATACAAGTATAATTGTTTTTTTTACCGTTTCTATCCCAAAACGAGAAAACTGGATCCATGATAGTTAATAAATTCCATATTTATTAATGAAAAATCCCTCTCCGTAAATCTAATAAAGCACTACAGGTTGAGCGATCAAATTTGTTATTCCTCTTTTAACATACACCGGTATATTTGCATCATTTCAGTGTGACACATGATTTTAGCGTCATAGGTGATTTATTCAAAGCAACATTTCCTGTGGCATTTTAGCTATGCGGCAACTTTTGACTGAATTTTTTTTTTTTTTTTTTTTTACTTTTTACAGTATTATGGAAACTACTAGGAAACGGGTTAATATATTAATGGCCGGTTTCTTCACCTTTGGTTATGTTCCAGTTAGAGTTATCCACCAGATATCCTATGCTTTTAGCATAGGTTATCTGGTGGGTAACTCTAACTGGAACATAACCAAAGGTGAAGAAACCGGCCGTAAGAATCTGCACGGAGGTGGGGCCTATCCAATCTCTCGTATCCAGTTAGTTGCCAGTAGCCACCTCTAGATAGTATGGGGCAGCATAGGCAACAGGTGTAACAACATTGGATTATATCGCATATTTTTTGTGCTAAGATTTGACAGTGGGGTTTATTAACGTGCGCGTGGATTGAATCCACTGCGCAAATTGGATACGGATCATGTGGATATCGCCATAAGGATACAATGAACCCACATGACATCCCCTGTTTAACCTCAAAATCTTTTAAAAATTCCCGTCACTTCTCGGCTAAATAAATGCGTTCGAACAATAAATTATTACTTAAAATATCAAGCTATCGCATGAAAAATGTTTTAATTATAAATTATTGTTCATTTTTCAGAAGTTACAAAATTGAAAGTCACGTCGCTTGTGTTTACCCGACATGAAAAAAACGATTATTTATATTCTGCTTGTGCTGAAAATCTCATACTCTCGCACCATATATCGACTATGTTTTCTCGATCTTCATTTATGATTCATTTATTGTAATAAACCAGCAGATTTTGAATTATTGTTTAAAAGTGATAGTTTAGCATGGTAATAATCGGGCAGCGTCAGGCGAAAAGCAGTTAGGTATTTGGCCACCAGACGTCAGGGTGACATTTGTGAGTTCCCAATAGCGAGAAGATGTCAGTTTTTCAACAGACACTCCGCAATCGTGCGCCGCCCAGAGCCAGCCTCATTCATAGACTACTACTACTACTTTCAACAGACACTCCGCGGAGTTGTCAGTTTGATGACGTAATCGAGTGTGCGCAAAAAAAAACGGATGACGACGTCAATCCCTACCGAAGAAAGCATTTGTGGCTCCGTAAAAAGAATAATAGCGATATCAGCGATTAGCTTATAGCCACGCCACGTTGATATATATCCCGATCGAAAGAGGAAAATAAAAAATGAAATTCGTCCGTGTCAATATCATATGGCCAAAGTCCATTTCATTCATCATAACTTAGGAAAATAAGTTTCGCTAGATGAGGTATACTCTGAGACAGGCTATTTTTATATAGACGATTTACTACGTCGAAATGCCTTCTCCTGCCGCGGCCGTGGTCCCTCGGCTGACAGGGCTCTAATTATTTATCTACAACTCGATTTTTATAACGGGGCGCCAATTAGTTTTTAGAAAACTAATAAACTGTCGATATATTCCATTTTCGGCTAGCTCCCTTGACAATGAGACTATCGCAAGGAGGGGTACAGTTGGAGGACCAACGACAAGGAATTGCAAGAACAATAAAGAACAGTACTTGAAGCAAGAAATATAGGTTTATTCTGACTTACTTGATTACTTCAATACTTGACATTCGATACCTCACAATTGTTCCTTCATAACGTATGACCTTGACAAGACGGCGGAGGTCCTTCGATTTACAATGTAATTTGACAAAATACGCAACTTACACTTATTCAAATTAACACAATCAATTCGGTTTTGTCGACAGACGCGACTAGACTCTCAATTTACTTCATTTCGTTTGGATTTTGACGAGACAATCTCAACCCTTTCACTCGACAAAATGCTCGATTTACAATAGCTCGACGAATATACAAATCTTGTCAACAGACGCAACGAGATTTGCATTCGACTCAACAGATACAGATTGGTCGACAGACGCGACGGGACCCTCGAGGTTTTACAATCCGGACGTTCTCTCTGTCGTGAAAGAAGTGATTTTTGGTAACGGAATCCTTTAGCTACTTGCTCATTATACGAGGCTCGTTCGTCAATCTTCGGCTATCCCCACCCGTCGCATACGTTGATCTAGGGCCGAGCTATCGGCTCTCTCGCCTCGTGACGTGTCGCGTTCGATATTTTGTCGAATTATACTTTGATAATTTCGACAAATAATCCATGCGAAATAACAAATTGACCATGCATATTTCATAATGACGAGACTTAATGTTAACAGTCGAATATACAACATTTATGGTACGCTCGAGGGGTTTATTGAGCGTTGACGTCGAGGAATACAAAGTCCTTTTTAGTTTCCTGTCGCAACTCCCGTGTATGAGCAAGTTGTGAGACGTACAAGAGGCTGTAGCTCTTCTCAACTTGTCGGTATATAGGTGGAAATGTACTTGTCTCGAGTCACACTATCGTGCCTCTTGATGAGAACTAAACGACTGAGCAGACCCCAAAAATGCCTTTTACTTTGTTTGTGATCATGCTCCAAAATACTGCTAAAATACTAGACGGTATCTCCCAGATGTTGGTTCGGAGCTCATAAAACAGCTTGTGAGAACACCTATTGAATCAATTAATTGCTGTGAACAATAATAAAAGAACGGGTGAACTGCTTCTTTTAGCAGTCCAGCAGTTTTTTGGGCATTTTTTAGGACAGTTTGCAGACTTGAGAACATTTTCATGCTTACATACGCGCAGTTTCAAGGACTTTCGGCATTTTTGGGGCGGCCTGCAAAGTATAAGTCAGGATTGAGGACGGTCATTGATAACACCCATGGATCGGTTTTGAAAAAAAAAAAAAAAACAAAAAAAAATAATGGTTCAGCTATTTTTTATAGCAGTCCAACCAGTTTTTCGGGACTTTTGAAGACGCTCCTTGAAAAAACCCATCCATCCGAGTACTCTACTGTAAAACAAGAACTAAATGGCTTGTGAGCTCATATTTTTTTCGTGCCGACGCCACACCTGCCCTTTGTAATAACGGTACGAAATAGCGTCGAAATACTTTAAGGCATCCTCCAAACTTGTGGGAGGCTGAATAAACAGTTCTTGAGAACATTTGTTGATTCTATTGCTTATCGTACGACATAGAGCGAATCGGCGAACTGCAATTTTTTACCAGGCCAACCATTTTTTCGGTCATTTCGAGGACGGTCCTCAAAAAAACCCATGTATTTGTTTATCAAAGTATTTAAAAAACTTAACCCTCCGTCTGTACTATGGGACTTTTAGGGTACAGGCCAATTTTTCAAATCAAATATCTCCGGAATTTGGAATTGTTATAAAAACTTTTTTTCTACCATAAATGGACAAATGAATAATTTGATTATAAAAAAGGATATTATGAACGTATTTCAGAATTTTTCCAGATTTTTCAACGTTTTTTTTTTAGAAAAAATATGAGAAGGACATTTAGGATTCATAGTACAGACGGTGTAATAAAATTTCATAGTACAGACGGAGGGTTAATGATTCGTATTTTTTAGCTCAGACACTGACATTTCTCATTTGTATAAAATCTACATATTCGCAAAAATGTTATTAAAAACACATCTTTGCCTCAGCTCATTATAAGAACTAAACAAGAACTAAACAATCGTGCGGGAAGTACCAATCGAGGTTTCGAAACTGCCATACTGCTATTGCATTTTCAAGGATTGCTTTGTTTTCAACAATTTGCTGTCACACGGCAGCTTGGAGGACATTTTTATTCTTACACAGACAGTTTCAAGGACCCCTGACAGTTTTCGGGACCGTCCACGTAGTGTGTTATATAGAAGGGCACTTTTAAGGACGGTCGTTAATAAGACCTGTACACCTGAGTACATTTTACAGTATAATAAGAACACAATCAGCTCGTATTTTTCTCGATGAGACCCCCCCAAAAATGCCCTTTACTTTTTTGTGATCATGCTCGAAATTCCTGCTAAAATACTAGACGGTATCTCTTATATGTTGGTTTGGAGCTCATAAAATGGCTTTTGAGAACACCTATATAATCAATGAATTGATGAAAAGTAATAAAATAATGGGTGAGCTGATTCTTTCAGCAGTCCAGCAATTTTTTGGGCAATTTTGAGGACAGTTTGCAGCTTTGAGAATATTTTCATGCTTATATAGCGGCCGTTTCAAGGACTTTCGGCAGTTTTCGGGCGGCCTCAAAGTCAAAGTCAGGATTGAGGAACGGTGGTTGATAAATCCCATGGATCCGTTTTGAAAAAATCTCTTTTTGGCCTCAATTATAAACTATCTAATGATAGTTTGTAATTCGCACGTTTTCAAAACCAAAACACGCGTGAAAATGTGCCAGCAACTTCCACAATATAAGGTATCTGCGGGTAATAATGCATAGTAGAATATCCAATTTAATCTACAGGTTTTAATAATTATTATTATTTCAGTACATCTTCGTGCAATAAGCGTCTGTTAGTGTCGCCTTGAGCGAGAGCGATTATTTTAAATACAATCGATTATTTAAGATAAAATCGGAAATAGTGGTGCGACCGAATCTTCTACGAATCGAGTAACGGGTTTTCACCCCGGAAAAACCACGCCGCCGAATTATCCGTCATCGTCGAAGATTGTTTCGGAGAAAGCAGATCTGCTGAAAGCGTGTAAGGTATCAAAAAAAAACCGCGGAAAAACCGATAAAGAGCGGAAAAATGCCCGATACAGGAAAGAATGCGACTGAATCGTTAAAGGAACGTGTAAATAAGGGTTCTCAGCCCCGAAACCGCATGCCGCCGCATAAGACATCATTGACGCCGAATGATTCGAAAGAAACCATGGTACAGAATCCGATCACAGACGAACCAAGTGACGATTTACAGTCGAGTTTTTGGTCTGATTTGGAATCGCAGGCCTTGAAAACGGTTGAAGGAATTGAGGATGCACGAGGACGAAAAAATGATGATAAACAAGAGAAGAGTCAGGTTGGTGATTTCTACATACTGGTGGGATTTTGTGAAAAGAAATTATAGAGGTATGCATGCGTGCGCGATTATCTCTCTTAGTATTATGTAGGGGAGCCGCGGGGTTAATCACGCGTCCTGCAGGGTAATTTATTTCGATAGTTATAGCTCCAAGATGCAACGAGAAATCGATATCTTTCAAGCGCGCCTCGATGCGTCACCAATCACGCCACTGTGTTGGCCGTGAAACATATCGGTTTCTCTTTGCGTTACTATTAGTGACTGACAATTAGACCGTACGATATACACGATTCATCGAGAAACTCCAGCTTAAGCGTAATGATGTATGTAATGTTGGACAATGCGTACACGGAAGTTGATGCTTATAGGTGACAGATGAAACGGACGATGAATCGGATGGGGACGATTTGACTCCTATAAGTTTTCGAAATATACCAAGAGACCTGCGAGTGGAAAATCGGTTGTTGAGACGTCTGAATCTTTGTTTGCTAGAAAGACTGCTGATACATTACGATAAAGTTGAAGGTAATACATTTATCATGGTTGATGCCGTTGTCCATTTGTGTCCTATTTTTGGTTCACTTCGTCCATTAAATTTGCTTACAGCGACAATTACGAGCGTACAGGAAGAGGCAAGGTTGAACGTAAGGGAGAGGATCGATCAAGGAAAGGACATACCGGTTGCATTTGTAGACTCAGCGAATAGGAAGGTGCGACATTTCCACAAAGTTATACACACTTATCTGTACATACATACGAGTTTGTTAAATGATAATGAACATCTTTGTTGACATGTTCGCGAAATAATGGTTGGCATTATTTTTTCAATGACTTCCATGTTACAGGTACATGCGGGATTCGCAATCTGGATCGACGAGACTGAATACAATAGGTTGCGCTGGAAGCCTGAAATGAATCCTCCGAGGTTCATCGCAAACGTAGCTCGACTTGTGTTCACCGATGAGGTGATGCAGAGATCTAGCGTGACAGGAACGACGAGCAATGCACACAAGAGAAAACTAGCGCTAGCGAAGCCTGCTCTAAGTACGACAGGTTTAAATGCTGTGGCGGGTAAGTAACATCTTACGTTTCAGCAGCATTACGATATCTGTGGCCCTTATTTCTGACCACGTGACATTCACATTTTGACGAAAAGAAACACTTTTTCAAGAGTGACAAAAGTCGATATTCAGTTCAGGGACGCGTTGCCGAAGCGATTCGAAAAAATGCAAAGAAAAAAAATCGATTTTTTCGCTACATTTTGGGTTCTTTCATTGCGGCTGCAATATTAATATTAACACTTTTTCAAGACTCATAAAAATTGATTTTCCATCAAAAAAGGGCAATATAGCGATTGAAAGAAAAAAAATGTCGATTTTATATTCGTTTCAATAAATAGTAGAAAACATAAAAATCTATGTTTGTGACAGTCGGGGTGGCTCCGCTCCCCGAACCACCCCGCCGGGGCTTCGTCCCTAGATCCCGGCTCCCCCCTCCCACGCACACACACACACACACATGAAAGCACGCACATGCGCGCGCACACACGCTTGCATGTGGCCGCGTGCGAAACGCGCACACACACCCACACACACAAAACACAAACATACACACGTACACACCAACACAGAGACACAACCATACGCAATATGACACAACTACCCATGGTAGTCTGATAGGAAAACGATTTTTTAACTCTTGAAAAAGTGTTAATTTTTTCAAAAATATGAAGGTCACATGGTCAGAAATAGGGGCCACAGATATCGTAATATACCCTACGGTTCGATTATAGTTACGATTATTATGCGACCGGCCCCTATACTCCTGTTCCGTGGGTTGTCACCTGCAGCAATTGCAGAACACTGGATGAAGTTGAAGGATTATAGTCAACATGAAATCTCGAACCACCTTGGTTCGGCATCAATGTACATCGCGAAGAAGATTGCAGACATGAATCGTCCGACGAGAACTGACAAAGATCGGGCCTTAAAGCGACGAAAGCCGATATCGCGCGAGTATATGGAATCGAATGAGGAGGAGGAGGAGGAGGAGGAGGAGGAGAAAGAGGAGGAAGTAGTCGATACTCCATCATCCGGCAGTCGCAGAGAGTATCCTGTTCGAACTGTGAAGAGAAGACGAGTGGAAAAAAAAGTTGTGACAAAGAAGACGCGGAGGAAGACGATCTGGAGATGTCCGACAATCGCGGAGAGAGTCCTGATCGAATTATTAAAAAAAAGACGAGTGGAAATGAAAAGTTATGAGGAAGAAGACGCAGAGGGAAACGATCCGGAGACATCCGACAATCGCGGAGAGAGTCCTGATCGAGTTATAATAAAAAAACGAGTGGAAAAAACAAGTTGTGACGAAGAAGACGCAGAGGGAGACGATGCGAAGACGTTGGAAAATCGTGAAGAGAGTCCTCATAGAATTAAAAAAAAAACGAGTAGAAAAAAAAGTTGTGACAGAGAAGACGCAGAGGGAGACGATGCGGAGACGTCGGAAAATCGCGGAGAGAGTTCTCATCGAGTTATTAATTAAAAAAAGAGTGGAAAAAAAGTTGTGACGATGAAGACGCAGAGGGAGACGATGCGGAGACGTTGGAAAATCGTGGAGAGAGTCCTCATCGAGTTATTAAAAAAAAAAACGAGTGGAAAAAAAAAGTTGTGACGAAGAAGACGCAGAGGGAGACGATCCGGAGACGTCCGACAATCACGGAGCTACTTCTCAACGCGACGATGGTCCAGGTGACGATACAGTACGATTTGATGAGAAGACTCAAGCAAACGACAAGAAAGCTGAGGGAGACGATGCGGAGACGTCCAAGAATCGCGGGAAGAATCCTGATAGCAAAAAGTGTGAAGGTGACAGTACGCTGATGATTGATGAAAAAAGTGTCAAAAGAAAAGTTTGCGGGAAAGCTCCTGATCGGAAACAGTATCTACAAGTGAAAACAGTACATAATATTAATTCACAAACGACGTTGGAGACCGAAACAGAAATAAATGATGAATTACGTCGTGGGGTAGATGATTAGATAAAAGAAGAAAAGAAGAGTACAAATTTTAGTGAATAAGTAAAAAAAATGATTACATTATAGATTGGAGAGTATAATGAGTCAAATATGTGATACAGATAAATATAAGGATATATATGATTCTATAAATCGGTATCATAGATTACCGTTTTATCATATGACTGAGATAGAAAGAGAGGTTTTTCAAGAGAGTATTTCAAAACAAATAACGTGATAAATAAGATAAATGATTTGATATAAGAAAAAATGTTAGTGAATAAGTAAAGAAAAAAATATTACATTATAGTTCGGAGAGTTTGACGAGTCAAACATGTGATACAGATAAATATAAACAACAATTATTATATACATTTGTATAACAGTTCTATCAGATGATAAAGATACAGAAAGATTTCTATGATTGTTCAGTTATAATAATAACGTGAAAAATAAAACACTAACATTTTATAAAACGTACCATTTATTAGGATTTACGTTTATAGGGCTTGTGATCGTTAGCTCATTTGTACCGTTCTGTTGGTTCCTATTTTTCATTTCTTGGACTTGGTACAGCGGTCTTTCATTCTGATATAATCCGGATAAAAACCGAATGAGAACCGGTCGTACTGCGGTGCATTTTCATTCGGATACAGTCCCGATCGAGACCGAGTGTCCGGATCGAGAGCGAATATGAAAACCGCCCGTACTACGGCGGGTTTGAATTCGGATAGAGTCCGAATGAGAACCGGCTATCCAGGTTATTCTGTGGCCGGTTACCATTCCGCATTACGCGGACATGGACCGTATAAGAAATTCATATGGATATTCGATAGGACACTATACGACTGCAATGAATGAACCGAGTATGATTCAGGATTGAGTCGGATAGGAATCCGACGACAAAAAGTGTAGGCTGGACCGGACACTCCCGTATAGCAGCGGACACAGAGCGGAATGAAATACCTTATAAGATTCCGGATATAGTACGACCCGTGGAGATTACTCCATCAGGCATCTTTCCATATTGAAGCGGATAAGAAACTGATGAAAAAAACCGCTACCTTTCCGTATTGGGTCAGATGAAAAGTGGGATCAAATAGATTACTCCGTCAGGCATTGTTCCATATTGAACCGGATGAGAAACTTATAAAAAAAACGCGACCTTTCCGTATTGGGTCAGATGAAAAGCGGGATCATAGATTACTCCGTCAGGCATCGTTCCATATTGAACCGCCTGATAAACTGATAAAAAAAACGCTACCTTTCCGTATTGGGTCGGATGAAAAGCGGAATCAAATACCTTGTAAGATTCCAGATATAGTACGACCCGTAGAGATTACTCCGTCAGGCATCTTTCCACCTTGAACCGGATAAGAAACTGATTAAAAAAACCGCTACCTTTCCGTATTGGGTCAGATGAAAAGCGGGACCAAATAGATTACTCCGTCAGGTATCATTCCATATTGAACCGCATAATAAACTGATAAAAAAAAACGCGACCTTTCTGTATTGGGTCGGATGAAAAATGGAATCAAATACCTTACAAGATTGCGGACTAATTTAGAAAGGTTTCGATACATATGCGGAGGCTATCCGTCATTTTTTGCAGAGTGGCGGGTAACTGCGACTGATGATATCCGAACAGCTAAACAGTCGGCCGAACGCAAAAAAAAATTTTTTTTAGACTCTACGGACAGAAAAGTTTTGTAAGATAAGAAATAAAAAAAATGCAAGTTCTCCGTTGAGCTTAAACTCACAAGGAAGGTATCCGAGGTCGATCCCTCCGATTTTGATCTAATTCACATATGTTGTAGTACATCAAAAACTAAGCAACACGTATTTTTTTATCTGCCATTAAACACTTTAAGTGGGTGAAACCACCCTCCAAAGTAAGGCATGTCAAAGGGCGATTTGGTAGTTTCACCTACAAAGACATAATATTTTTCAACCAATCCAAATCAAAAAGTTTTCTCATAATGAGAAACGAAAAATGTAATTTTCTCGATTAAAAAAAAAAAAAAAATTAGCCACCCCTAAAATTTTTACATTTATGCCAAAAATGGTCAAATTCAAGTTAAAAAATCTGAAAAAATATATATTGCGTATGAAAACACAATAAAATTTACGTGGTTTTGGATTTTCTGGAAAAGCAATAATGGCCGGGGTAACTACCCATGAACGCTGTTTATCTTGCGTGTATGCGAAAAAGGGTCAAATTCAAGTCTAAACATCTGAAAAAAATGTATATTGCGTATTAACACGAAATAATATTGACTTGTTTTTGGATCTTCCTGAAAAAAAAATATTGGCCAGGGTAACTACCCCCAAACGCTGTTCATCTTGCGTGTATGCAAAAAATGGTCAAATTCAGGTCTAAAAATCTGAAAAAAATGTATATTGTGTATAAACACAAAAGAATATTGACATGTTTTTGGATCTTCCGGAAAAAAAATATTGGCCGAGGTAACTACCCCTAAACGCTGTTTGTCTTGCGTGTATGCGAAAAATAGTCAAATTCAAGTCTAAAAATCTGAAAAAAATGTATATGTTATACAAGTTTAATTCTATGCTGTTCGGTCTATGCACAGCACCATGCGTGTTTACTAAACTCATGAAACCAATAGCGCAAAAATGGAGGTCAAAAAGATTTGTATCAGTCTTCTACCTGGAGGATATCCTGTTATTTGGACAGTCAGCTCAAGATGCTGAAAAACTTTTCGAGAGACTCGAAAGTTAATTGAAAAAACCGGGCTAACATTAAATATGGAAAAATGTGTCCTTGAACCTTCGAAAGAAGTAAAATTTAATGTTTTCTTTTTGATTCGAGAAAATTTTGTCTTAAATTACCGCAAGGCAAAAGAAATAAAAAATATGATCTCGTGATGAAGTTTCGAACTATCGGTCATTGTCAAATCATAAAATTTGCCGAATTTATTGGAATCCTAGTATCTGCCATTCCCACAGTTCATCTTAAATGTATCTCACGAGGCCAGTCGCTCTGTATTTTTAAATCAAAGTCATTTTCGCATGGTTTGAAAAATTGAATGAAATTTTGTACAAAATACCATCGGGCAGCCCAAAGAAAACCGGTCGAAATTGTATCTCAATTTTTTTAACTGCTGCATTTTTAACAAGTAATAATTAAACAATTTGATTTTAAGCTACAAGAGAATTATTGTAATTTTCTAATATTTTTGTGGTTGGTTTGTACAAATATAGATAATTGTACGCGGTGAGAAAAACTTTTTTTCGCGTTGATAATTATTTGTGAAGTGTCTAGATGAGCTATGAATTTTTTCAGCCTTTTTACGTTCAGCATCAAAGTATTAATATTACATGTATTACAGGCCGGGAACGTATTTTCCCTGAAAAAATTAATGGATGCATAATTGTTAAATTGATTCTGATGTTCGCCATGAAAAGTATGATAAATGTTTTTTTCGAAAATAATAGACTTCCTCATTAATATAGACCGAAGCGTTTTTCTATCATTACACGAATATATCGAGTTTTTTTTATATAAAAAAAAATAAATTCTGAGGAATTTGGGGAAAAGAGTAACGTATCCTTGAAAGCGTCCTGCAAGTGGTGAATTGATCTAAAGAATGTTTCTCTGCTCATTTTCGAAAGAGAAATCTGCCCAGTTTGCGGGCCGTACAAATCCGCGGGTGTCCAGTTTGCGGATCAGCTGACGCCGCGCGCGGGAACTTTGTTTGCGTTTTCCGCCTCTCCCGTAAAACCGGTAGCGGACTGCCACGTGTTGTGATGCGTCGATTTACGCGTACCGCGAGGTTTCGATATTGTTTTTCCAGCGCAATCAGGCGTAACGTATCTGTTGAATTGATTCAGAAATTGCCGGACACTCCGCAATCTGACACGATTTGAAAAAAATGAAAGTGAAAATGAATTTATCACTTTCGTTTATTTCAAAAACTGTTCACAGGAAACCAATTGTACCACAATTTGAAATAAGGTTCGTAGACGAAAATGTATGTTTAAATCCACCAACTAGTGAAAACAAATATTTAAACAATGTTTTTTTAGTGAGAAAAAATATTTTTGAAGTGAATACTTCTTATGCAACGCCGCGAAACCCAAAGCGTTACCGTCCTGTCTACCGTCAGTCCTGTTAAGCCGAAGGAGAGAAAAGAGGAATAGAAGAAGAGAGAGAAAGAGAGAGGTATAGTTTGTACGCGAGAGAGCGAGTTCCTCACTATCCACAGTGCTATGGGCTTAGCTTCGTCATCCATAGTATACCTGGGTATACGTGTATTAGTAAACAGCGGCGGGTACGCATGCCGTTCTCTGTTCTATCCGTTGAATGTGTAAGTGCAACCTATGTGTGGGCTCACTGCGCTTCGTGCGGCATGTATAGACAATGTTCACCACCATTCGTTAGAACTTTCGTTTTACCGGAAAGCAGGTAGTTGGTATCGGTTAAGAGAATAACCCTTTTCATATATACACACCAAAAAACGTCTTTATTAGTTCAAATCAACGGATAACAACTATGAGAAAATTACTGACGGTACAAGATGTTGGACGAAATATTAAGGTTGATTGATAGGTAGAATATGAAGGTATTTTCCGACATTAAAAATGTGCTTTCGCGGAGAAATACGCTCTCCGGAGTTTTCCACCGTTCGATCGTACGATATTATTTTAACTACTTGAAAATACCTCTAAAATTTACCTATCTATCATTGCGACACGAAATTACCATCTATTCATTTCAACACGAAATTACCAGACTGCGTCAGAATTCATATATCACACTAAAAAAATAGATTTTTTATTTTGTCAGCTCAAGGAGGGGCTTATCAATAATTTTATTCAATTGTCAAAGTTTGAACGCCCACTCAAATGATCTCATGGATAGTGTTTCAACATACAAAAATTATAATGCTGTCAGGAACGTTCATGAAAGGAAACAAGCCATCAACATCGGTCCCGAATTTTGAATTTATTGCACGATTTCAACGCGAAGAGAAACGGAATTCTGGAGTAGCCATTTACCACCATCAGCACGACGAATGTTACGTTGTAACGCCTCACTTGCAAATTAAGGCCTCTTACTCCAGTGGCGGAGAGGTCACCGTGTCGAGTTCTGGAAGAATAGGAGACCTATGTGCAATTGAATGCAAAATGGAAGATAATTCGGATCAGAAAATTACTTTAATAGCAATTAATATTTCGCCCAATACATCAATTAAAGATCATCGCTGAAGCGTTATTGCCCTTAACAATAGGCGTTGCTCAAGTTTTAGCCGATATGCTAGGAGACCCTGTCCATTACCGTAATGAATCGGTAATTCTCGCAGGATATTTTAACGTCAATTTTTCATTGGCACAGGCTGAATCACTCCTTCAATTTATAGAAAAACATTTCTCGTTAAAAATGATCAACGGCAGGAATTATCCGACCACTAAAGGTGGTACAACGATAGATGCCATATTTGCAAAAAGTATCGACAAAATAGCTCTGAAGCATTTTATGTCATATTTGAGTTATCATAATCCCATTGCTGGTATTGTAGAATTAGATGATTCTATAAATAATATACATGAGAGCAATGAAAATAGTATAGAATAAGAGAACAGAATTAATCTATCCCAATTTTTTACTTACAGAGACAAATACGAATAAAATTGATGTCATATCTATAACTAATTCCTACTTCTTTGCTCACCCTATCAATTCTTCCCCCCCCCCCCCCCTCCCTTCTACACAAATAAAATTTGTAACGTCAACACGAGGCACAAGACACAGTAAATTCAACTGTAAACTCATACATACAACGGATAGAACAGTGTGAAATAAGGACAATCCTGTCATTTCGTGTTTTTATGCATGTCAATCTCTCTTCTTTCCCTCTCACTATTCTTTTCATCTAATGAGAATAACAAGCAAGTTCCATCGATCACATACCAGTATTCACTTCTGACGCGAGTGCCGTGTGTACACGCACCCGGTTTTTTTTTTTTGTTTTTCGCTTCCACAACGAAAAATATTGAAGAATTGCAAGACCTTTGAAACAAGCTGTCACTCGAATCGATTAATGCATTTTTTTTGCCGAGAAACCCAGGGAAAACTACTGAAAATAGCAATGTTTTCGAAAATTCGTAACTTAGATGTTTTTGAGTTTGCAGCATCAGCCTTGTAAGAGAATATACTTAATATCAGATAAAATACGTGTGTGAAAAAGCTGGATTTTTACGAATGCACAGTCTATGCACAATCGGCATTCAAAGTTTCTTATGACCTATTTTGTAGCATAAATTATATCTCATACGATGGATCAACTGACATTTTTAATATGGATTCAGAAACTAGAGAATCTAAATTACAATCCGTTAATTTACACTTAAGCGTTTAGGTGTTGTTAAATGAGTTAAAAATGCATCCTAATATCGAGCAAAATGTGCAAGCGCGTGTCGTGAGCTGAGTCAAGCAGCGATAGTGGGGACAGCTGATGTGAGCGAGTTGCCCGGACGAACACTCCCCCGCCGCTGGCGCGTATTACCTGTCGCAGCTCCCGACGCGTGCTTGCACAAATAGCTCGATGTTAGGATGCATTTTGAACTAAATTAACGGCATCTAAACGCTTATGTGTGAACGTGGGAATTGTTGTTTAGGTTCTCTAGTTTCTAAATCCGTATTGAAAATGTCAATCGTTCCATTGTACGAAGTGGAATGCATGGTACAATATAGGTCATCAAAATTTGGTTATTGTCTAGATTGACTACTTTGTCGAATTTTATTGTTTTTTTTCTCGACAAAACCCTTCATTCAGGCACTAACAATGATAACCAGGCGGGGAAACATGGAAATCATAATAAATAAATAAATGAATAAATAAATGAATATGTTACGTCCTGGGCGAGGATTAATACGTCCCGCCCGTGATGCACGATTTACAGTCACAAGGAAACCTCTTGTTTCGGCCGGAATGCGCCGGTCGGGGATAGAGGCTTGCGGTAATGGGATTGGTAAAATATTGTTCACTTACTTTTTGGGCGTAGCGGGTTATTATTCCAATGTAATAATTTCCTCGGGGTCATTGGAGTCTGCGCTGTCGGAGTCTGCGCCTAACGTTGACACGTCGCTGACACTATCTCTATGGGGCCGGTGAACGGGTCCCGGGAGAATCGGGTCGGGGAGAACGTACGGGGCCGTCCCCTTGGGAACTCGGAATATCGTGGCTACCCCCACAGGGCGCTCCTTAACACTTGGTGATCCGAAAGGAATTATCGGTCGTGTTGATGGGCCTGGTAAGGGTTGGACCACAACTTTTGCCACCGTTTCGGCAACCCGTACTTCGCTGTTTTGTCGAGTCGGTGTGTTACTCCCCTTTACGAAGTGGAGCTCGCCACGATTGAGACGTTTCAATTTTTCCCCCCTGCCACTGCGGCGTCTACCCATGTAAATCTAAATAACAAAATTGATGATCCCTCTTTGAGTGAGTCCTGACTCTCGGGCAGAACTCTCATATGGTAGGGTTGAAACCTCCACCACAGTGCGTGCGTCTAGCGCACGGAGTTGTGGTTGGCTGGTTAGAGTACAGAGCGTGCGTCTGGTAGGGATGGGTGATATCAATTCGATATTTCATATATCGATATGGTGAATTCGATATATTGCAATATCGAATCGAATTATTGTGGTGGTCGATTAGTGGTATATCGATATTTTTTAATCGATTTTTGATTTGATATTCGATATTTTTTAAATATTATTTCAACAACGCGCGTAACGTGAACGAGGCCACGTACCGCATGGCGCTAGCGTGATAGACTATACAGTAAGGTAATATTTAGGAAGGTATGAGCATACTGTCCCCTATTCCCCAGAATGCATTGCGCGTGGCCCGCGTGGCTACCGGGTTAACGAGTTTTGTGCGCCATCTGTGGAAAAACTCGTTAACCCGGTAGCCACGCGCAGTGCATTCTGGGGAATAGGGGACAGTATGCCCATACCCTATACCCCCCAAATATTACCGTACCATACAGTTCTCAACTTCTCTTACTGGAGCTTTCGTCATCCGTATCCACGTGCTAAAACAAGTACATCTGCGATTCTTTTTTAAGATTTTCGAATATTTCCTTAATTCCATTCCGAGGTGAAGGTGCTAAAGATGGCTCCTCCGAAATCCGAGGTTTGGCGTCACTTCACAAAAGATGGAAAAGTCGCGCAGTGTAAACACTGTCTGCAAGTCGTTGTTTCGAACAGCTGCACGACAAATATGTGGAGTCACCTGAGACTTAAACATGGGATAGTTCGATCATCGGACGACGAGAAAAAGCATGTTAACTCGGGACAAGAATCTGAAGATGATCCGGCTGCTCGTATTAATAATTCTCGAATGACAGCATCTCAAAATGAGGTAAGATACACTAATACACTTGTTCCCGTCTGCTTGGACTTAAGGCTCGGGTACAATAGCCGTAACCGTAACTTTAAGAAGTCAGGAGGCCGTGTACTGTGTTGCCGTCTACAATGCGCATTGTAGACGGTAACACACAGTACACGGCTTTCCAACTCCTCAATATTACGGTTACGGCTATTCGCTGTGTGCAGAAAGCCAAGTGGCGCCGCGGCCGGCTGTACTCCGCAAATTTTGCTCGAATAGCTCTTATTCATATACATAGACGAAATCTTGTTGGATTAATTTTAATAAATGAACGTTTATATTCGTGCTGCATAGAGTTTTTTGAGGTGAGCTTGACTATAACTGCGTTGAAAAAAAAAAAAATCGACGTATTACGATGCAATGGAAATAGCTTTACGGCTACTTTTCTTTCTCAATTTGAGGCTAAGCATGAACCTTGTCGGTCTTGTCATACGAACCGACAAGGCTCGTATCGAGAACAAGAATGACGTAACTCGGACTTGATTGTAACGTAGATGAACGATTACCCACGAAGTGCTCATTGCATATTCGGGTAGCCAATCATGAGAGCTACTGAAAAGGAAAAAAAAAATAATTTATTTGTATTATAATATCCTGACGTGAATTTTTCATACCAGAAAAAATATGCACGTTTAACCTCAAGAATTTGACTTTCTTTGTTTTTTGCACCCAACGAATCTAGTTTTTGCGCTACTCAACTTTACAAATTGCCGTCGAGACGCGTAAAACTTAATTTCCGAAGTTGTGTAGCGGAAAACATTCTTATATGACTTCACACAACAGTTTAAATTTCCTATCCGCGACTTCTCTATTATATTGCCCTCAATTGCACTACGCGACTCCAGCAAAACATGTCCTCCAGCCGTCTGGCGCACGGGACTGTACTCGGAGGGAGGAATAAGTAATTACCTAAGCACGTGCGTCTAGCGCACAGTATTGTACTACTTAAGCACGTGCGTCTAGCGCACAGTACTGTAGTCAGATAAGGTGAGAAAATTAACTACTTAAGCACGTGCGTCTAGCGCACGGTACTGTACTACTTAAGAACGTGCGTCTAGCGCACGGTACTGTAGTTAGAGAAGGTGAGAAAATTAAGTAAAGTAACTGCGTGAGCACGTACGTCTAGCGCACGGTACTGCAGTTATGAAACGGTGTTGGGAACACGTGAATTTCTATGGGAGTTCTGCTCGAGAATATAGACAGCTCAAAGTTCGGTTTTGTTCAATTTCCCCCTTCTATTTAATGTCGCTGGTGCGCAAATGAAACGTGAATGCGTTTTATATTGTTTTCTTAGTTTTGATTATTTATTTATTTTCGATGTTTTTCTTACACTGGTTTTGCCGGGGCTACCGTGCTACCGATTTTTATGGTTGAAAAGTACAGTAGGTTTTACTTCGAGAAAAAAATTGAATATTTTGCGACGGCTATAATGCTCGAGTGATCTCGGGGGACCAGGCTCGAAGTTCGACTGACTGTCCGTAACTAATTGCTGGTCATTATATAGGCCCTTATTCTATTGTCGCTTAAGGTGGGAGATGTCGGCGCGTGAGGGAAGAGTTTCTCTCACACCTCGACATTTTGCTGACGATAATTTCCAGACGCTTTTCCAATTATGGCGGCTGGTGATATGAAAAATCAGCGTCGAGACATCGATATTCTCCAGACGGAATTCTGACTATTGTCAGCGCCGGGACATCGATACTCTCGAGGCGCAACTTTTTGTTCATGTTGAGGCTCGTCCCTAGGCGATAAGCGCGGCCATTTTGTGTGAGCCGGCGAGACGCTGATTCTCACCGGCTTCCAACATTTGTGGGAGCTTGGTGATAACGCGCGACATACGCCGGTTCGTCACTCACGCGCCTTCTCCCCGCGACGAGCTTCGTTCGTTAAAGGCTGAAATTTCGTGTGTTAGGTGTGTTGCATGCTCGCAGGCATACTTCGCGCTTGGCGGGTTGCATGCTCGCAGGCATACTTCGTGCTTGGCGGGAGAACTCCGGCAATGAGGGTCACCCCTGGTCATTCGTGTTTTTCCCGTGAATAAATGAGAGATTAAATATTTCTACTGCGGATCATACGGATTCGGTTTTATGTTTGATAAATGGTATATGAAATGAAATTTTAAAATTTATTTGTGTTTTTTCGACCCAGGACGTTACAAATAAAATCAGTTTTTCCATTTTATTTTGAAAAGTGTTGATCTCAGAGAAAAATGTTTGCCACTGTCACATCCTGGGTGAGGACGACACGGTATAAGTAAGAATAGGGGTGCCTCTTGTTGGGACCGGAATGCGCCGGTCGGGGATAGAGGCAAGAGTGCGTGATCGTGTGACGGTATTTACGTGAAACGTAGATTTTTCTTACTTTCTTTGGTAAAACGTGTCTTTTACCGTGGTTTTTTGTCAGATGATTTTTGTTTGGGCGTAGCGGGTGTTTAGTTGATGAAGACGACGTTGTCGGTTGATGTGTCGCTCGGGTTGTTGTTGCTGTGCTCTTATATTAAAAAATTCTTCCCTGGAGCGGGGCGTCATTATTTTCGGGTTTACCGCTTCGGCGTTTGCTCGTAAAAGTGTAAATGAAAAAGTTATCCTTCGAGTGTGTCCTATTTTCAGGTGGGACTCCCACACGATAGGGTTGGTACCTCCACCACAGTGCGTGCATCTAGCGCACGGGACTGTACCCCGAGGGCGGAAAAAGTAACTGCGTAAGCACGTGCATCTAGCGCAGGGCACTGTAGTTAGAGAGTAGTAACTACGTAAGCACGTGCATCTAGCGCACAGCACTGTAGTTAAAGAGTGCGAGAAAAGTAACTACGTAAGCACGTGCATCTAGCGCACAGCACTGTAGTTAGAGAGTGTGAGAAAAAGTAATTACGTAAGTACGTGCATCTAGCGCACAGCACTGCAGTTATGATGAGGTGTTAGAAACACGTGAATTTTGGTGGGTGTCCCAATCGAAACTGAACAGCTTGAAGTATGTTCGTACGTTTTATCAATTACTTTCCCGTATTTACCGGCCGAATCTATCCTCGTTGGATGAGCGGATGCAGGTGTAGCGGGTTATTTAAATGAGTTTGTCAAATCTTTTTTAATTTGAACAAGTAAATTTCGGCGTTTATTCAAATAGTCCTCGACCAACCCCGTTGGGGAAATCAGACAAGGAGTTTTTACAATTTCAACAATTTTTAGTTATAAGCTGATTTACACGCGGTCGGGTCCCCGAGGTAGACCCGTCAATTTTTCCGATGGTTATTCGTTAACCCGTTCAACTGATTGAGTACTCTGATTCTTAACTCTGTGACTTTTGACTCTTTTCTTACTCTCTACTCACTACTCACTCACTACTCACTACTACTCACTACTACTCCCTGATTTGTGGACTGCCGGACATTATATAGTCCCTTATTTTATTGTCGTCGATGGTGGGAGGCGTCGGCGCGTGAGGGAAGAATTTCTCTCACGCCTCGACATCCTGCTGACGATAATCTCCAGAGTAATTTCCAGTTATTGCAGCTGGCAATTTTCCTATCAGTTTCGTGTCATCGATATTGTCCAGACTGATTTCTGACTATTGTCAGTGCCGGGATATCGATACTCACGAAGCGCACTTCTTGTTCTATGTTGAGGCTCGTTCCTAGGCGATAAGCGTGGCTATCGTGTGCGAGCCAGCAAGGCGCTGATTTTTACCGATTTCCAGCATTTGCGGAAGTATGGTGATAACGCGCGACATACGCCGGTTCGTCACTCATGTGCCTCCTCCCCGTGACGAGTCTCGTTCGTAAAAGATTAAAGATTTTGTGCGTAAGGCGGGTGAACTCCGGCAATGAGGGTCACCTCTGGTCGTTCGTTTTTTCTCGTGATTTGAGTAAGACAGTAAATATTCTATATTTTTACCCTGGATCATATTGGTCTGGTTTTAAATTCGATACTAAAAGTATGTATATGAAAAATTTCAAATTTAGATGGGTATTTTGACCCAGGACGTTACACAAGAAAAGTTGTAGCTTATCAAAAAATTGATCTTTTATTGCGTATACATTTTTCGTCTAAAACCATTCTTTTTTCGAGAAAAATGGGATATTGCTCTATGTATCGCGCTATGTTCATTATTGCTTTACAGTCTACGTCACACAAACCCCTTTTCACTGCAGGTACAAATTGTCATTTACACGCGCGGGATGAAGATCCGAAAACCCAAAACATCCAAACCAAAAATTAAACCAAAACACCCAAAATTAAACCATAACACCTAAACCTAAACTCAAACCCAAATTTTAACCAAAACACCCAAAACCCAAATTTTAACCAAAACACCCAAAACCCAAAATTAAACCAAAACACCCAATCATAAACCCAAAATTAAACCAAAATGTTTAATTTCGGATGCGCGTGCATCTGTGCTGAGATAGACGTGAACACAAAACGACTGCAAAATACACGAAGACTTGGTGCATAAAAAGGTCTCTGGAAAAAAGGACTGGCGGACCGTAGGCACCTGGAAGCTATCAAGAACTGCTGCATTCTGGAATCCACAATGGACACTGAGGCCCGTATTCATAGTTAGGTCTCAAGGTGGCGCTTAAGACTGTCTTGGCGAAGATCATCTTGTTTGTTCAAGATTGTCTTAAGATGCTATGTATTCATAGTTGGAAAACAAGACGGTCTTCGCCAAGAATTTGGTCTCAAGTCGCAAGCACTACCTTATTTAATTCAAGACCGTCTTAGCGAAGGCTGAGCTTGAGACGGTCTTATTCAACGTTCGGTTATGTTTGGAATATTTCCGATGTATCCCCCAATAAGATGCTTATATTTTATTTCTCAGCATGTGCAAGATATTCGTATAGGCATTAAGCATGCAGCTCTTGAGTATTTTTATAGTTTATAAACACAACAACGTCTCAAGTCTCAAGTCTCAACCACGCCGTGATCCGTGATATCGAGGGTTAAAATTTATTGCTATGTCGGGATTAAAAAAAAAAGGTTCCTCAAGCACAAATCATCATTATACTCCGAACGAAAAAAAATTATTCATCAAAATATTCGAAAAGTACGGGCATATAATTGAATGCAAAAAAAGTAATAGTGCAACACTCGCCGAGAAAGAGTCTACGTGGTTGCTGATTTCCGAACAATACAATAATTCCGCTCTGGTTCTCGAGAGGTAAGTACATGTTATTTTATCGGTATGAATTTCTGATCTTTTTTGAGATTATTTTGTGAAGCTATTGGGAACTCCCAAATTTCACCCTGACCTCTAGCGGCCGAATTTTCAATTAATTCTCTCCAGTTGCTGCCTGATGATTACCATTGATTACCATGCGAATTTGTCACTTTTTAACTATAATTTAAAATCTGCTGCGTTATTACAAGAAATAAATCATAAATAAAGATCGCGAAGACATGGTCGGTATTTGATGCGAGGGCATGAGATTTTCATCACACGCAGAATATAAATAATCGTTTTAGTTATGTCGTGTAAACGCAAGCGACGTGACTTTCAATTTCATAACTTATGAAATATGGACAATAATTTATGAATAAAACATTTTCCATGCGATTTTGATATTTTAACTAATAATTTATTGTTCAAACGCATTTATTTAGCCGAAAAGTGACGGGAATTTTTTAAAAGATTTTGAGGTTAAACATGGGATGTCATGTAGGTTCATTGTAATCCTCATGGCGATAATCACTTGATCCGTATCCAATTTGCGCAGTGGATTCCATCCACGCATAATCCTCAACGGTAATAAACTCCATTGTCAAATATTACTACAAAAATCGTATTTTGCCGAAAAATATGCGGTAATCCAGTGTTTACAACTGTTCCCTATGCTGCCCCATGCTAACTAGAGCTGGCTACTGGCAACGAACTGGAGAGAAGAGGCCATATTGGATAGGCCCCGCCTCCGTGTTGATTCCCAATACGAAGATGTGAATTTACAACCCGCATGGCCTCAACCTATAAAACATAAATAACCTATGCATCAAATAAATACTGCATGAGGTGCAGAAGACAAAATATGAAAAAGTAATTTCTATTAACTTCTTTCTTAGTGAACAGTCCAGCAATTAAAAAAATTATGGACAAATATCAAGAAAGCTCAGAGAGATGGTCTAACTAAAGAACGTCAAGCTCGGTACGTCACTGGAGGAGGCCCTGAGACCCCGATGACAGTTGTCGACTCGGATGTAGTAATGGTTGCACCAACTTTAATGCAACCAGCGCCAGTTCTTTTTACTAATAATATGGCGAATGAAAATATAATTGGTAATAATTTCATTTTGTTAATCTGTAAACACACATATGTTAGCATTTTTGTGGCCCAAGAATACATGTGAATACACTTGTCTAATTTCTTTTTTTTTTTGTTCGTTTAAGAGTGCTGCGAGGACATTTTCGAGCATATAAGTCCGGTAACCATAGACATGGATGAATGGGTGGAACGTGATGAGTCAGGCTGCTCCAGCCACCCCAGCACTTTAAAATCGGAACTCCAGAGTAATAGCGTCACAAACTTTGATGGTATAATAAACATATGTCAACCAACGTTCAAATAATAAAAAATAAAAGCAATCAAATGATCAGCTTCACAGTTCTTACTATAATATAACAGATTTTACAGATCCCGGTGTACAAGACGATGCAGCCTTTGTAGGCACTCAAAAATCTGAGTTGGACATCGAGAAGCAACTCTTATCACTTGTCAATGATTTGAAAAGTGTGTATATTGATACGAACGATATTTGTAAACTTCTGCTTACAAATTTTTGTACATTTTTAAATACGGAAGTTTTATACGTGTTTAATTCCTTGGTTTCTGTTGTATAAAATCATCAAAAAAATGACGTACAACCGGAAAGCCTGTAGCCGCAACGATTATTCCGGATGAAGAAAACGATTTGAAGATTGAGCAAATTAGGCGGATCATGAGACACGAAAAAAAATGCGCCAATTGACAATTAAGTTTAACATGCGTAAAAATGCCTTGGAGCTTCGTGCACTTACAGCTGCAGCTGACTTAGCTGAATTATTACTACAAAAAGAAAAGGATACATCATCTAGAGTTACTGTGACTTTTATAGTTTTAGGGGGTAGTCTCACATCTCAGTATCTATTTTCAAAAATGTTTCTTTCATAGTAAAACGTATTTTATACTTTTAAATTTTTACACATAAGAAAGGAAGTTATGAAGTAATAATACAGAAAAAAAATTTGTTCGTTTTTTATGGTATCTATGGTATTATGGGATATCTCAACTTTAAAGCATGAGATATCGTGTCAACCAGATTGAAATAGGGGTAACTTCAGGCGACCATGCCAACGAGATTTACCATAAAAAACAAACAAAAAATTTTCTGTATTATTATTTTTCAATTTCCTTTTTTATGTGAAAAAAAATTTGAAGTTATTAATTAAATTTTACTATGAAAAAAAAATGGTTAGAAAAAACATTGAGATGTGAATCCCCTTAAATACCGTACAATATTATGCTAATGTGATAATAGCAAATGAGAAAATGTTCAAGTTTTATATTTTTAGATTCACATGTTACATATGGATCTTTACGGATATATTTTTTTAACTTGAATTACAATGTTACATCCTCGAAAATATGCACAATGCTGTGCCAAATATTATGCTCGATAAGATAGATAAGATAGCTCGATAAGATAGTCAAATATTATGCTCGATAAGATAAAGAACTTGTAAAATATTATAATTACATTGAATTTATATTTTTTATAATAATTGAGAAAAAAACATTTTTCAGCTTAATAGTCCCAAATTCTCTGGAACTAGTCTGCAAAGATGCGAGTTCATGAAAAATAAAATAAAAAACACTATTTCGAAAAGATTTATATGGGTTGTTCCTCTTCCACTCAGGATTTTTCCTCGAAAATCACGGATTTTCAGGTATAAGTTGGTTTTTTATGCAATGAAGTTCGTGAATTATCGAATTGCAATGGAATAATCTATACAATGCTCATACGTTATAGAGAAAATAGCTTACTGATGTAGATGTTAATTTTCAATCTTTTAAATGCCACAAATAGAGAAGAATTTAAAAAAACGAATTTGTATCTGATCTCAAATACCGTGAATAGAAGTTTGGGTACCGTAAGTCAAATTTTTTCCCATGTAGTAGGCCCATTAAATAATTATTATCAAGGCTTTCAAATTATTGAACTGAGAAATATTTCTTTTTTTATCAATACTGACAGGAAAATGTCCTCAAAAATCGTGATCGCTGATATTTTATTAATTAAATACAGAAATTTTCCTTCAAATTTTCTTTTTCGTTGGGGGGGGGGGGGGGGAGGGATTGGAGTCTAAAACGAGAGATTTAAGGGTGTATTGCTTATTTATTGAATTATCTCGTTTATTTGAGACTTTACACTAAAATTGGTAGGGACCAAACTTCCAGCAAATTTTATTATCATGTCCATTGGATACATCTTCATTGAAGAAGTACTAGTATAGTTACAGCAGACCGCCTTTTGGGCACCCAGTACTGGTTCAATACTAATTCAATTGCCGGAAAGCCAGTGCCGATTATTGGGTATAGCACCAGCACCGGGTGCATAGTTGAGACACCAATACTGGCGATCCGGTACTGGCTCAGAATCGGTCCAACTCTCAGCAACCGGAAAAAGCTGCTCGAGAATTGCACTTTTGTTAACAATCGTATTTCTCAAGAACCACGTGTGGTTTAAAAATAAAAAAAGACATAAAGGCTTATAAAACTATGGACTAAGAAAAACTTAGTAAAAATTTAACTTAACCGCTAATTAATAAATAACTTTCATGTTTTGGAATGCATGTCAGAAGCTTGTTGTTACATAATTATTGTTAAACACAATGGCAGTAGTATATGGACCACTATGGCGACCCCCACTCCTATCCCCACTCCTATCCCCTCCACTTTCCCCCGCGCTGGAGCCTCTTTCCGAGCGTGGTGGGGGTAATGGTGGGGAGAGGTGGTGGGGGAAGAGTTCTGAGGGCTCGCCATAGTGGTCCGATTATTATCATTATTCAAATAATAATAATAATCCATACTTTTTTTTCTCTTTATTTAATTTTATATACATTTTCACTTAATTATACGTAATGCTTTTATATAATGAGAAAAGGATTTATCTTTTACGGGCTATAACAGTTTTAACTATGTGATCCAAATGATGCGTCAGTAGATTGTCAATAATCGTTGTTTTTGTACAAGTAGGTAATTCGTTATATGAATTATTCGGCGATGTTAGTTTTTGGGTAGCTCTTTCTCGTATTTTCGCACGCTTCGTGCGAATATTACGGCGTATGCAGCTCGTTGTAAAAATGGATGTTTCTGATGTTATTGCATCTACAAGAGAGTCTCTGCACTTTGTTACCTCGTTGCAAACACGACGGAGCCACGAGATATTTCTGTTTATACTGGCTTGTAATAATGACAGTATAACGAATTGCTCTTTTGTAAAACAGAATATCGGTAACGAGCGATGTTCAGGGTCTTCTTCATCCTCTATGCTGAAATGATTTTGAAAATCGTGCCAAGAACGACCGTCCATAGTTAAACAACCATGGATATAACATTTGAAGCTAATCACAGCCCGTAACGTACCGTTCCGACAAATATCAAGGCCCACCCACACAGATTTCGTCCTCAAATTATTTAGCTTATAGGCGAACGGTAGCAGTAGCGCACGTAGATTCTTAGCACGTTTCGCATACATCGCAGGACTTAATGATTTGTTGACGGTTTAAACTCCGGATTATTGAATTTTGTTCCACGATATTCCATGGCCAAATTATTTTCACGGGCTGCGGCTATCATCTGCTGAAATAGCTGATCGTCTTTTTCGAACAGTTGGACGAATCTGGCTGGTAGGAAGCACGCAAATGTGTTTTCCACGTCGATGACGATACGCGTGCCCCATTTAGTTTGAACGGTTCTTATGTCGTTGATGCTGTAGTCTTTTTTGAGCTCTAGTTCCGATAACTTTTTCACAGGTAGAAACGCGGCCGTTTGTCGCACTTTGTTGATTCGTGCGAAATCCATCGTAAATATCGAGCTCGTCAAATTTTGGTGTTAAAGAGAGAAATTGCGATCTCGCTTGTATTACTGCTTTGATACTCGCAATGTCGTGTGAAAGTGCTTCTATTCGCCGCTTTAATTCGCGTCGTTTTCTCAGCATACACCTCAAATGACAGCAAATGAAAGTATTTAAGAGTTTTTTAAGATTCTTCGATATCTGACCACGGTTTGATCGCGAATGATGGTCGTTCTCCAGGGTCTAACTTATATCCTGCAGTCGCCCCTCCACTAGCCCTCCCCCCCACTATAAAGATTACTCATTTTATTAGAAATACCAAAGACAAAAAGAAATTCGATCGTCTACATATGATACCCTATAATGATGACTCATTTCCTTCGACATAACAAAGGCAAAAAGATTTTTTTCCCACCGATTCGAAGAATCGATGGTTTGATGCACATTCTGCTGGAAATATGATAGTCGCTAAAAGTGACTTTTGTACCCAAAGAATGCTGACTCCAACGCGTGTGATCGCAGTTCAAGGATAGGTAGAAAAAATAAAACGTGAAAAATTTCAAGGTCAATTTTATTTCTTATATTAAAATTAGATTCATTATTGCCGTACACGGAAACAACAGTTCTGTATACAGTGTAAGTTTTTATGATTAAAATTATTTGTACCACAGCCACCACCAACCGCAGAGTCCATATTGAAAACTTTGCCCCGAGGCTTAGACTTTTCGCGTTTTTTTTATATACGCATTATAATAATCGTTCACTGTTTTATCGTTTCGGGATAAATCATCTGAAAATACGCTTCGAAACTTATTAATACCAAAGCCACTAGACATATAATGAAGAAACATACTGCAATACTGTCCGCAACACTGCGAATCTGGACCCTGAAGCTGAGTAGCGTTGCATCGGAAAAGCTTGCAGTTTCTTCGGAGTCGGATGAGATGCTGCGGAACGATTGGAGGGATCCCGTAGCTGTCAAAGTATCGTCCTTCTCCAGTTCGATCGACGTACATGGCGACCCAGTGGGATCCGGGTAATTTGTGGCCATCGGTATTAACGACAAAAGCTGTCGGCCACGTCCACACCTTCGGGATACGATCGGCTAGGTATACGCCTATCGTGTGGTCTGGTATGTTCCGCAAGGCCTGCAGAATTTCTAGACTGTTCATAGCAGCCTGAAGCAGAAGGTTTCTTCTTCTTTTCCTCGCGAGGCCCGTCTAAGCTCCAGCTCGTGGTCGTTCCATATTCCCATAAGGAGCCGATGCGATCTTTATGACAAAGCCAATCTTTTATTTGTTTCGCATTATTCAGCGCACATTTGTACGTGAGATTTTTATGTAGCGATCCGTGGTATATGCAACGAGTGTCGTCCTGATGAAGATAGCAGAATGAAGGAGCCTCCTCCTCCTCTTCTAAATTTATAATGAAGCAACCTGTCAGTTGCGCCAGGTACTCTGATTTTATTGAACCCCTTGTGAATATTCGATCACTGTTCCGCAATATTTTTCAAAATTGATTCCATATGTTGCGACGTTGTATCACCCTCACGCCATTGTAAGCCATGATGATTTCTAGTCAACCAGGAATTCTGACGCTTCAGCGCCGGTGATAGATCCTCATTATCGTGAGGTGAAGACACAAGCCAATGAGCGGTGTACGGCCCGTGTAGGCAAATGATCGCAACTTCTTTCGGCATAAAACGATTGTTTTTATCTCGCAAACCCTGTATATCGATTGCGATATTCATGATACTTTCTCATTGCTCTCTCTGATAATACTGTTCAGCTCTTTGCGTCACGGAGACCTAGCTCGGCGGATACAAATTCTGCTGACTATCCAGAAAAGTCAACGATTACTTGTCTGGACGAGTCAATCTCCAGCACATTATCATACTCGGCGTACACAATACAATTTACCGTTGATGCGAGAGCCTTTTCGAATCGTACTTCTATTCTAACACTGCCGTGTTTTACCAAATTCCAATGAGTACTGCTGTTTGCTGATAAATCGGGCGTAAGATCAAACGCGAAAAGGCAATACCCTTCGGGGTAGGCCTCCCGTGAAATACAATTACCTTCATTGAGAAAGTGAATACCCGTTCCGGAGAACAGAGTATGATACGCGTCTACGTAAAGCTTCGATTTTGTAAAGTCGGGCTGCAGAGCCTTTGACGGTATTTGCATACCATCCACATACAACGATAGATAATTGATTTGATAATTTTTAAAATTAAACGGGTTTTTATCGAGGCAGCCGTTGAACGCTTTATTATCGACGAAACCAATGATGATACGTTTTGGTAGCTGGCCGAGGATAACATTATCGAGAGTTTCGCCATGTACTCCGCTATGCATGGATATAGCCTTTACCTCCACGCGTGTCAGGGGATATTTTGCCGTAGCTTTACACAGAGTTCTTGCATGTGCTAAAAGTATACCAGGTGCTATCTTGGCGCGACGTAGGAGAAGCGACGCTTCGACAATATGTATTTTATAGTCTGCCGTCCCGCCCATAAGGCAAAATGAATTATTCGTGCGTACGAGTCGCAGACGCATTTCAACACCGTTCAATAAGAATCTCTCTCGATTAAAGACATCGCAGTGAAGATGACCGAGGAGATCAATAGTTTTTCAACTGCTAAGAAGGTCTCTGCGGCTAACAAGCCCACCGTTGGCTGTATCTGTATCCTCCATTTTTCCCGGTGTATCGGCGAACCCGAGCACACTCGTAAGATGAGAGTTTTTTGCGCCGTCTCCATAATTTAGCAGTGTTTCAATGTATGCTCTGTATGCATACGCGTTATTCGGGGGCGATACAAGTTTCTGATTGAAAAACACATCTACTTGATTAAACATTGAATGCATCAGATTATTGACGGGGCCTATTTTAATCGTTGAATCAGGCTTCTCAGCCAAACACTGTATTTGAACGCGCATGCTTAGCATGGTGTGAGCAAGATCAATGTATTCATCACCCTGACCAGGTACCACAAACTCAATTGGTGAATCATCTGTTAAAGATGAGATCGGCTTGTAGTACACCCATTGTGTTCCCTCGATGGTGGTTTGTGTAGGAGGCAGTGTAAATAGCTCGAGCTCTGACTTTAAACACTCACAAGAGTGTGTGTGTAAGAAAGCCATATTTACCCTCTCTCTCTCTCTCTATGCGAAAATATCAGCGACCGTTCGTAGAGCCTTCCTCTTCTTGATTGTCCTTCTCTTATTTATCCTCCTCTTTGCCGTTGCCCGCTTTCTCGGTTTTCTCGACGAAGACGTAGCTTTCTTTCTTTTTTTCACACTATGGATACGTCGCACACCGCGGCCGGAAATGGAATGCCGAGATCGATTAATTTTTGCCATTTTATAGCCAGATCCCTTCATGAGTGTATCAATTTTTTCCTCCGCCTTTCGCTTCAGATTTTCGCCAGACTCGCGTAGACGCGTTTTGAACGCTTCTCTTGGTCGTACACCATTGTCCATTATATCGGTGGCAACATTAACACCGGCACGCAGAGCCTCCTTGCCGACAGCCCGTGCTCCATTCTTCAAAAGAGGTATAATACGGCGGAAAAGACCCCCGAGAAAGCTGCCGATCCCGTGGCCCCTTTGATTCAGTGAGCCTATGTACACGTTACTGATACCCCCATATCCGGTCCGAGCACCGCCCGTTTGCATATCAAAGTATTCATCGTAATAAGCCATTGCGATGACTTCTCTAATCCATACGCTTGAACTATAATGTCACCGTCAGCGTCCCGTACTAAAATGGTATCGGCTGCCCAAATTCATCCCTTATATCGATATCGATCGATTGAAAGTTTGTATGAAGCAGAAATACGTAGCGTGGTGGCGAAAAACCTCTAATCTTCACAGAGCCGTAATTGTTGCTATCCGCGGTATAAGATGGTACAACACGTAACAGAGGTGCATGCACATCGCCGGTAATGTAGGGTTCACAAATATCCGTATAAACAAATAACATATCGGGAATAGCATTAGTTAGGCTGGCAGGTCGTGCGCCTGTATAGCCAACATCTCTGAATGCAGGCGGGAGCGCCACACTGCTGGGTGTGGTAAACCCTAAAACCTTGTTGAGCCTTGGTGAGAAATGGAAAGCATGAATTAAATTTTCGCAAGAATCGCAGATACGGGTCACTTGTACGTAGCCATTGCGAGCGCGCTGAAATAGTAAATGACCAGCAACGCCCTGTAGTTCATTTATTACTTCGAGCAATGAGTCTATACTCTTATATGCACCGGGTGGAAAATACACGCAGCTCTTTTCAAAGTCAATAGCAGAATCGTGAATACCCGATTGTACTTTATACGGTGCGGTCTTGATGAAGTTCTGCTCGTCTTCCTGAGGTATATGCAGAATCGTCATGGGTATATGTATTTCTGTAAGTCCAACGGCCCAATGGCCTTGCAAAGATACGCGCTGTGGCAATCGTGTGGTATAACGCGTTGTCGTATTTTCTGGGTAATATTTCATACTGCTATTGCTCGGTAAAACGATACAAAACTCGTCTTTCATCGTGATTTTTTATTTTTTTCGGTAATAGTACGAACTCTCGATAACTCGGCCTTGTAAAAAATGCCGTCAATATCTTCGCCGTGAAGATCGCGTAAAAAGTACACCGTCGGCCAACTAATCGTCGATATGCGATGAATTTTGAACAGCTCGCTGCTCCAGCCGCTCTCGTAACCTTTTGCAAAGGCCGCTTTTACACTACTGATTCGTACAACATCACCGATCCCGTATTTAGGGAAGTGTTCTCGCTCCGAATCCTTGTAAAGCTGCATCAAATTAGCACGAGCTTGAGCTGCAGTGGCAAGAGTCACCGTTACCGGGGCCATTTTTATGCTGCTATGCCTGGCATTATTATATGCAGACACTATTTTTTGCAACACATTGATGTATCGCTTCGCGCGAGTATACGTAAAGTATCGCCACATTCTTTCTTTCAATGTTCGATTTAATCTTTCCACAATTGCGGCTTTTATATCAGGATTCCGTGCAGCTCAAAACTGAATATCTTTCTTCTTTAGGAGCTCTTAAAATGCAGCACCCATGAATTCTTTGCCTCGATCCGATTGCAGGCATACGGGTGATCGGCTATTAGTGGCTTTTTGCGTGAGTATCCGCGTAAAAGCCTTAGCTACAGACGCAGCAGTCTTGTCGCGTAAAGGTTCGACCCATGCATATTTACTGAGCACATCTATGACTACGAGGAGATAGGTATGACCATCGTTGTAATCTTTGATCGAGCGAAGATCTACGAGATCAGCCTCCCAGACATCGTCAATGTTTCGCACGCTGTAATGACGTCGTGGAAATCGATGTTTTACAGGACGATGTTCCGTGTAAGCATCCTGTGTCTCCAACCACTGCGCGGTCTTTTCGTTAGAAATTTTTTTTCGCGTTGCGCGTAATAATTTTGCAGTGCCCGAGAACGATGCTTCGTGAGAGGGATTATAGTACAGCTTTTCCAATGTTTTCATGGTTTAGAGTTTTAGGTTAGCTCAAATTACACGATTCTTCTTCTTCTTTTTACACTGGCCAGCGCCTGTTTGCTCCCTCTCAGAGGTACTGAAGAGCTCATAAATACTGAGATCGGTCGATTCGTCGCTACTGTGATTGGCTCCCGCGTCGCTCAACGACAAGTCGTGGGAGTGCACAGGTATTTTTCTTTTTTTCCGAAAAGGCGTCGAGGTGGGCACATCGGACCTCCACAGATCCTGGTTTCCAACAAACTCGCGTGGAATTTTTGCCGCTTTAGAAAATCCTGCAAATGCATGACGACCCGCCGGCATTGAGATTTTCCTCGCGCGCATAGCATTGTTTATAAGGTCGACAATATTGGAGTCCTCGATTTCTTTGCCTGCGATGGAGACGGTGCCTGTAGGATCCCAGCAAAACTCTGTTAATGGTACAAGGCGTAAACGACGGAGCAATAGTTTTGCTTTGTTGCGATATTTTGTCGGGACACTCTCAACGATCATAGAGTCGTTTATGCGTGGAATTTCAGCGCCTTTTCCACTATTCCCCGTCTCCTCTATAGGTGTCGTGATGTAATCATGATTTTTTGCGAGTGCACGATGCTGCTGCGCTCGCTCATTATCGGCAAAATGGAGATAACGCTGCAACACCGCGAAATACGCCGACCACTTTTCCCTCTCATCCTTGTACGAATTAGAATTCAGAATATCGTTCATCTCAGTGTCCAATCTACTCAGTGTCGTACCAAGGGTTTGCACTGTTTGCTGCTGTTGCCGTTGAACAGATTCCGTTTGTCGATTATACTGCACGCCTATATGCTGAAGATTCTCTTCAGGCACGAGCACCATTTTTCTCGCATGCTCCATTATCCACTGCCGCCGATCAAACGTGACAAGAGCGTACCCAATACGGGGGCGAGCAGCAGCGGTAGGAACCCACCGTTTTAAACCACAAAACGTTTCTTGCTCTTCTAACTACCGCTTTTCGCAGCTAGTCGTCGAAGAATAGATGCGTGGCGACGCAACTTTTTTCTTTGTTCAGGCTTCAAAGGCACGTTACCACGTAGAATATTTAACGCACACTCACAAATACAACGAATTATTCGTGGTTCGGCTTTACGCAAAACGGCGTCTCGCTGCTCCTTGTTGAGATGCTGGAGTGCGTGCAATATTGCAACGTGCTTCTTGCAGAGAGAGGACCTGTTACTCGCCATCACAGCCGCAAGACTGGTACTTCTCCGGCTGTGTCGGTGCTTTTTAACTTTTTTCGCGGCACGTAAACGAAATGCTGTGGATCATCGGGGAAAATACACGTTCAAAATCTACAGTTATCGGGAGTCGATTGTTTCAAGTCCAAGAGCAGATAACCGTGTGGTTTGCTCGTCGCGTCGTAATAAACTTCCTGCAGAAATCGGGGGTTTTCGGGGTAAACCTGACGCGCCAGGTGCTGTATTTGAGCGCGATCTCGCGGATTTTTGAAAACTACTATATAATTAGCGTTCAGCGATATATCCCGTTGCCCGTGGCCCTGATGAAATAAATTTTGTGTTATAAAAAACACGCTCAAATTATTATGATGACTACCCTTGGTGAAGAGGTCGACAACGCTATTGTTCGATGCCTCGCGCATCAAATCGTCAATAATTATAAGTTTTGCACGCGGATCGTTTGCATAATCCGAGGCTTGTGGTAAACCTTCGCGAAACTCTATCGAAGAACCGTACTCCATATACGCTTGTTGCCACTCGGAATAATAGAAAATAATTCGTTGAAACGGTTCACTATTCAAATGCGAAATGAATTTCAAAAACTTTTTCACAAAGTATGTTTTACCGCAGCCTGTGGGCCCGCAAACCATCGCCGTCCAAGGATGTTTCCACTGCACATCCATTTTTGCGAATGAGCATGATCTTCGTATTAGCTTAAACATATATAGGGTTCGAAAAGACGAATATACGTAAGAACATAAAGTTTTATTTATATACATTATTTACAAAGTAGTGCGAGGTCTATATCTATATACATTATTCTTTATAACCGTAAGGAAGAATGCCATATTCGTTATCTCGTCTCCGTTTGACGCTCGATGGTTTGCATGATTTGGTTTCAGGACGTGTGACGACCTGATGAAACGCCGTGCGCCGTATAGCGTCATACTTTAGCACAACAGGCTCGTCTCTCTCACCGGTTATAAAGGAGCGCACTGAGTTATAATTAATTAATCCCTTGTTCGCAAAATTAAGCGTTATCCCTTTTACTTTACATACTTTTTTTTCCTCTTCATTGGGAGTGCATACGATAAAAGAATAAAATTTTGGTCCGCCTGAAATGAAACTTCTAATATAACTACCTTCCCCATAAGAGCTCAGCTCATCTGTGAGATCCCCTAAGAGCTGTCCCGTTGGAGGCTCGTACTCGTCTTTTTCTTCGTGCGATACGTAAATTACGGAATCGGTATCGCAGTACAAAGCACGATGACCCAGACGCTCTAGATAACTATAAAGTTTCAGGCGGGCCTGGACTGTGGTGTATGCTGCTACTACGGCGTTTGCTATGCTGGATGGTATAACAGCGTCACTGATTTTCGTGTAGCTTACATACAATATGTCGTTATTTACGGGTAAAATCCCCGTGATTTCGTACTCAGGGCTAGTCAATAGTTCCATAAGCTTTTTACGCGTCGAAACTATTTCTGTCTGCGGTAGATTTTCCCGCTGCCCAAACTTCCCCCAAAATGAGTTGCGGCATAGCTTTGCGACAGATCGCAGCCCCGGATTTTTAGCTACGGAGTCGCGATTTAGCTTGATTCCTTCCGATCGTTTAAAATCGGCTATACAGAGGTCCTGCGCGGCGTTATCTTCGGAGCAATTGTCGGGCCACCCACTGGCTTCTTGTTTGATTTTTAAAAACGTGTTAATGTATTCGACAAAATGGCCCCCTGTCTGTGTATCGCGATTGAATTGTGTCGTTTCATATTACCAGATTTCAGTCACGTCTATCACTCTGTACCCGCATGACACGGCTTTTCGCAACTCGTCGACAACCCATGTACCCTTGAACACGCGCTCTACAGGGTCTTTATGTGTGCATACATCCTGATTCATAATCTCACAACAGCTTCGGCATAGAGCAAATAATAAGCGGTTATGCATACGCACTGGTAATACAGGATGGTAAAGATTACGAGGCGGCAATACGGTGCATATTACGAGACCCTCAACGAGAGTTAGATCGGTGTTATCAGGACCTGTCAATTCCATGCACTCGTTACCCACGTATACTTTCGGATGGCCCACAGGGTATTTACCGAATTTACAAATATATGGGTACAACGAGCAAACGTCTGCGTAACGTATTTTTTCCGTAGCGTCAACGTCATAGAGCGTAACCATGTTTTCTGTCCGTCTGCCTAAAAAAGCATCGCGCGGATTAAGAGGTTCTGCTGTAGCTAAAGGATTATCTTGCAGGAAAGTCCTCATCTCGGCTGTCGAATTTAATAAGCGGTCATATTCACACTCCCAAATTTCCGTGAGCAAATACCCTCCCGCTCGAATCCCTCGTGCATGGATATTCCGTCGCTTTGTCGACTGTCTCTGTTTGTGGGATAGCAACGTGGGCAACCGTGCCAGTAGCAACCGTGAAACTGCAATACATGCGCCCCGTTGGGAGTCTCGTAGTACCCGTCTACCAAGAGATTTTGAGGTATTCTGAATTCGCGTGATCGGCCCGCATGAATAATACGAACACCCAGCGAGTTCTCTATCCACGATAGCCATGAAACCGCTTTTTTCGATTGATTTTGCGCCCATCTGTATCCCCCCCGTGGGTATAATGCCTATTGAATTATCTTTCAAGAAATTTTTTCGAAAAACTCTGAAGCAGGCTGATGCTATTGTTGTACTTTCATCAAACGGGCAGACGCGACCACTGATAATGAACATATTCCGAAAAGCCATACACGCACGTCGTAAAATCGTGACATCTGTCTTACAATAGCTGATAAGCTCTTCCGAAAAAATGAATACGTAATTGTTGTCTTTTGTTTTGCGATACCAATCGAGAAATTTTCGGCGCTCATCGGCGTGCATCGTGTCCGGAGAATAATGCTCGAGAGGCGGTAATTCACCTACGTAATTTTGATTTTCCGGTCGGTTAAACAAGTGCGGAAAAGTGCCTTTAACGATAGCACCGGTAAGCCCAAAGGCTTTCGGTAAACCACTCAGAGGCATGTGAAAGTAATTCAGACTATCGAGAAATACGAGCTTTCCGATGCGCATCGTAATAATTTTCGTACCGTTCATGATTAGTGTGGGGAGCTGAGTTTTTTTCTCTTCGATGAAATAACGCAGGATGAATTGAGCGTCGAAACCCCCTGCATTATGAGCGATACAGATGGTACGCGAAAAGCCTTCGAGCGGCTGCATGGCTAGTTCGACAAGCTGGTCTACGGGGCTGTAACTAAACACAAATTCGTGTTCCCCGCAATGCTCGCACGGTTCGGTTATAGAGTCGTTAACGCAGCAAAACGTGCAAACGCGCTGTGCCACGCAAAGATTTGGTTCGTGTACAAGAGTAGTCGCATCACCCTTCACAGTTGTGCTCTGCTGTGTTTCAAAATCATAAAAAATAAATAGTATTTTTTTCAAGTCTGGAGTACTACGAATCGGTTTCATGAAACACAAATGGTTATTCGGTTGATCGGATTTACACGTTTTGCAGTACCCTACTCCGCATTTATGCTTCTCTGATTTTTCCAAAGGCCTTATTGCTCGAAAGCAGGCCGGCATCGTTTCAGAGCTTCACAAACGCTAGGCTTTCTACGCCTCATGGTCACGATCGGTACCTTATGTCTCTGAAAGCAGTCCTCTCCAAAAAAATCGCGATTGCACGCCTCACATCTGATTATATCGCGCGAGCGCGTATTGCAAGCCTGCAGACCCCAGCATCGAGGACATTTTTTCTTTAAACATCTATGACCGAGTCGACGATAAGCCATATTACACGAGGAACAAAAATCTCTACTACCGACAGCTGCTCTGAGATTTAGAATAGGTTTGAAATGGTGTGAACGCTCGTAATACAAAATGTACAGGGTGTGGTGAATTGTGCCTACGCTGTTTAGAACACCCTGTCTACCGTCAAATAGTGGCTCCTCCCCGCGACGCAGAGTTAAAAACTCGTAAACGACAATAGCAAAGCCGTCTCGTGCCAAATAATCTTGATAGCGCGTAATCTCGTATACACCACAGCCCTCTACAGGTACGCGAACATTTGCTTCTCTCGTAAGTTCGAGTGCCGCTTGTTTTTGTACAGTCCCGTTAATTTGTCTAATACGCTGCCATTTATTATGTAGAGTACCCGACCGTATTTCACCTCGTTCTGCGTATGCTCGAGCCACCACCAGCGAGCGCGGTAAGCATAGATTGTCGGTGTTTCGGATCGAGCGAATAGATCGTTTTGCGACAGCCTCGTGTGTGAGACCTTTCCGACCGCGCCCTTCGACCCCCTTGACAGCGCACATTTTTATCGTGCACGAGTCATCAATGTTCAAAGATGATGCACTTTGTGCCACGCTGCTTATCAATTTCCGAATATCTTGGAATACATAATCGCGGGCCGGTCGGAAAGATAACCACACGGGCCCGTGCGGCAAACTATTCGCTGTAAACGAAACGCCTACATAATCGCCGCCCTCGCAGGAGCTCATGATGTGTGTTAACAGATCGCGAAACGCACCGTTGAGCCAGTCCACCACGCTAACTCCAGAGACTGGTTGACGAATTCGCAACGACGTTTTACGCCCCCGTATTTTGAAGCGCTTGAAGTACCTCGTGTAATCACCGATGATCTCAAAATGCTTTCCCGGCGGGTGTATTTAATGGAGCGGCTCGCTCCTTGCTGCAGTACGCTGCCTGCCAGACCCACTTTGCAACTCTGGAAAAAGAGACATGTATTAGATTCTAGAGCTGATTAATATGAAATTATTAAATTTTATCAATATTTGTACCTCTCGCGCATCATAGTACTGCTTAAATAGACCGATATCACCACTCAAACAAAGATGCTGACGAATACACTGTTACAAAAGGACCCACTTACTTACATGCTTAATTAATTTTTTCATGTGTAAAAAAAATTATTTACCAGAGTCGTCATCAGTCACGAGCATTTGAAGCCAATCGTCAGCTCTTTGAAATGCTATTCCCTCGTCTCTCTCGTTCTCGATCGGATATACCCACAGCTGATTTTCGCGATGGTCAAAAACATCATTAGGGTCAGAGGTTGGGGTTGCTCGTCGTCCAGAATGCCATAGGCCTGATGGGCCTGGTACAGCAGCGTCTGTTACCCTCTCCCTATCTATGCTCTCTGGATAAATTTATAATTTAAAATTGACGCCTCACCAATTTTTAATTTTTTATTTTTTTTTGCACCTTAATTTCAACTTACGTTCGAAAAGCGACGAATTAGAAAATATGTCCGAAGGATGCTGGATACTTGAAACCGTACTCGTAGGTCGCTCATCAATCAGCTCGGTGCATGACAGGTGCTGACTCGTTGTGCTCCTCTGCTGGCATGCTAATTCCACAGCACAAGCCCCTTCTATAAGAGCTGCTTCTTCATTCGGCGATGCATCCAAGAGCTGTCGATATACTATATTAGGTGCACAACCATTAAAAATAATATCCCTCTTTTAATAGAAGTAGTGCTTTCAACTCATAATTTTTCCAGTAAACGAACCGTGTTAAAATTTCATATAAATGTTTTTCTTACGATAATAATAATGTAAGGAGAGAGGAAAAGAGGAGATTGGTGAATAAGAATACATTTTTTAAATATATCATATTGAAATTCGTAAAATATTTTTTCTAACGATAACAGGCACTCTGTACCCCTTTAATGAAAGAGAGAGAGAGACAGCGAGAGGTAGAGAGCGCGGAACCACGCGAAGCATAGCACAAAGAGTAGAGCTCGATAAATAACGATTATCTCTGCTTACGCAAACAGGTGCTCTGCATCGTGCTCATGAAAAAAGAGCGAGAGAGTGAGAGAATTGCAAAGAATGCGGAACCACGCGAA
>OY751316.1:2461523-2601523 GCA_963564615.1 Rhorus exstirpatorius
ATGACGTCATCCTTCTAGAAGCTTCGAATAATAATAATAATCTGTACAGTTACGATATCATCCTTCTCGAACCTTCGAATAATAATAATAATCTGCATAGTTATGATATCATTTTTCTCGAACCTTCGAATAATAATAATAATCTGCGCAGTTAGGATATCAGCCCTCTCGAACCTTCGAATAATAATCTCCATAGGTGCGATGATAATAATCTATGCTAACTATGCAGTTATGATGATGTCATCTATCTCAAATCTTCGAACAATCCACGCCGTTGCGAATAGTGTATATACATACAACGCCTTATACAAGTGATCCTACTGGAAATTTCGGTAACTACGCAGTTGCGATCAGTGTATATACATACAACGCCTTACAGGAGCGAGTCGACTGCGCTAGATATCCTTTTTTTTTTTTTTTTTTTTTTTTTTCAACGTTTCTTCCTCAAACCGTCGAACAATCTACGCAGTTGCGAATAGTGTATATACATATAACGTCTTATACAAGTGATGCTACTGGAAATTTCGATACTGCGCAGTTACGAATAATGCGACATCTATAAAAGCGGGCCCACTGGGTCAGCACTCCAGTTTTCCTGCGTAGCTTGAGCGTTAATCATTTGCATATTATATTTATTATAATATATACTATATAAATATACGAGATTCATATTTACGCCAAATAAGTGATTCGTTTCGGAAACACGAGTGATACAAAAAGAAAAAAAAAAAAAAAAATGATAGACGCAGCAACGCAAACGAGTGAGGTTGTTCACATCCCACGTTTTTGGCTGGAGCATTGCAGCCTCCGCATCCTCAAGACGCTCCTTAAAGGAGCGATACTTTTTTATCATGAGGATAAAGATGTGGATGTTGCGGTTTTGGGGCTTCACACAAGGCTTTTTCGCTGCCGATACGGGGAGTGGTGGTTCATACCACTCGAACTTCTTATGGATGAGGATTAGGAGAATAAAAGAAAGGGTAAGCTCTAAATAGCTCATGAAAATTACTTTTTTTTTTTCATTCATTTTTATAATTTCAATTTAATTTTTTTTTTTTTTTTTTTTTTTTTATCGTTCGATTTTCTAATTTCAATCATAATTTTTTTTTAATCGTTCATTTTTCTAATTTCAATTTCATTTTTTTTAATCATTAATTTTTCTAATTTCAATATCATTTTTTTATTTTTTTAATCATTTTTTTTTTTTTTTTTTTTTTTTTTTCTAATCATTCATTTTTCTAATCATTCGTTTTTCTAATCATTCATTTTTTTAATTTCAATTTCATTTTTCTAATTTCAATATCATTTTTTTATTTTATTTTTTTAATCAATAATTTTTTTTCTTTTGCCTCATAAAGGTGGTGGTGATAACCATCATGATAACCATCGTGATCATCATCATAATCATCGTGATCATCATAATCATGATCATCAGGATCATCGCCAACCACATCTTCACTTTCTATTCCTTCTTCACCATCACTTATGTTCACATGCTTATATTCATTTTAAAAAAAAAAACAAAAAAAAAAAAAAACAAAAAAACAAAAAAACAAAAAACAAAAAAAACAAAAAAACAAAAAAAAAAAAAAAAAAAAACAAAAAAACAAAAAAAACTAAAAAACAAAAAACAAAAAAACAAAAAAAAACAAAAAAAACTTCCACGAAATGCGCGCACACACACACACACACACACACACACACACACACACACACACACACAATTTCAATTGTAATTGTACTGATATTAATGAATAAAAAATAAAAAAGAAAAAATTGTTCAATTGTATTTTTTTATTCCCTAATTAGCATTAGTTGAACTGATAAATTAAAAAGAAAGTTAGTTCTATAGGGAAATTAGGAAGTAAATAAAGAAGTAAAATAGATGATAAAAAAAAAAAAAAAAAAAAAAAAAGTTAGAGAAAATTTGAATGTAAAAGTAAAAGATGATAAAAAAAAAAACGTTAGTTCTATCGAGAATTATGTAAGGAAATAAAGAAATTAAATAGATGATATAAAAAAAAAAAAAAAAAAAAAAGTTAGAGAAAATTTGAATGTAAAAGTAAATAAAGAAATAAGAATAGATGATTAAAAAATATATATATACAAGAAAACATTAAAAAAAAAAAAAAAAAAAAAAATCACTCGAATGGGTCTCGATCCATCGCCCATGCGAATGCGAATCAGGCCGCTACCTGTTGCGCTACCAAGCACTCACATGATTCGAATTGAACAAAACTTATATTGAATCGACATTTAGGTAAAGGTTTTTGAAAATAAAAATTCAAAAGCATTATATTTTTGTTTAAATTTATTTCTCAAAGTATAATTTTAATGATTACAAGATCCTTTAAATACATGTATTAAATGATGGAAAAAAAAAAAAAAATCGTGGTTACACATAAAAAAATTCACACTGATTGTACTGTCTTTTGATATAATGCAGATAAAGATGATTTTCTTTAGAAGCTTGCTGCATCTGTTTAAATTGCTGTTCATTTTCTTGCAATATTTTCGTGATTCTTGATGGTAAAAATACGGAATATTCGTTGTCGAGTTCCACGGTGACTTGAAGGCCGTACATGGTTTTAATCATTCTCATCGCAGTCACTTTGTAGGTTTTGCCAGGTTCGAGCTCCGAAAATTTTTTCGTTGGAAGGAAATTTTCCATTCGACTAATTTCGTTGATTTTCGAGAAATCCATGTTGTTGTTATTGAAAATTTAACTGGGATAATCTTCTAGTGAGATGGTTGATATCACTTTTGAAGTGAATAAGTCTTTTTACTTCCTGGATATCTTTAACCAATAATTCGATTCGTACTTTGAGTTCTTGATGCTTCTTTCGATCTCGCATTTGAGGATCGCTTCAACTGATGGAGCATTTGCAACAGCCCATCCTTTTTATACCCATCTATCCCCTCCCCTTTATTTCAAATATTAACGAAGCTTCCACTTCTGGAAGCTTCTAGAACCTTCGATGACGTCATCCTATTCGAAGCTTCCAGAAGGTTCGAGAAGAATGACGTCACCCAACTATCTCTCTCACACAATCGTCCTGTATATATTATTCGAAGCTTCTAGAAGGTTCGAGAAGAATGACGTCACCCAACTATTTCTATCTCTCTCACCCCCGTATACATTATTATTCGAAGCTTCTAGAAGGTTCGAGAAGAATGACGTCACCCAACTATCTCTCTCACACAATCGTCCTGTATATATTATTCGACGCTTCTAGAAGGTTCGAGAAGAATGACGTCACCCAACTATTTCTATCTCTCTCACCCCCGTATAGATTATTATTCGAAGCTTCTAGAAGGTTCGAGAAGAATGACGTCACCCAACTATCTCTCTCACACAATCGTCCTGTATATATTATTCGAAGCTTTTAGAAGGTTCGAGAAGAATGACGTCACCCAACTATTTCTATCTCTCTCACCCCCGTATACATTATTATTCGAACCTTCTAGAAGCTTCGAATAATATATACAGGACGATTGTGTGAGAGAGATAGTTGGGTGACGTCATTCTTCTCGAACCTTCTAGAAGCTTCGAATAATAATGTATACGGGGGTGAGAGAGATAGAAATAGTTGGGTGACGTCATTCTTCTCGTACCTTCTAGAAGCTTCGAATAATATATACAGGACGATTGTGTGAGAGAGATAGTTGGGTGACGTCATTCTTCTCGAACCTTCTGGAAGCTTCGAATAGGATGACGTCATCGAAGGTTCTAGAAGCTTCCAGAAGTGGAAGCTTCGTTAATATTTGAAATAAAGGGGAGGGGATAGATGGGTATAAAAAGGATGGGCTGTTGCAAATGCTCCATCAGTTGAAGCGATCCTCAAATGCGAGATCGAAAGAAGCATCAAGAACTCAAAGTACGAATCGAATTATTGGTTAAAGATATCCAGGAAGTAAAAAGACTTATTCACTTCAAAAGTGATATCAACCATCTCACTAAAAGATTATCCCAGTTAAATTTTCAACAACAACAACATGGATTTCTCGAAAATCAACGAAATTAGTCGAATGGAAAATTTCCTTCCAACGAAAAAATTTTCGGAGCTCGAACCTGGCAAAACCTACAAAGTGACTGCGATGAGAATGATTAAAACCATGTACGGCCTTCAAGTCACCGTGGAACTCGACAACGAATATTCCGTATTTTTACCATCAAGAATCACGAAAATATTGCAAGAAAATGAACAGCAATTTAAACAGATGCAGCAAGCTTCTAAAGAAAATCATCTTTATCTGCATTATATCAAAAGACAGTACAATCAGTGTGAATTTTCTTATGTGTAACCACGATTTTTTTTTTTTCCATCATTTAATACATGTATTAAAAGGATCTTGTAATCATTAAAATTATACTTTGAGAAATAAATTTAAACAAAAATATAATGCTTTTGAATTTTTATTTTCAAAAACCTTTACCTAAATGTCGATTCAATATAAGTTTTGTTCAATTCGAATCATGTGAGTGCTTGGTAGCGCAACAGGTAGCGGCCTGATTCGCATTCGCATGGGCGATGGATCGAGACCCATTCGAGTGATTTTTTTTTTTTTTTTTTTTTTTAATGTTTTCTTGTATATATATATTTTTTAATCATCTATTCTTATTTCTTTATTTACTTTTACATTCAAATTTTCTCTAACTTTTTTTTTTTTTTTTTTTTTTTATATCATCTATTCAATTTCTTTATTTCCTTACATAATTCCCGATAGAACTAACGTTTTTTTTTTATCGTCTATTTTACTTCTGTATTTACTTCCTAATTTCCCTATAGAACTAACTTTCTTTTTAATTTATCAGTTCAACTAATGCTAATTAGGGAATAAAAAAATACAATTGAACAATTTTTTCTTTTTTATTTTTTATTCATTAATATCAGTACAATTACAATTGAAATTGTGTGTGTGTGTGTGTGTGTGTGTGTGTGTGTGTGCGCGCATTTCGTGGAAGTTTTTTTTGTTTTTTTTTTGTTTTTTTGTTTTTTTGTTTTTTTTTGTTTTTTTTGTTTTTTTGTTTTTTTGTTTTTTGTTTTTTTGTTTTTTTGTTTTTTTTGTTTTTTTGTTTTTTTTTTCAAATGAATATAAGCATGTGAACATAAGTGATGGTGAAGAAGGAATAGAAAGTGAAGATGTGGTTGGCGATGATCCTGATGATCATGATTATGATGATCACGATGATTATGATGATGATCACGATGGTTATCATGATGGTTATCACCACCACCTTTATGAGGCAAAAGAAAAAAAATTATTGATTAAAAAAATAAAATAAAAAAATGATATTGAAATTAGAAAAATGAAATTGAAATTAAAAAAATGAATGATTAGAAAAACGAATGATTAGAAAAATGAATGATTAGAAAAAAAAAAAAAAAAAAAAAAAAAATGATTAAAAAAATAAAAAAATGATATTGAAATTAGAAAAATTAATGATTAAAAAAAATGAAATTGAAATTAGAAAAATGAACGATTAAAAAAAAATTATGATTGAAATTAGAAATCGAACGATAAAAAAAAAAAAAAAAAAAAAAAAAATTAAATTGAAATTATAAAAATGAATGAAAAAAAAAAAAGTAATTTTCATGAGCTATTTAGAGCTTACCCTTTCTTTTATTCTCCTAATCCTCATCCATAAGAAGTTCGAGTGGTATGAACCACCACTCCCCGTATCGGCAGCGAAAAAGCCTTGTGTGAAGCCCCAAAACCGCAACATCCACATCTTTATCCTCATGATAAAAAAGTATCGCTCCTTTAAGGAGCGTCTTGAGGATGCGGAGGCTGCAATGCTCCAGCCAAAAACGTGGGATGTGAACAACCTCACTCGTTTGCGTTGCTGCGTCTATCATTTTTTTTTTTTTTTTTCTTTTTGTATCACTCGTGTTTCCGAAACGAATCACTTAATTCGCGTAAATATGAATCTCGTATATTTATATAGTATATATTATAATAAATATAATATGCAAATGATTAACGCTCAAGCTACGCAGGAAAACTGGAGTGCTGACCCAGTGGGCCCGCTTTTATAGATGTCGCATTATTCGTAACTGCGCAGTATCGAAATTTCCAGTAGCATCACTTGTATAAGACGTTATATATATATACACTATTCGCAACTGCGTAGATTGTTCGACGGTTTGAGGAAGAAACGTTGAAAAAAAAAAAAAAAAAAAAAAAAAAAAAAAGGATATCTAGCGCAGTCGACTCGCTCCTGTAAGGCGTTGTATGTATATACACTGATCGCAACTGCGTAGTTACCGAAATTTCCAGTAGGATCACTTGTATAAGGCGTTGTATGTATATACACTATTCGCAACGGCGTGGATTGTTCGAAGATTTGAGATAGATGACATCATCATAACTGCATAGTTAGCATAGATTATTATCATCGCACCTATGGAGATTATTATTCGAAGGTTCGAGAGGGCTGATATCCTAACTGCGCAGATTATTATTATTATTCGAAGGTTCGAGAAGAATGATATCATAACTATGCAGATTATTATTATTATTCGAAGGTTCGAGAAGGATGATATCGTAACTGTACAGATTATTATTATTATTCGAAGCTTCTAGAAGGATGACGTCATCCCCCTCGGCTTCCCCTCTCGCCCCTTCACCCCCTCGCCAACATTTGGTTCAGAACCTTTTTTTTTTTTTTTTTTTTTAATCGAAGCTTCCGGAAGCTTCTAGAAGGATGACGTCATCATGTGTGTGTATATATATTATTCGAAGCTTCTAGAACGATGACGTCACCCCCCTCGGCTTCCCCTCTCGCCCCTTCACCCCCTCGCCGTTAATTCAGAACCCATGTTTTTTTTTTTTTTTTTTTTTTTTTTTTATCGAAACTTCTAGAAGGATGACGTCACCCTGTATATATATATATATATATATATATATATGTATGTATATATTATTCGAAGCTTCCAGAAGGTTCGAGAACGATGACGTCACCCCCCTCGGCTTCCCCTCTCGGCTTCCCCCCTCTCGGCTTCCCCTCTCGTCCCTTCACCCCCTCGCCATTAATTCAGAACCCATGTTTTTTTTTTTTTTTTTTTTTTTTTTTATCGAAACTTCTAGAAGGATGACGTCACCCTGTATATATATATATATATATATATGTATGTATATATTATTCGAAGCTTCCAGAAGGTTCGAGAACGATGACGTCACCCCCCTCGGCTTCCCCTCTCGCCCCTTCACCCCCTCGCCCACATTTGATCCAGAACCCGCCTTGTATATCTACTAAGATAAAAGCCAGCACTGGTCCAATGTCGGCGTCCAGTACATAGCGAGGACTGGCAGTCCTCGCACGGGTACTGGCCCCGTACTGGCCCCAGTACCGAGTATTTCGAATCTACTTGGGAACCGTCTTTGGGGTCTCCTTGACCATTCCTGTCTGTCAGGTGTGTTGACATATTTCGAGAAATGCTAGTTTTCATGGTTTTTATCAACTATGAAAAAAAATCGCACTCCAATTCGTGACATAATTATTAATCTATGGGAAAATCGACTCTCAGACAGAATTAATCATCAGTAATAATATTTTAAGAAACCAGAAGTGGAATAAATGTCAACATGCCCTAGTGCATTAATGCCGATCGAATAATACTAGTAATAATAGAAATCATCATAAGAATAAGAATATCAGTAACAATTGTTTTCATTATCACAACTATCACCATAATGATTAGAATAAGATTAATAATAATTATTATTTATATCATTATTATTATTAATATTAGTTCGATAATAATCATTATTTCACACGGCGAGGAAGAACGTTTCACACGAAAATAATTTCTGGTTGATTTTCGATGATGCTTCCGCATCAGAAATGACTCACAAATTTGAAACAAAAATTGTCGGAAATTTTCACTAATACGTCGATTTTTTCTAAATTGTTTCCGTTGAAGTATAAACTACAATTTATTAAAAAAATTATTCAATGATGAAAAAGCCATTCTTTGATATCAATTGAATATTCGTCAATCATAATTAATTGTTTTTAAAAATAATTATTTCTCTTCTTTAGGAAATATATTTCCATATTTTTCAACGTTTCAATTTCGTTATCCACATTTGTAATTCAAATGTTATAGATTACGTATATAGCTCAGCCGTCACATACATTTGCTTTCTCCGAATAAACGTATCGTGAAACCTCAAAAACAATCTCGATCGCGACCTGTCAAATATTATAGATATCTCAGCTGTCATATTAGCTTCTGCTGAAGAAACGCATGGCGAAACCTCAAAATTAAGCTCGATCTCGATCTGCCATTTCAATCAGTCGCTCGAATATGTCATCTATACGAGATCGCAACCACCGCTCTAACGATCGTCACTTGGCCAGGGCCATAAAATAGGTGCGAAGCCCCCTAAAAATCGTCAGACCAGGCATTACTACCCTTCAGTGTACATGACAATGCCTACAACATCACGGTGGCGGTGAGGGATTCCGATTCCATGGGGATGAGTGTTCCATGCTTCGCGCATACGCTGCAATGTTCTGTCAACGCTGGTCTAGCTGGGACTAATATAAAAAACTTGGTGGAGAAAGGTAGATGCATCGTTGGACATTTGAAGCACTTGAACTTAGCAGCCACAGCTCTCATAGATCAACAGCGTCTGTTGAATTTACCGAAACATCGGCTCATACAGAGTTGTCGAACGAGGTGGAACTCAATTCACGCGATGTTTTCGCAGCAGCTAGCGGTTCAGGCTGTAGTCGATGGTCTATTGTCAGTAGCAAAGACGACAGAAAAATACCAGCTAAGCAGCACCGAGTGGGATCACATGGACCAGCTAACGAAGCTTCTGAAACCGTTTGATCGAGCAACAACGGTGATGTCCTCCGAAAGTAGCGTGACACTATCCATGGTTCGCCTGTTGGTTCACAGCTTAATGAAAAATTTCTTGGAACCTAATCCGACCGATGGGGAATTAGCAGCTGAATTCAAAGACGTGCTTAGAGCTCAACTCACAACTCGTTTTCTCTCAGTGACGGCTAAGGGCGGAAGAGCCGGAAGAGTGCATATCGCACAATTAGCGATGATCTTAGGTGAGTATTGACAACAATCTACATAGATTTTCCTAATTCTTGCTTTCAGGCGTAAAAGCTTCTCACCGCAGTGGTACAATTTCCAGATCCAATGTACAAGAAGATGGTCAACGAGGACGAGGAAGAAAAAATTTCTACCAGAGAAAAGTTGACGGATATGGTCGATGAATATCGTGTCGAAAATAGAATCGACGTGCCTAAGTCGGAAATTGCACAACGTAACGCGCTGGACTATTTGTTTATGGGTAACGATTCTTCGGAAGCAATCGTGACAGGGAGCAGGAGTCAAACAGACGAATTATTTAAATATCTGGGCGAAGGATATCGAACGCAATTCTGATCCGTTAAAGTGGTGGCGAGATAACAAGGCTCGATATCCGAGTATTTCAACTACAGCCAAGAAGTACTTGGCTGTACCTGCAACGTCTACCCCTGCAGAAAGGGTTTTCTCGACGGCCGGGAACATCGTCAACGCAAAGCGAAGCTGCCTATCTTCCGAGCACGTTGATATTTTGATATTTCTGTACATGAATAAAGATTTGATATTAACACGTGTTACGTCCCGCGACTTTCGGGACTTTTTCATCGATTTGAGATTGCTTTTATCGAGCAATTTTTCAATAAAAATTAAATATGAGGAAAGGGACCCGGTCACCCGAGAGGAAACTTTCTTCTCTCTTAACCACCAGGAAGCATTGAATTTAGCCGTCAGCACAAGAAATGGTCTCGAGTGATCATAAATTATTGAGAGGTGACGCCATGGCGGAGCCGATATCGTCACTCCTCATAACAAAATGTCCATCGCCGGGCGTGACGAAAAACATCCGTCGATGTTGAAGAAATTTTGGTTAAGAGCATCGGATTACTCGAAGTGGTGGGCCTTTGTGCACGACGAAAGGCAATGCGTACGCGACATCGAGATAAGGCGCGACACAAAAACTGTACGGTCATAAACACCCTGTGGAGTCTTACTCGTTATGCGCAAAAGAAAAGAAAGAGAGAGAGAGTGGGAATAGAGAGAGAAAGAATGCATCCTAAATCTAAGGGACCTGGTAATCCTTTTCTTCCCTTTTCCTCGATTGAAAGATTTTACAAATTAAGATCCCGAAAGTATGCAAGCAAATGACTATAATGAAGTAAAATCAAGTATGAGCATGGGTACCTGGGTCAGGTCATCAGTATTGGGCAGGTGTCGGTAGATTATAGGTTATTGCACTTTAATATTAGATTTTATATTTTTTTTACTGAGTCGAGATCTCCATAAAAAGAAATTGGTCAGAGAAAAGAATTTTCTTCTTTGCATTTTTTGTTCCTTGTCGTCTCGTTTTTTTTTCCTCCCTAAATTTATGAGGGGTTCGAGCCTTGCTACGATTTTTTTGGAAACAACGTCTTGAGGAAATCAATGGATGACCTGTATGGAGTGCTGCACGTGGCCAGTAAATTACCAATGGCCGAGACAAGGGATTTCGATGCAAGAAAGACTTCGGAGGACCACCCAACCGTCAACGAAAAAAATTAAATAAACTTTTAAGAACATGCCCGGTCCGCTATCGGCCGGATGTGTATATCGTCTCCAATTCAGAGAACTGAATCTTTATGCTGCACGAAAAGGACGCCGAATCTATAGCCAAAGAAAGAAGCAAGCAGCGCTTTGTCCCAGGTCCTGGGATTCAGAAGGCGTATGTCCCATCGACATACGAATCCAAGCTCTCGCCTACGAAGGAGGGGCGACACCAAAATTCGGCATCGAATCCAACAAAGATCCCAAAAGCGTAGCAAGCGCATTAATTAGTTAACGTTTTTCTTTTAATCAAAAATGACCAAATTCAAAGATTTCCGGAGATTTCGTAATGCATGGGTAAAGGTTCATGTGGAAATGAAAATTATGAACGAATCCTTTTCCTATAATAATTACGAGTTTGATGAATAAATGTATGTGTGATAGTTGCGTGAGCATGAAGATAGATCTGTCCTGTAATGACAAGTAAGAAAAATGATAAAGCCGGAATCATAAAATTGCACAAGATCCGGAGTATATAGATAGAATTTTCAATTGTTATAACAAATGTAGAATCTGAATAACTGGTTAATAATTATGAGAATTTTGAGTAGTTTGGATACGCTAAAATAATTTCCTTTCGTATAATTATTGGAAAGAATTAATTATAATCCAAAAGAAATTGCATGTCATACACCATTGCAGCAGAACCTCCGCATGGTGAATAATCAAAAAAAGAAATAGGAATGAATGGAATGAGAGAAAAGATCGAACGAAATCCAGAGCGAGAAAGATACAGAGAAACGGAGGAGAAGTTGTCACCGAACGAGAGTACGAATGGGAAAAGACGAATGGAAATGCGTGGGGAATGTACTTGTATGTGTGTGTGTGTTTGACATCGAGAGTCTATGACCGGTCAGCTCGTGGCCGATAGGATAAGTCAAACCCAAGTATGGAGGGATGAGAAGGAGAGAGTGACCAGAATGAAGAGGAGGGGTTGTCTCCTCCGCTGTGTGGAACTCCCAAAACGAGGCATAGAGTGAGTGAGAAAGTAAATACGAAATATGTAAGTATGAGAGAGACAGAGTGAGCGTCTTCATGAAAAGACGGCGTATGTACGAGAAATTCGTTTTCTGATTATTAGGTAATAATGGAATAATTATTATAAAGGAATGCAGGAGTGAATATTATATTATAAGGATAAATTCGTGTTAATCATAAGTATAAATTTTCGATTATATAGATTCCAGGGGATCATCGGGGATGCGAGGTGGAGGCGGCGGAGGAGCCTGGAGCGTCTAAGGCGTCTAAGGGCGTACCTCCCCACCGCCGAAACTAAGCCATCTTAGAAGACCCTATATAAGACCGGGTAATGAGCCCGCGGTACGTTCAGAAAGTTCGGAGAAATTTTTAAGCAAAATCGCTGTCCGTCGTGGCAATTTATTTTTCTTTATATACTTTTCATCATTTTTGACACAGTATCTCAAGTTTATTTTATTTTATTTTATTCGACCGATTTCAATACCGAACAAGTTTATTTTGTGAACAATTTTATTTTTGCGAACAATTTTATTTTGTGAACAATTTTATTTTTGCGAAGAATTTTATTTTTGCGGACAATATTTTTATTCCTATTTTGTTGTGAACAGACATTTTATTTTCTTTTCGTGTGGACATTGTGTTTTGAAGAGCAATATATTTTTTTTTGTGTGAACATTTTGTTTTTGTTGGACACTGTTTCGCCCTGCCACAAATTTACCATTCCGTTCATCTTCGTGGTCAATCGTTTTTATCATCTTCATCGTCGAATCCTTGACGGATCATCATCATCATCAAAGTTTTTCATTTTTCTTTCCGTAAAAAGGGATCGTCAAGTAGTAAGTATCTCAAAATGTTTTCTCGCATGTGTCAGTATATCTTCGTTCGTGTTGCGCGGTGTCTCCGACCCCGGTCGACACCCCATGACGGCTCGAGGCCCGTAACCGAAACTACCGGGTTACTCACCGTTGAAGGTCTATGAAATATTTTCGTCGTTGTTTTCCCTTTTCGCGTTATTTTTGTCGTTTTAGATTCAGATTTTTTAAATGTTAAATTCAGTTTAATGGAAGTTCAGATTTTTTAAATGTTAAATTCAGTTTAATGGAAGTTCAGATTTTTGTGTTAAATTCAGTTTTATGGAGATTCAGATTTTTGTGTTTTATGGAAATTCAGATTTTTGTGTTTAATTCAGTTTTGCGAAAAGTGTCTGATCAAAATTATTTTTCCAATTTTATCTTCCTCATGTGTAAGTTCAATTCTTTGTCCAATTTATTTCGCGTCCTTTAAAATTATTTTTATTTTTGTTTGTGCAATTCGATTATTTCAATGTTCCGAGTAAATCATTCCGAAAAACCTGTTCGTGTTTCAATCGATTGTAGGATTATTTTTCGTGTGAATTTATTTTCTCCTAGGAAGTGCTCATGTTTGTAAATTCAGTGAAATATGTGCGAGTTAAATTCATTTGAGTCATTCACGTTTTGTTCCGGAAAATAATGGATCAATAGTGTTTTTGTGTTTATCATTTGATATTTATTTCCAATATAAATTTTATGCATTATCCGTGATTAAATTCATTTTCGGAGATTTTTGAATTTCTTTGAGTGATTAAAATTCAATCGAGTCGTGGTTGAGTAAATTTTGTGTTGATTTTTGTTTTTGTGAAAGTTGTCCTGTCTCTCAACCATGGACCTTTTCCAATTAAAGATAGCTGTCGTTGTAGTAGAGGTCATTTTAGTGCTCGTGATAATTTCGTTTGTCCTTGCAGTTTGCGCGGATAACCCCCAGGAGGCATATCTTGAGGATGGCCCTGTAGTTTATTTTCTTCCGCGTCAGTGACAGTTTAGTTCCCGTTTTATTCAGAATTTATTTAATGCGATCATACAATTATTTTCCCTTTATATTACGAGTTTATTTGTCCGATTTTGCCGAATTACAATTTATTAGTCTTTTCCGATGTCTCGCGAAAATTAAAGAGTTTTGTTCGTGAGATTTTATTTTAATTTTCCATTGTTACCAAATTATGCACTCTCCGCCCATCCTGAGCAATTTTCCGCAAGGTTAGGCTCAAAACAGGGCAATAACCTAGCCAATTCCGATTTTATCTCGAATAACGTGTTAAAGGGAAAGCCGCGCTTTTCTTGGCCGAGATGAGAAAAATCGAGGGTCAGGACGTAACACACGAGCATTTTGTTTTTCGGAGTGAATCTTAATTTTTTTTTTTCTCAACCATAACCAATAAATCATCCATGCGTATATCAAAAATGGAATTAATTGCTACAATCAGAATTTTATCTCCAAATCTGCAATACAGGTAACAAGTAAGAAAACGATCGTTATGAAACTCCGATTAATCGATTAATCGAAAAACGATTAATCGAAACCATCAATCAATCGATTAATCGGAAAAATGTTTAATCGAAACTGCCGATTAATCGATTAATCGCCCAGCCCTGAGTTAATAAATTACATTTAACAAAAGTAACATGAAAGGTGAGAAGATTGAGACAACCGATGACATCTATTCTTACCCTTGTCCTACTCGTCAAGAGTTGGGTTGGTTTCAGTTGCAGATTGAAAACCTGAAGATCCTGCCCCAGCAGACAAAGCCTTTGGCAGGGTTACCGGAGCCTCAGCGGCTCACTTCGCCGATACTGCCTCCCCCGGTTGCTGCTTGCAATTTAGCCTGATTGTATAGTTGTGGTGCGAAGACTAAATCTGTGTAAAAAAAAGCTCGCGTACAATACATTTTTCTAAATTAATGTGAATATCCAACATTAAATAAGTTTCAACTATCATGGAACAAAATTTATGCTAGGTTAGGTTTAGTAGTAAATATTCAAAATTCACTTCATGTTGAAAATGGAGTAGAACTTACCTTGATTAGCTTTCTTCACGTCTTCAGGTGCAACTGTTATTTTATATGTCTCCTGTATTAAAGGATTTAGCAGTGACAATTCAACGGAGCGGTTCGGGTTCGCCATTTTAATAATTTCCTTTGTTTTGTTTGATGATGCGCTTCAAGTCTTTTTGGCGTATATCGGAACGCATCAGCGCAGAATAGTGGGGACGCGTAGGATGCCTCAACTTCGGAGCTGACGCATCCTATGCATCCCCACTCCAGCCATTTTAGCGTCCCCACTCCTCTCTCGCGCAGCACTCACAACGTTTTTCGCGAATATCGGAACGGGCCAAGCTTGCCGGAAGTGCTACAAACGAATATCGGAACACACCCTAGTTCACCTCGGCTGAAAGCGTTGTAACGTAAGTAGGATATAAGCGTTGTCGAATTTTTTTTCGTAATTTTTCTCATAAACGGCTGAGAGTTGCATCGTGTCACTTCACTACATCGCACTTCTGGTGAAGTACTAAAATAGGAAAAAGACTCGTCCAAATCCGGTTCTTGGTTATGATGGTCTCCCCTTATTAGCTCACAAATGACAAAATATGATAAGCCCACATTGGATATATATAAATATTTCTATAATATATAAAGAAATACGAATATTAATCGTGAAACTGAAGAAATTTATAAATAAAATTATAAAAAAAAATATCAAATTTATGTCGAATAATCTTTTGTCGATTAACAGTAACTGATACAGGAACCTCACGGGTGTTAGGTACTGTCTACACGAACTTTAACGCCTGGCTTAAACTACATCGATCATAGTAACACCGGAATAAGAGGCGTCATGTAAACTCATAGAGTTATTATTAAAAGAGTCTGTGAGGTAGAATAAAAGGCGTCATGTAAACTCATAGAGGTATTATTAAAAGAGTCTGTGAGGTAGAATTTAACCCTTTGCGGCATACATTTTTCAGACGAACGGTTGTTTACTAAAACTATCGAACTTGTGGTTTTCGGGGTCGCTGATTACGAATTTGAAGTCCGTTTTTGAAAATAAAAAATGGTGGATTCAATATAGTGGACAAATTTTCGAAAGTTCATCGGATTCACTTGAAACTAGTTACTCGGGGGTTTTCGGGGTCGCTGATTACGAATTTGAAGTCCGTTTTTTTAAATAAAAAATGGCGGATTCAATATGGTGGACAAATTTTCGAAAGTTCATCGGATTATCTTGAAACTAGTTACTCGGGAATTTTCGGTGTCGCTGATTACGAATTTGAAGTCCGTTTTTGAAAATAAAAAATGGCGCATTCAATATGGTGGACGAATTTTCGAAAGTTCATCGGATTATCTTGAAACTAGTTACTCGGGGGTTTTCGGGGTCGCTGATTACGAATTCGAAGTCCCTTTTTCAAAATAAAAAATGGCAGATTCAATATGGCAGACGAATTTTCGAAAGTTCATCGGATTCACTTGAAACTAGTTACTCGGGGGTTTTCGGGGTCGCTGATTACGAATTTGGAAACAGTTTATAAAAATTGAAAACAGCGGAACCAATACGTCGAAAGAATTTTCAAAGAGATGAATTCTCTGAAATTCTATTATCTAATTCTTAGCTCACTCTTAGCATTACCCACAACTAACGACGTGGACGTGGTGAGCTACTAGTTGCTCTTTTTTTTTTTTTTTTTTTTTTTTGTTTTTTTTTACCACTCTGCCTACTTCCCACAAGAAATTGCTTCACTGCTTATCACTCCTAAAGAAGGGATTTTATACAGGAAGTTAGTTGGATTGTTTGTCTAAAACTATAGAATACAAAAAACGAAGAACAAAAAATGAAATTTATAAAAACGAAGAAAAAGGCAGAAAAAATTTAAAAAAACAAAAAAACAAAAAAAACAAAAAAAGCGCAACGAGTAGCTCACCACGTCCGCGTCGTTAGTTGTGGGTAATGCTAAGAGTGAGCTAAGAATTAGATAATAGAATTTCAGAGAATTCATCTCTTTGAAAATTCTTTCGACGTATTGGTTCCGCTGTTTTCAATTTTTATAAACTGTTTCCAAATTCGTAATCAGCGACCCCGAAAACCCCCGAGTAACTAGTTTCAAGTGAATGCGATGAACTTTCAAAAATTCGTCCGCCATATTGAATCCGCCATTTTTTATTTTTAAAAACGGATTTCAAATTCGTAATCAGCGACCCCCAAAACCCCCGAGTACCAAATTTGGTTGCAATTTACCCAAAATTTCGTTCGAAAATGATTTTTTTTCTAAAAAATGAACGATTTTTGACATTTATTTATTTGTAATTGTTTGTAATTTTGCGTAACTGCATGTGTCATCATTTTTGTCACATTCCACAATGCTTCTACTATTATAGTACAAAGATTCGTGGATGTTACTTCGAAAGCATTAAATCTACTGAGGAAAGTTGTGAATAAAAAAGGTGGGACTCTGGTGTCCCACTATGCCGCAAAGGGTTAAGGCGTTCAAGCAATCGTAATATAGATTTTTAAATGTGGGCGTAAAAATTTTCAGTTAATATTTTACGCTCGCTTTTTAGGGACCCTCATTTTCTTTCCTTTGTATCAGACGGACGTTTAACCGTAAAAAAACGAACTTTTCATTTTACGCTCACAAGGTGTAAAAAAGATTTTTACGCCCAGTGTTGAAAAAAGGAGTATTTTACATGCCAAGTACCGAGGTGTAAAATCGAATTTTGCGCACACTGTTGCAAAAAAGCTTTTTTTCGTTCATGTGACAGGAAGTCGTGTAACTTTTGTATATCGATCAACGCTGGAATTTTGATTATTTTCTGACGTCTTTGTTCTGCCTGATTTTCGAAAACGGTACTATTCACACTGATTCTTCGAGCAGTTTTAGAAAAACTTCGGCATCTTTCATTTTATCATTCTGTTTCTTTTTTATACAATCGCTTATATGCTTCTTGCCGAATTGTTTGATCAGTGTTCCGAACATCAATGTAGTTGACGGTGCCTTATAGGAATTCGTAGCTTCATTAAGTCCAGCGACGGAGTTAACAGCAGTAATACAATCATCATATACCTCGGGGTTGAAGATAGACGCGGAATCTGTAACGTTCTTGTTAAAAGTCCTGACGGCGAGAAGCAAAAGACCAAGCATTCTTAACCGTTGTCGTACAATTTTGTCGAAGTACTCTGATCTGTATTCTTTACATTGATTGTTCGTATGAGTTATAAGGAGCTCATCATAACGCATGGCTCTTGCGACCTTATCATCGCGTAACACGGTGATAATGTGTCGTTGCACGACATCACTGCCGAAGAATGCACCATACCAGCTAATTGTTTTGACGACAACATAACTAATCGATTTTTCTTGCTGCTGATTTTGGTACAGTTATGAAAATGAATTATGATACTCAGTTTTGAGTTTGAACCTTTACATCGCGCACAGTGAGCATAACCTGATCCGATATTATTGAACCTTTTTTCGGCCGTCTCATTACGATCCGGGATCCAGTATTAAGTTCAGAGTTCGTATTGAAGAGAAAAATTCCTTTTTTTCGCAGCGAAGCAATCTCATCGCGACGCAAAATACTTTTTTTTTTCAGTGTCATAAATTTCTGCACTTCCGATTTATCTTTGTGTACAGTTTGCAAATGCCAGGCAATTTTGGACTGTTGTGTGTAACAAAAAGCAACGATTTTTTTTTAAATCACCAGCAGGCCCATGTGACGGATCAACCGTCAATCTAGTGTCATCAGGAGCACTTGAACCGAGAACGTTGTCCGTGAATGGAAGGCTCAGTCTATTCAATATAGTTAGAGGATTCTAGGGAGCGCAGTGGCTCAGTGGGTGAGGCTCGGGGTTCGCACGAAGCGGGCCCGGGTTCGAGCCCCACGGCCAACACCAATGGAAAATTTATTCTATGTGTTAAATCTGCAATCCCGGTGGTTCGGATCCCACCAAAACAAATGCCCAAAAACACATTTCTGCGATGGGTGGGTGGTCGGGGTACGGCTCTGGAGGACTCCCGTAGCGGTTCTTATCGCTCGGGAGGTGGCCGCTTAGCCGTGCACTGACTTACCCACTGAATCGCGGCAAAGGAGGGTCCTTCTTAGGGCGCCTCGGGAGACTACGCTTGAGTTTACTCGCGCAGCCACCAGGGGAGAACTCAGAAAGGTCCGCCCTGTATCAACGGAAGGTTTTCTGCAGTTTTTCTCCGTTCTAGGCGAATGCGATACAGGGTCGATGCAGGGTGAGAAGGAAGCGATGCGGCTGCAGCCGGACGATCGCGAGGAGGGAGGGGAAAGGAATAAAGGGAAACAGGTTGGCGGCTTAAAGGGGAAGGACCCCAAAGCGACGGAACAATAAAAAAATAAAATTAAAAAAAAATTGAGGATTCTGTGCGTTTTTTTCTTATTTGAGTTTGATTCTTAGATTCTGAAACCAGCGAAATTTTTATCATCATCATCATCATCTGTGGAGTTTTCGTGACCAGATGGCAGGTAATCTGAGTCACCACTGCTCATTTCATCGATAGGATCGATATAATTGATATTGCCAAACAGCAATCCTCTACCTACAGATGTTTTCGCACTTTGTTCCTCTTTACGATTCGTGTCCATATCCAATATGCTAAGTCCATGTTGCTACACGGAAAAAAATTTTGCCTCTCGGGAGAAAAACTTTCGAAATTCTTTTGAATTTTAAAGTGGAAATAGTTGTTTTTACAGTTTAAACCAGCAAATATGGTTATACAGATAGTACAGAAGTATATTACGCACATTACTTTTTGATCAAAACACTGTAAAGAGATTAGTTTACTGTGTTAACCTGCAATTTTTTCTCTTCATCGTTGTATTTTTTAAATTTCAGTTATTATTTTTTGAAATGTCTTTTTTTCCGTGTAAGATCTTGCATATTGTTTTTGTCGGCTCTCACATTTCGTATTCCGCAACGTTCATCATTATCGATATCGTGGGTGCTTTCATTTTGTTCATGACTTTTCTCTTCAGTTTCGACGACTTCTGAGGTTCAATTTTGTGTCCAGCATTGTTTTTTATTTTCGATTTTTCGTTCGGAGAGTACAGGATCTAGACTGTTGATGCATCGACCCACTGCCGCTGCACCTTCCGAGTTTGTTCGTCGATCTTCATCGCATACATTTTTAATTTCGTTTTGAGTTACGTTTCGTTTTGACTCACGTTTTGACTTATGTTGAAGTCCTCGATATGTTCTGTCTATATTTTTTCCATCAGAATCTCGACCAACAGCCGTCTCGACCGTGGTACACACTGTTTCACACGATAGTCAACGTGTTGTTGTCCCTCGTCGAAGCTGTCTCCGTCCATTTTCCGAGCATTCACAAGTTCTTCTTGAGTATCACCAACCTTAAGATTTACATCGATATCCATGAAGCCTCGCCCTATATCATACGTCGATTCTACACTTCCATTTGTCACGATATCTCTCTCGGTGAGTTCCACACCGAGATTGATATGTTCGATAGGAACGTATTTGTTCTTTTCAAAGCTTCCAAAATTTGTATTCTCTTATTGATTCTTATCATTGGTACGTGAATCATCCTCATTGATAAGTGCATAAATATCCTCTGATACAACGTACGTTGTCTGTGACGTAACGCCATCGAAAGCAAGGTCCGCTTCATGTATTCCATCGAATATCACATTATCATCATGTGGAGCGTTTGCGAGTTTAATCGTAGCGTTATTTTGTACGGTACAATTATGCGCCTCATCATCAGTTCTTGCCGCTGTTTCTGTATTCGCATCTGTAAGCTGTTGTTCGTTATTATAGAAGTTCTTTTCATAACATATCTCAGGCGTGAGCGACATGTTTTGCAAAGCAGTTGCTTGACTTTCCCTTCTTTTCTTTTGTGGCACCGCTAACTCCTGCTGACTTGAACGGCGAGGGTTATTATCTAACAAAGCTCCTGACGATGGAGAAAAATCGAGAATCGACGAATTATTTAATCCTGCCGCATTGTTAGTAAGCGATCTAATCCGGACTTTTGGTGAACCAGCATTCAGAAGTTTGGTAATTTCTACCAGCGTTTCGCGCGTTTCTAAAGGAAAATTCCTTGAGTATAAATCAAATATACACTGTTAAAAATTTCTGTTGGAAATTTACAACAAATGTACAGGAATCAATATTCGGGCATGGTATTGTAAAATTTACTACACATTTATGAAGTAATTTTAAAATACTTGCATTGTAAATTTATTGTACATTTACAGCGAAGTTACTAAACATTGGTGTAGTAATTTTAGCAAACTTGAGTATTATAAATCAACTCATGATTTGCAAATTTAAAGTGTATTTGTCTATTAATTTTGATGTGCATGTATTTTAAACATGTCACAATGATCACGCAATTTTACCAAGCATGTACACATTAAATTTACTGTACTTTTACAGTGAAGTTACTGAGCATTAATGTAGTAATTTTAGCAAACCTGGGTATTATAAATCGACTCATGATTTTTATTTTTATTTTTTATTGCAAATTATAAACGAACATGAAATATATCACTTGCAGAAAGGTTCCGCACACATATTTTGTCGCTACTGAAAAAAAAAAAAAAAAAAAAAATACGGCACGGATTACTCGATACGATTTTATTCTCCTGGACGGGGACTCGAACCTGCGACCTACCTACCTATCCTACCTATCTTCCTGACACGCTACCCACTACGCTATCGACTGTTATGGAACTTTAGTAATTCATTTCATGTATTATTTGACATGCCAGAGAACACTTGATCAGTTGCATGTTGGGAGCTATATACCACCGTGCAGAAAAGAAAAGATAGTGAATCATAATGAAAATCGTGGCCGGCAAATTTAATTTTCAGACGGTGAAGTTTCTCGTCCCGAAAAACCGCGTCATAACAATAATAGCAATAATATTTACAATAATAATAACCAACAAATAAATAATAATAACAATAATAACAATAACAACACTAACAAAAATAAGCCACACTATTATTATTATTATTGTTGTTGTTGTTATTATTATTATTATTAGTATCGAATAATGTGTTGACAAGCGTTTGTAATTTTAATATACTTGAGCTTAATTTTCTTTAACGTTAGTGAATTTCGCAAACTGGTCAACAAATTTCTAGTAATGTGTAGTAAATTTAAAAAACAAATGAGGTTACTATATATGCACGTTTAGTGTATTTAAGATAATGTTACGTATTTCTCGTACTACGTATAGTAAAATTAATTTTTTGTATTGTGGATATAATAAATATGCATAGTAATTGACTTTGCTACTCCAAATTTGTTTTTTCGCAAGGTTTTCGTATAGTAAATGTATTGTAAATTCACAATAATTTTTTACAGTGTGTTTTTGGTAAATTTAGCAAACTGTTGAGCCAATTTCTAATAATGTGCAGTAAATTTACAAATGAAATAAATTTGCTGCGCATGTTCGGTAAATTTAAGATACATTTGGTGGAGTTTAATGGAATCAGAAATCTTTATTGCAATTTTAATACAAATGTATAGCAATTCATTTTGCTGTACTGAGTTTGCAATACTATTGCAGAAATGTCACAAAATTCGAGTGCATCAAATTCAAGACACTATTTAGTAATTTCAATAATCACTTCAGTTATTTTGCTATACAATTTTGTGAATTTAAAAAATTTGATTGTAAAATAGAAACAAACGCACAGCAAGTTTGTTTGCATTGCTAAATTTATAATTTTAGAATACTTCAAATGAATTTCCTCCATCTTGTGTGTGGTAAATTTAGCAAACTGTTGAGCCAATTTCTAATAATGTGTAGTATATTTACAAATGAAATAAATTTGCTGCGCATGTTTGGTAAATTTAAGATACATTTAGTGGAGTTTAATGGAATCAGAAATCTTTATTGCAATTTTAATACAAATGTATACCAATTCATTTTGCTGTACTGAGTTTGCAATACTATGCAGAAGTGTCACAAAATTCGAGTGCATCAAATTCAATACACTGTTTAGTAATTTGAATAATCACTTCAGTTATTTTGCTATACAATTTCTTGAATTTAAAAAATTTGATTGCAAAATAGAAACAAACGCACAGCAAATTTATTTGCATTACTAAATTTATAATTTTACAATACTTCAAATGAATTTTCTCCATCCTGTGTGTGGTAAATTTCGCAAACTGTTGAGCCAATTTCTAATAATGTATAGTAAATTTACAAATGAAAAAACTTTGCTACACATGTTTACCAAATTTAAGAAGCAGTTTCATCTTTCTCGAACAAATTTTAGTAAAATCAAAAATATTCATTGCGATTTCAATAAAAATGCATAGTAATTCACATTACAGTAGTAAATTTGTAATTTTGCAAGACTTTGGTGTCGTAAATGTGTAGTAAATTCGCAATCATTTTTAACAGTGTATATATCAAGAGTATATATCGGTTGGGTTTGTAGCAATTGAGTATGAATCAATTACTACAAATTCAACCGAAAACTCACTGGATACAAAAATAGATACAGTAATCGATTGAAGTTTATTATTTACGTTTTATAATAGCTTAAACACACTAAAACTCGAAATTTTATGTTACAGCAGCAGAACAATTGACAAAAACGTCGATAAATCGACGGCAGTATGGAAGAACGTGACATCTCAAATTGTGCTAGAATAACGTGACATCTCAGATTGTGCCAGAAGAAAATGACATCTCAGATTGTGCCAGAAGAAAGTGACATCTCAGATTGTACCAGAAGAAAGTGACATCTCAGATTGTGCCAGAAGAACGTGACATCTTAGATTGTGGCAGAAAAACGTGACATCTCAAATTGTAAAAGAATAACGTGACATCTCGGCCAGGCAACAGATTTCCCTTGATACGGCACTGGAATTTGGGGGTGCATGCAATATGCAAAGCTCTGTTTTCTGATAGATTCAATCATTGTTTCAATTATTTTCTCATTTATTTAGCCTTCATAATGAGGACCAGAATATTTTACATAAAATTGAACAAACAAATATTCTTAATTTCTAATGTTTTTTACGTTGGATTTTTCATTGCATGAAATAAAAAAAATAAAAATGAGATACATTACGAAAGAATATTTACATAGAACCATAAATTGCGTTTACAGAACGGTCATCAACCTGAAGCAAAAGGATCATAAACATGTTTTACTTTATAGTAAAATAATAGAAATAATGATATACATTATGAAATGATATTAGCGTAAAATGGCTAACAATTCTGTGGCACTAGTCCATGATCGTACATAAATTTTAAATCTTCGATTTTACATTTCGGAAGATTGATCTGTTTGTCGTAAGCTCTTTGAGGCACGAAATCCGTCCATATAACGCTCTTTTTTTTCTACCGAGGCGGTAGAAGCTTCATCGTGTAACGCTCCGAGCGGGAAAACGTGCAATTGAAAATAATGTTAATTCAAATGGGTTCGATTGGCAAGGAGCTAAAGCTCGCCTTGGGAATTTTCCAGATACGTAAATCAAAACTCAAAACGAAAATGAAGATTGAACACTTTTATTCTTTTTGGGATATTATCAGTCTTACAAAAGTGTGTTCTCGAGGGTGGTCGGAATTGGTCTCCGTTCTTTCTGCTCTTTTTTACATTACAAAGGTCCAGACTTTTTCTAGAGTCTTCGCGCAGACTCCGTACGCTCACTCGCATGCATCCAATCACATTCCTTGCACTCTCCCCACCCAAAGGGTCTGACCCGTTGTGCGTTGGCCCTTTCATTCCCACAAAGATCGTTATTGTTCTCACAGCTACTATCTTTACGATCCGATGATCGACATATCCCGTGTACGAAGAGTCGGTTTGAAAGACCGAGAAAATTCGGTAATAAGAAACTATTTATATTAGTCGAAAGGTTTACTCTACGTCGAAACGGTTACAGTTTTCTGTAAATAATAAAGGATATAGAAATCGAGGTGTATATATGCTAGTCACGTATTCATAATACTATAAAATAGTTATTATTTCTTGTTATTCTCAAATATTACTTCTTATCGTTATAATTTATTAGTTAAGCACCACATCCCCTATCACCTTCCTCTCGTGATTTCTCAAATAATAAGGCTACATATAAAATAATTATTCTACTTGCCATAAAATTACATGGATATCGAAGATTGAATTTTAAGGTTTCATACTTTCGCGGTTTTTGGCACAAAAGAAGGAGCAGCGCTCTAGCGACGAATTTCGCATTCGTCACAATCGTCGAAGTTGTACTTGAACGTTATATTTCTACCATCCCCATCAAAATGAATTTCTCGAACTTCAGAAATTCTAATATTCTTCCAATTTTGATGCGTTTTGACCAGTTCAGCAAAATTAAAAATCTGTTCCTGCTTGACGACGTTCACTTCATATGGTTTTGAGGGCGTTGCCGATCTCAGAATCACACGACATTCCTATTCTGTATAAACAGATTTATTCTGATAAACTCTCTCAATTGCCGCATGCATGGAGTCGCCCTCATTTTGGGTATGTCCTTTCTCCAAAAACCTAAAATAAATTCGATGTTATACTCGGATTGATTTTGTATAGTACGTATGCTAAAATAATAAACATGTGTTTAAATGAAAGTAAGTACACAAATATTTATATATCCTAGTTTTTTTTCGCAATAATTCTTAAAATAGCTTTTAATATTTTTGCGTCCAAGAATTAATCGCTGTTTTAAATTATAAAAAAAAATGTTCTCTCAAGGTCATCTAAAATGTTCAGTGATAGTAACATAAACATAAAAAGTTAAATTTGTCCAGACTGATTGTCGATTTTCAAAATATTATACTGTGTATTTTTTTCGGAGTTTTTTTTAATCACCTGTGAGTGATTTTAATCCCAAAATCGTGAGCAGTTTTCAAGTACATTGAAAAGAATATTTAATTTCGGTTTTGCCCACCGCAATTGTCACTCCAAAATCGCAAATCGTTGACTTGCTGCATTTCGATTTCCTTTAAAATGTACCTCCAAACAAAACTTGCAATTTCATTTGCTCCTCTCTTGCCAATAGTCTCGTTCCAGAAATTGCATATTCCATAATGAGATGTGATCTTATATATCGTGAAATTGTAGCATGAAAGTTTCCGTTTATAATATAAACACGAAGTTTCAGCTTTGGGGATCGACAGGACCTTCTGTAAATCGAAGCAGGCCACGGAAATTGAGGAACTCTTTTTAGCTTCTTCAACATCATTCGCTTTGTTACGTCGAGAAAACAACGAGTTCTTCCTGTTAAAACTGTCGCGTGGCTCGCTCCCGATTTAGGCTAGGGCCTTACGACCAGAGCCAGGGACGGGGATAGTCAGTAAAAAGAAAGCACCGAATGGATAGCAGATTCTAGATTTATTGATAAATTCATACGATATTTTTTTGATTACTTACAATTTGAGATGGTTCTTAGAAAGATGTGTTCGGACACGTGGACGCCCTGATTTCCAGTTGTGGGTTAATTTATCTCGACGCTGACCCTAATATTTTCTTTTACTTCTTAGAATTACTTTCAAATAGTTTACTTCAATTGCGGTTTTCTTCTATTTTATTTATACTTTTCCAAATCAAATGTTCGATTAAGTCTACCTCTTGAGAATTAATTCTTCGTGACGCGTTACTCAACAAGGATACGTACTACTTTTCTGGAGATCGATCATTGATTGAAAATGCAGGGCGTCCGGTTTATATAAGCTCTAAGGAGGGTGTGACCTCCAGAATCGTGGTGGAAGTTCGGGGACCAATGGTATATGCCCGTGGGTCGAATTTCCCTCCACGTTTCCCGGTCCCAATGCTTTGGAGTTTTCTCCCTCTCCTCTGCATAGGACTTTCTTAACGCGGGTGGACTCTCTTCTTCCCCCGTACTTTATTAATTGTTTCGGGACGCCCATCTCCCTTCACAATTTATTTAACCTATCATAATATTCTATTCTGGGATATTCTGCTCTCGAACATTCTTCGTCCTTCTAAGAAGTTTAGTTTACCTTAATGTTGGGTTTTTCCTAATTTGGACGTCTATATGGCTTTTATTGCCTGGTATATAGTTTTATTGGTTTTTAATGGTTTCCAGTTGAGCATTGTTCTGAGTCTTTTGAGCCGATTCTTGAATGGTCTAGACGTGCGTCGAAATTAGTTATATTGTATTTCGGCGGACGTCACAGCTTTAAGGTTTCTGGTTTTTTCTTCATTGTTCTGATGTTCCGTAAACCATTTATTTCGAGCTTTTTCTTTTTCAGCGTCAGTTGCTATGTGTGAAAATTTCTCGCAGTCGTCGCAACGATCTTTTTTTGGTTTCAAAAATGATAAATTATATTCAAAATTGAAAATTTTTCGGTAAATCTGTTCTCCAGCTACTTTTGTTATATTATTTTCATTGCACCATATCTTGTACATTCTGTACATTTTACTAATGCTTAAATCTGCTTCGAGATATTCTATTTTTCTATCACTCCGGCAGTAGTGTGATTCAACAGTCGGAAATAATTTCATGTGGTTATCAACACTCTGTCGAATCTCGTCTAAAATTTTCTTCGGTCTATTCGTGTGACGACTACGCCGATCTCCTGCAATGAACCCGGATTCTGTGTACAATTTTTTGGTGATCATTTGAAGAGGATGACGTGTGATTCCTGAATATTATTAATTTGTTATTATAAGTTGCATTTGTATTAAATAAGAATTATTATGCGAAAGTATACAGAAACCGTAAGATTATGGAGAAAAAATAATCATCTTTAAATTAGTTTAGTAGTTACAATTAAAATTTTGCATCATTTTTTTCAATTTTTATGTGCGTGTATTGTAGAGTAACTTATAATAACAAGGTCGTGGTTTTTTTCGTTAATAATGATATTTACAAAAATTAGAGGCAATTGAATTTCAGCGTTTTTCCTGTGTTTATATATACATTAACATTTATGTATAAATATATACATATAGCAATTTTTAATCCGTTTTATTGCCTTCAACTTTACTTCAATTGAAAAAACACAAAATATACCCAAATTATTTTAACTAAGCTATACAAAAATATGAGATAAAAAATACGTGCAAAATCCTAATTAGTTACCGAGAGTGTCGATGAACATCGTGCGGCAAACTTCGACTTGCTTATCAACTGTTACAGGAAGAAAGTATTGTCGAGATATTTTCTTGCGCATTTCCCCAGAAGTATTATCCCGTGTTCTTTCTTTCGGCTCCGAAGTTGGATAATACCTTGACACGAACTCTCACTCCCGTGTTCTATCTCCTAGTGCTAGGAATTGTTGCAGTCTTCTGTCGCTGCAGAAGAGTAACTTTCGTTTGGCACTTAAATCTGCATGTAGTTTGGCATCCAAATCCTAATTTCTTCGCACGAAATATCGTTCCATCTCTCGATACTCCCTTGATACCAGTATTTCTCGCCCTTTTAGCTGCGTTATCAACCCAATCCTCAGGGTTTCTGGATTGCTTACGTGAATGAAATGTCTTTCTACGCTGTATATCGCTTCAACCACTTGTTTCGGACTCTTCTGATATAGTAGTAGTTCTTTATTGTAATACCATTCGGTGTTTACATTTTTTCCTTCTTTACATTTACTTCTACACCCATACTTTATTCTGAATTATATCTTAATCCTATTTATAACAACATAACAAAACATAGCAAGATAACAAAATATCGTAACCTATGCATTATAAACTTATCTACTTCCCATACTGCATTCCTCTCTTCTTAATCCTTTACCCTCCCATTTCTCCTTTGTGTCTTTCTCTCCCTTATTCTGCTCCCTTCCCTTTCCCTCCCTGTCACCCTGCACCGTCCGATCAGCTGAATGAGAGGTCAACCCCTCGGCTCAAACTGCTGCCCGCCCGTCTCCTCTCCCCTGTCGTTCCCTCTCCGCTGCTAGCCACCTCTCCCTCGCTAGCCTTATTCCCCATTCTCTGCCTGTTCCTTTCTCGTTCGTGATTTCTCTGATCTCCCTTGTCCATCTTAATTCTTCCACACAGTTTCCTACCGTGTGTTCCAGCGTTTCTTCCTCTCTCTTACATATTCGATATGCTCTGTCTTCCGCCCCCAGCCAATACTTGTTTCCTCTCTCTTCATTACCGCACCTCAGTCTTGCTACCGTCCTTACCCCCTTATCTCTTTTGTTCCTGCCGTTTCTTATATATTCCGGTACCCTCTCCGTTTGTATGCTCCTGTATCTCGCTGCGCTCTTTGATTCTCTGATCTTATTCCGTCTCTCCTGCGTCTGTACTTCCCTATCTCTTTCCTCCAGCCGCTCACTCACCACCTCCCCGTTATTCCTTTCAATCTCTTCACACGTCGAGCTTGCTCCATACCTGTTCAGATATGCCTCTCTTTCCTTACCCCATCTCGCGTTTTCCCCCCTCACTTCCTCTCTCCAGCACTCTCTTAGCAGATGCTTTGTCGGGTCACTGTTTATTTTCTCCTCGAAGCTCATCGCCCTTCTGCCCGTGGTTACTCTGAGCTTATCTCTTTCTACTTCCTCTCTTATAGACCGGGAGCCAGCAAGAAAAATGACGTATGATTAGCGAAACTCTATAACTTTCTGAGAAGTTAGCCAGTGCTATAAGTAACAGGGAAACGCAAGTATGGCGGCCATTCAGTGTTGGCGTTGCGCTGCACAATTTTTTGAATGTGTCAAAATAAACTATGCCCTTGGGGAATGAGCGCAAAGGTAATTCTTATTTTATATTATACATTCGATAGCCAGAATACGGAGGAGTTGTATGCCATACCGATGCGGCGTCTCAAACTGTTCACCATACTGAATGAACCGTGTCATTTTTTTTTTTTTTTCGAAACACTTGCGAAAAGATAATTTTTCCGCCAATGATAGAGAACAATGTGTCATCACCGATTATGACCATGCCATACTGTTCCGGTGTCCCTAAGTACCCGCCATACTGATTCAAAGATGTCGAATTTGTCACCAGCCATGTGACATACCAGCTTTCCGTGATACTCCATTTTCCTTGTTTTTTCCAATTCTTCTCCTTCCCAACTCCACGAGACTTTTTTCCTTCTTCCTCCCCCCTTGCCTCCTACAATGACCTTTGTTTTTTCTCTCCTCTCTTCATCATCTCTTTCATTTCCAATTGCGACTCCGCCATTAACACTATGTCGTCCGTGTACCCCCCTCCCCCCGACCTGACCCCTCCTCGTTACCTCTTCCAGGTCTGCTATATACATATTGAACAAGGTCGGGTTGAGTGGGCATCCTTGCCTTACCCCTTTCTCTACCTAGAATTCCTCCGATGCTTTCTCCCCAATTCTCACTTTGCATCTCGTTTCCGTATATATTTCTTTTACCCTTTCAATTATTTCTTCGCTCACCCCTCTCTCCGCCATCGCTTTCCACAGAACCTCCCTATCCAGCATGTCAAAAGCCGCCTTCAGATCAATACACAGCAAATACACCTTTCCTTTCTGCTTCTTGATTCTTTTCTGTATTGCGTGGTTTAGTACGTATATGTTGTCCAGCGTGCCCCTACCCTTCCTGAATCCCGCTTGTGTCTCCCCGAAACCTCCTCTCTCTTCCATCTCTGTTATCATTCTCTTATTTAGGATTGCAGCGTATAACTTGTATGCTGTACTCGTGAGTGTCACCCCTTTATAATTATTCACTTCTTCCAGACTTCCCTTCTTGTGTATAGGCACTATCACTCCTTCTCTCCATTCATCTCGGTACCCCTTTCCCTCTCATATCCCTTTAACCACCATCCAAAGCTTGTTGCTCCGAATTCCTTTTCCGGCTATCCATGCCTCGTTTTTTTTATTCCATCTCCTCCCGGTGCTTTCCTCCTCTTCAGTTTGTTTATTTGTTCTGCCACTTCCGTTTCTTCTATTTCACTATGTCTTATCACTTCTCTTCTTGCCCCTACCCCCTCGTTAATCGGTCTCTTCCTGCTTCCGCCAAGGTTCTCCATGAAGAAATTCAGCCAGGTATCTTCAGATATCTTCTGACAAAATCCCTGCGTTTTTCTTTCTCTGTTTGTTCACATACTCCCACGCCTTCGCCTCTGTTCTGATTGCTTCCACTCTCTGTTCCTCTTTCATTTTCCATTCTAATATTTTATTCTCGCATAGCCTTCCGTACTCCCTCCTCTTATTCTTATATACTTCGTACTTCCCTGTACTGCCGCTTACCCTCACCCTCCTCCATAGTTTCCTTGTCTCTTTCTTCTCCCTTCTGCACTCCTCGTCCCACCAGGCATTTTTGCCTATTTTCCATTCTACCTTCTTATCCCTCGTTGTCGTAGCTTCTTTGATACTCTTGCTCATTTCTTCCCACACTTCTTGCGGTGTTTCTCCTTCCTACTTTGCTTCCTCCAGTTTCCTCCTGAAATTCTCCACTTCCTTCTCTCCCCATATCTGGACTTGCTTTATTTTTGTTCCCTTCTTCCTTCTCTCAACTTTGCCCTTTATTTCTACTGAGATCGGCTGGTGGTCGGACTCTATTCTATCCTCCACCTTAAATCTTCTCACTTCATCCCACGTTGTCTCGTTTACCATCGCGTAATCTATCGTGGTTCTGTGTTTCCCTTTTACATATGTAAATTCCCCTTTTTCGTCCCCCTCCATGTTCCCATTTAGTATCCCAGATAGACACGTACCTCCACGGTGGCGACACGCTGGCGTCACGGCACGGTACGGCGTGACGGCACGAACGATACGATGTGCGTCGTCCCAGTGACTGAATTCTGACGGCACGCCATGACTTCACGCTGTGTCGACATCGTGCAGTCACAGTGGTGGCACGCCCATCGCTGCACGCTGGCGACACGGAGACTGCACGCTGGCTGCACGGAGACTCCACGCTGGCTGCACGGAGACTCCACGCTGATGGTACGGAGACTGCACGTTGACTACACGGAGACTGCACGGAGACTGTACGCTAGCTACACGGAGTCTCCACGCTGACGACACGGAGACTTCACGCTAACCGCACGGAGACTGCACGCTGGCTGCACGGAGACTCCACGCTAACAACACGAAGACTGCACGCTGGCGGTACGGAGGCTCCACGCTGACGACACGGAGACTGCACGCTGACGGTACGGAGACTGCACGCTGACGGCACGGAAAGTGCACGCTGACGACACGGAGACTGCACGCAGGCGACACGGAGACTGCACGCTGACTGCACAGAGACGACACGGTAACGGCACGGTGGCGGTACGATACAGATACGGTATGTCTCGCAGTTACAGTTCTTTGATATTCATTTTATTTGACTCAATTTCACAAATAGTAATTACCCTAATAGACGAATTTATTTATAATAAAAAATGAGAAAAATATCGCGTGACTAGTTGACAAAGGGTCTAATCTACACTTTTATGCCCTTTTGCAATTCTTAAAGGTAAAAGGGCGTATTTATTTCCGTCATTCGATGAGGAAGTCCTTGAAACGGAAAAAAATGTCGAAATTAAAAATTAAAAGCAAAAACGGGTAAATGCCGGAGCTTTTAAGGCAGTCGTCTGGTTTAGAGAGGCTAAAAAAAGGTAATTTTTGGTGATTTTTTTTTTATAAGGAAAGAAACAACGGACCTTCTTGAAAATTTTATTTCACTTTAACACACATTTAAAGAGTATAAAAATTTTTTGTTTATTAACTAATTGTCGCAAAATGGCGGAGTATTGAATTGACCATATAGAAGCACCTCGCCGCTAGAGTCTCGAACTGGCAGGAAAGATGGTGCGCTCATAATTCTTGTCTGGAGCGCAAAAACCACAATTATTTTTAATTGACATATATGAAACCATATTAATTTTCGAGCTTGAACAAAAAAGTGACGATTTTTACAATTTTTTTTTCTCTCGTCGTGCAATAAAAGCAGTATAAAATGACTTTTTTATGAATGTTTTTTATTCATTTAGGATGGCTCTTAATAATCTAGAGAATGAACTTTGGATTGAGTCGATAGGTCAAATAGTTTTTTTGCTATCACGCCCGCCAATTCAAGACTCCTGCGGCGAGGCGCTTTTATGGTCAATGTAATACTCCGCCATTTTGCGACGATTAGTTCATAAAATTTTTTTTTATACCCTTCAAATGTGCGTTAAAAAAGTACAGTAAAACTTTTAAGAAGGTCCGTTGTTTCTTTCCTTATAAAAAAAAATAACCAAAAATCACCTTTTTTTAGCCTCTCTAAACCAGACGACTGTCTTAAAGAAATTGGATGAATTAATACCATAAGGGTTTATCCGCAAAAAATATTGAATTCTTTTTTAATAGTGATTTCGGCGAATACGCCTTTCTGGCATTTACTTTATCGAAAAAATCGTGCCGACTTACGCCAAAAAGGCGCATCCGTCAAAACTCAAAGTTCGGTTTTTAAAGTCCTATAATAGCCATTAATACCCCAGCGTTAGTTGAAAATATGAGACAAAACGAGATGTATTCAAAGTTTAAAAAAAATTTTTTTCCGAAATGAACTTTGGTTAAGCAATAAACGAATTATGGAATACTTACAATTTTGTAAACCAAACGTCAGAAGGGCGTATCCACCAAAAAAATTTGAATATTCAATATTTCGAGAATTAAATATTTTTGGCGAATACGCCCTTTTGGCATGAGTCAGCATGATTTTTGTCGATAAATTTAATGCCAGAAGAGCGTATCGAAAGTGCTTACGCCTTTGCTTCTGAATTTTTCGCTTGAAAGAAAATATGGGCTTTTTCCGTTTTGACAATTTTTCTATCGATTGGCAAAAAAAAAACAATATACGTCCTTTTGTCATTTAAATCGCACTTTTCGTCGCATAGGCCCTACTTCTATGACTACGCGTAGTCATAGAAGTAGGGTGGAAACGCGTTTCCACCGTATGGTCAGAGTCGGGTTGGGTCCATATTTGAGCCAATGAGAAATGATATTTCACGAGAAATTATTTCCTTCCTCTCTAATCTCATTTCTCATTGGCTTAAATTTCAACCCAACCCAACTCTGACCCTACGGTGGAAACGTAGTCTATGAGGCATGTGATATAAATAATGTGATGAACAAAATGAACACAACTTCAGTAGGGTTTTTTTTTACCAAATCTCATGAGAAGTTTCGATTCGTCATCGAATACGTAATCCAATGCTCCTTTGGATCACAATCTGAAAAACTTACACCGTTCCGGAGTACCATGTATATACGTTTGAAGTATAACAGATTCTCTTAGACGTGTCAACGGCAGAACTGAAGAAAAAAAAGAACAATCTAGATAAATAAGGAAGCAATGTGCGAGTTTCAACTTGCATTATTTTTCTTCGATATATTGCAGTTATTACAACAACATTTTGCTGAAAGTAAAATATGTTCAGCGGCCCAGATTCTGACCGAGTAAGGCTACCATATCGCTGTTATTGATACAAGCTTATAAAGACAATCGATAAGAGAATACTGGTAGATCGCTCCCCGACCGCGCCAATGGCATCTTGCCATTGGCTATTTATTAAGGAGTAGGGGAAGCCGATCTTATTGTTAGTAAAGGTAGCCCGGGGCAGAAATTGCGATAGGGTATATCATAGCAGTGCGCTCAGCTTGCAAGTTTACTGGCAATTGCGTTCAAATATATTTCTCAAATATCTGTACACTTTGTTTCAACTGAAGAATATGCGATTGTCAATACATTATTAATTACTGATTAAGAGCCTCTCAACGTTAATTTTGCGCACGAGATTGAGAGTACCGAAACATGTGAAATTGCATTCGCCTTCAGAAGTTTGGGATAAACTTCCGAAAAGCGCATACCGCCGATCGATCTGAAATTTGGTACAATAACGTATTTTGACCTCCTAATCACGAATATCACAACGAAAATTGGCGCAAACGTCATTCTGAATATGAAAATCGAAGAAATACCTCTTTTCGTTCGATGTGCATAATCGCGCATTCCTAACCGATTGAGACTATTTTAGCTTTCCCCAAAAAGTGTGTGTGTGTGTGTGTGTGTTACGTGCAAAAGGCACTGCAAACTATAATTTTGTTTGTATTTATTTTCTATTTAATAATTTTTATTGGGCGCCTCTACTCCGTCCCATACGGGCCCGGTCACGCTCTGAAATAAGGAAGGGGTGATCTGACGGATTAAATGATATATTAATATGGGTTGATAATATTTAGATTTATTCATGTATCTGTGAACGAGTAAAATTAGATAGGGGAAATGAAATACAGTAACTGGGTGCCCCGCGAAGGAGAGAGGAAGAAGTAAGGTGAGAGTGGCTGCACTACGTCAGCCGCGCTCGCCCGCGTTCTCACTCGCTGACACCTTATCCAAGTAGGACGATATATATGTATATAGATTAATATAATGCCGCAGAGCGGGGACTTACTTTGTACGAAGAACAGAAGAAAACGGTATAAAATCCCAAAATTTGTATTAATGGCGCTTATGGCACTTATTGTCACTAACTTATGTTCACTAACTTATTGTCACTAACTTATTGTCACTAAACTTATTGTCACTACTTATAGTGTCTAACTGAAGTTAAGGCCGGGAGATTTGGTTGAAGTGAATATTTTGATAAGTGAAACTTTAACGGAAATAGCAATTGAAAGGGGGTAACAACACAACGAGGATATCGACTATAGACTGATGGTCTATGCGAGCCACCGCGAGATCTTCACGGGCTTAAGGCCGCCACGACAAGCTAAGAGCCGGAGTATTTGTCTGAGCGTGCTTTCGCAACTTGGTACAACTCAGTACTCCCGCGACACAGCGGGGAACTCTAGCTCGCCGCTGGGTCCCGCCAGGACAATTTTTGCAAATGTGGCAATTTTGATCGGCCCGTGTATACCCTTGAGTTCTCCTTGAGCTCGCGGGGACTCGCATTTGCTTACCAAAAGAATGTGCTGATAAGACTGTCGATCCGTGGGATCGCGAAGTCACATCCGTTCCCGTGAAAGTTTCGTTCCGAAGTCGAAACGTATTTATAGAGTTTAATTGTAATATTATATCATCAAATTTTGAAGCGGATGTGACATGTGTGTGTGCGTGCGAGCGTGTGTGTGTGTGTGTGTGTGTGTGTGTGTGTGTGTGTGTGTGTGTGTGTGTGTTATAGCGGAGATTAGGAATTATAGGGCGTCACTCCAACATTTTGAACAACTCAAAACCCTCTCCGCTGTGTGTGCGTGTGCGTGTGTGTGTTATAGCGGAGATTAGGAATTATAGGGCGTCACTCCCACATGTTTAACAACTCAAAACCCTCTCCGCTGTGTGTGTGTGTGTGCGTGGCGTGTGTGTGCGTGTTATAGCGGAGATTAGGAATTATAGGGCGTCACTCCCACATTTTTTAAAACTCAAAACCCTCTCCGCTGTGTGTGTGTGCGTGGCGTGTGTGTCCGTGTGTGTGTGCGTGTTATAGCGGAGATTAGAAATTATACGGCGTCACTCCCACATTTTTAACAACTCAAAACCCTCTCCGCTGTGTGTGCGTGTGCGTGTGTGTGTTATAGCGGAGATTAGGAATTATAGGGCGTCACTCCCACATTTTTAACAACTCAAAACCCTCTCCGCTGTGTGTGTGTGTGTGTGCGTGGCGTGTGTGTGCGTGTTATAGCGGAGATTAGGAATTATAGGGCGTCACTCCCACATTTTTAACAACTCAAAACCCTCTCCGCTGTGTGTGCGTGTGCGTGTGTTATAGCGGAGATTAGGAATTATAGGGCGTCACTCCTACATTTTTAACAACTCAAAACCCTCTACGCTGTGTGTGTGTGTGCGTGGCGTGTGTGTGCGTGTTATAGCGGAGATTAGGAATTATAGGGCGTCACTCCCACATTTTTAACAACTCAAAACCCTCTCCGCTGTGTGTGCGTGTGCGTGTGATTGTTATAGCGGAGATTAGGAATTATAGGGCGTCACTCCCACATTTTTAACAACTCAAAACCCTCTCCGCTGTGTGTGTGTGTGTGTGCGTGGCGTGTGTGTGCGTGTTATAGCGGAGATTAGGAATTATAGGGCGTCACTCCCACATTTTTAACAACTCAAAACCCTCTCCGCTGTGTGTGCGTGTGCGTGTGTTATAGCGGAGATTAGGAATTATAGGGCGTCACTCCTACATTTTTAACAACTCAAAACCCTCTACGCTGTGTGTGCGTGCGCGTGGCGTGTTTGTGCGTGTGTGTGTTCCTAATCTCCGCTATAACACGCACACACACACACACCCACACTTTTTGGGGAAAGCTAAAATAGTCTAAATCGGTTAGGAATGCGCGATTATGCACATCGAACGAAAAAAGGTTCTTTGATTTTCATATTCAAAATGGCGTTTGCGCTAATTTTCGTTATCATATTCGTGATTAGGAGGTCAAAATACGTTATTATATTAAATTTCAGATCCCCAAACAGAGGAACATCTTAAAAAAAAGTAAAAGAATTCCATTTTTGAAAATCGAAAAAGGGACGAAAAAGTTCTTCTCCACTTATCTCTCAGAGCCATAGTTTAAAAGTCAACAATCGCCAAACTTCAAATGTGCAGATATGCAGATATCTTCAGGGTCATGAAATCTAACACAATATGTATACCTAAAAAAAAATCCGTCAAGCGTCGTTCCACATTTTGTTGTACTCTAATATGGATCATTTTATATATTTAAATTTAATGTTGATTTCGAAAAATCAAATAAACGCTTCGATTCGTCCTTTGAGAAATCAACATATAAATTTCCACTCAATATCATAGATAGTTTATGAAAGTTACGATTATGAAGAGCAGATCCTGCTTCGATATAAATGAGTAATTTTTCATATGGATGAATTTGATGATTTCATTTATACTTTGATTCAGTGAGATATAAATAGCAACCATTACAATTACTTTTCCATTTTTTGCTTCACATTGTATGAGAAAGAAGACATTGTGACTGAAAATAACAATCTTACATTCCTTCACGGCCGAAGAGAATCTACATCTGTCATTGATTTACGAAATGAATTTAAAAGGCATTTAACAGGCTTTAAACAGTCACTGATATCTTAACAAACTTTATATCCAATAGAAAAGGAATATCTACATATTAATTGAATTGTCAAGGTTTACGCGCACATGGTTTGGACATCGATGACAGTTTTACGCGACGTTCCACTATATTGGTTTTATTGGAAACTTGGAAGAATAACAAATAAAATCCATGTCCCAAATTTTCATCGTATTGCTAAGTTCAAAAGACCTGATTGCAGAGCTTCAGAGCTATATTTTAAAATAACAGAGACACGATAAATATTGTCAGATCAGAGATGGATGTAGCACTCAATGATTCACAATCATATTGGTTTAAGAAATCATCTATCGGAGAAATTTTTGTAGCGAAATGTTCAGCAGAAAATTGACAAGTAATTGTAATGGTTGCTATTTATATCTCACCGAATAGAAGAATAAATGAAATTATCGAATTCATGCATGAAAAATTACTCATTTGCACCGAAGCAGGATCTGCTCTTCTCAATCGAAACCTTAATAAATTGCCTATGATATTGAGTGGAGATTTCAATGTTGATTTCTCAAAAGACAAATCAAAGCCTTTAGTTGATTTTTTCAAATCAACATTAAATTTAAATATATCGAATGATCCATATGAGAGCAAAACAAAACATGGAACGACGATTGACGGATTTTTTTTTAGATATTTAAATACATTTGAATCAGAAGTATTTATATCATATTCCAGTTATCATAAACCTATTGTTTCATTCTTAGATTATGGTGGAAATGAAGAAGATCAATCAGAGCAAAATTTACCAGAGTAATGATATTGAATTACAGTTGTATAGATTGTAAATATTATTACTTGGTGAATGCAGCAATAAAGGTAAATAATTGTACTTTATAATACACTTGCGGGATGAAATAGAAGCTGGCAGTTTTTCGTTTCTACAGATTCCAACTGAACACAGACCCAACTCGGCCAACGTGATTCAACACAGACAAACCGTACCCATAATCGACTGAACACAGACAAATTCGACACTCCACTAAACCATCACAGAAAAACTTTTACACGAAGTGACTTCGGCTAGAAAAACGCAGCCCATAACCCATTCGATACAGGAAAACTCGACTCAACCATCAACTTGCTAGAATGAAACTGAATACACCCACCGACTCGACATAAAAAAAACTCTACGCATCACCAACTCGACACTCTAAAATTCTCCTATGGGGCATCTCAACATAGGAAAAGTCTCCCGTAGCACTACTCAACACAGCGAAACTTTTCCGTGACGCAACTCGGCCCATTCCAACTCTGCACAGGTTACAAGACTATGCTTTTGCTTAGAGTTGGAATGGGCCGAGTTGCTCCACGGAAGAGTTTCACTGTGTCGAGTTGCAACACGGGAGACTTTTCCTGAGTTGAGGTGCGCCATGGGACAATTTCGAGTGACGAGTTGGTGATGTGTAGAGTTTTTTTATGCCGAGTCAGTGGGTGTATTCAATTTTATTCTAGCAAGTTGATGGTGTGTCGAGTTTTACTGTATCGAATGGATTATGGGCCGCGTTTTTCTAACCCAAGTCGCTTCGTGTGAAAGTTTTTCCGTGACGGTTTAGTACTTCTTGAAGGTTTTGAAAATATACTCTGAATTGACTTCAAAGTAGTAGAAGAACATCCTTAAATCGTTCCTTTAATAATTTGAGTGTTAATCATTTTTCAGATACAAAAGATTGGAGACATTGGCGGCAAAACGGTTCAAAAGGCTGTCAAATTTTCCATGGAAGCAGTAATGACTGACGAGTTTCGTTTGGACACTCGGCCTTGAGAATGTCGCGAAGATTTCGAAATTTGCTTTCCCGTCTCTTATAATCAGTACGTATATTACATTTTGGGCCAAATTACGGTATAATACACTGCGAAAAGCATTTTTTAGAATTCCTTTACTTTGAATAATATTAGACACTACGGACAGAAAAGTTTTGCAAAATAAGAAATTTTAAAAAATCCCAATTCTCCGTTGAGCTTGAACTCAACGGAGAACTGAGGTTTTTTATTCTACGAACTGTACGGATAAAAAACTATTTTTTAGAGTCTACGAATAGAAAAGTTTTGCAAAATAAGAAATAAAAAAATTCCAGTTCTCCGTTGAGCTTGAACTCAACAAAGAACTGATTTTTTTGCTCTAAAAAACAATCTTTTTGTCCGTAAAGTGCATAGAGAAAAAAACTCAGTTCCCTGTTGAGTTCAAGCTCAACGGAGAACTGAGATTCTTTTTATTTCTTATTTTGCAAAACTTTTCTGTCTGTAGAGTCTTAAATTATTCAAAATAATTTTTAAAAAATCCCAGTTCTTTGCAGAGTCTGAAGACTCTAAAGACAGAAAAGTTTTCAAAATAAGAAATAAAAAGATCCCACTTCTCCATTGAGCTTGAACTCAACGGAGAACTGAGATTTTTTTCTCTACAGACTCTACGAGCAAAAAATATTCGTTTTTAGACTCTACAGACAGAAAAGGTTTGCAAAATAAGAAATGGAAAAATCCCAGTTCTCCGTTGAGCTTCAACTTAACGAAGGACTTGGATTTAAAAATGTTTTTATTTTTTATTTGGTAAAACTTTTTTGTCCGTAGAGTCTAAAGAAGAATCTTTTTTGTCCATACAGTCCGTATAGAGAAAGATCGCAGTTCTCCGTTTAGTTCAAGCTCAATGGAAAACTGGGATTTTTTAATTTTTTAATTTCTCTTTTGGCAAAAATTTTCTGTCCGTAGAGTCTAAAGAAGAATCTTTTTTATCCGCAGTGTCCCCAGAGAAAAAGATCCTAGTTCTCCGATGAGTTGAAGCTCAACGGACAACTGGGATTTTTTAATATCTTATTTTGCAAAATCTTTCTGTCCATAGAGTCCAAAAAAGAATATTTTTGTACGTACAGTTCGTAGAGAAAAAAAATATCAGCTTTCCGCTGAGTTCAAGCTCAACGGAGAAGTGGGATTTAAAAATTTTTTTCTGTCCGTAGAGTCTTAAATTATTCAAAATAATTTTTAAAAAATCCGAGTTCTTCACAGAGTCTGAAGACTCTACAGACATAAAAGTTTTGCAAAATAAGAAATTAAAAAATTCCAGTTCTCCGTTGAGCTTCAACTCTACGGGCTAAAAAAATGTAGCTTATTTGGCAAAAATATTTTGTCCGTAGGATCTGTAGAGAAAAAGATCCCAGTTCTCCGGTGAGCTTGAACTCAATAAAGAAGTGAGATTTTTCCCTACTAACTGTGTGGACAAAAAAGATTCTTTTTCGACTCTATGGGAAGAAAAGTTTTGCAAAATAAGAAATTTAAAAATCTCAGCTGTCCGTTGATCTTGAACTCTAAGGGCTAAAAAGATTCGTTTTAGACTCTACGGATAGAAAGGTTTTGCAAAATAATGAAGAAATAAAAACTGGGATTTTTTAATTATTCAATTTCTTATTTGGCAAAAATTTTTTGTCCATAGAATCAGTAGAGAAAAAGATCCCAGTTCTCCGTTGAACTTGAACTCAACGGAGAACTGGGATTTTTCATATCTTTGTTTTGAATTTGTTTTGATTGTTTAAAAATTATTTTGAATTGTTTAAGAGTACGGACAGAAAAGTGTTGCAAAATAAGAAATATAAAAATTCCCGTTCTCCATTGAGCTTGAACTCAATGGAGAAGTGAGATTTTTCTCCCTACAAACTGTTTGGACAAAAAAAAATTCTTTTTTAGACTCTATGGACAGAAAAGTTCTGCAAAATAAGAAATATAAAAATTCCAGTTCTCCGTTGAGCTTGAACTCAATGGAGAAGTGAGATTTTTCTCCCTACAAACTGTTTGGACAAAAAAAATTTTTTTTTAGACTCTATGGACAGAAAAGTTTTGCAGAATAAGAAATAGAAAAACCCAGTTCTCCGTTGAGCTTGAACTCAACAGAGAACTAGGAATGTTTTATCGACGCGTTAAAAGTTCCTTGCTATATAGAAGCAGCTGTCACATCTCCTAACATCGGACCCATAATATTTATTGATTAACTTTTTCAGATATCGTACGTAATTCATTTGAGGGTACCACGATTAAAAGCGTGGAAGATCGTATTGCTGATTGGCTTCGCCGTGGAGGCGATAGAATAAAAGCAGCTACGTTAGCTGCAAACAAACGTAGGGGACGGGAGCAGCAATAATTATATAGTATCGCACTGATCGTAAGACACTGGATGGAATGGAAAAAAAATTTAATATCAATATCCAGAATTTTTACATTAAATAAATTGATATACGCCATTTTCAGAAGTTATGTACACATTATTTAAAATGTCTGAAATCTGAAATATGGATGCGTATATGATATATAGTTGATTGTTAATGGTTTAAAATTGTAATTAATATATAATCAACTAATCATATATGCATCCGTATTTCAGATAACAAACTTTTTTTACCCCGTCTTACCTGTATCCCATCACCCTATAAATAAGATATCTTTTGGATATCACTGTCTAGATACCGTTTTGTTAACCTTTTTTGGATATCTATACGATGTCCGTTTTACGTTGACATATTGGCAACCAATAAGGGCTGTCCATATGCTGCCTATTTGGTAACCATTATAAGTTAGCTTATAGTTAACATTCTGATGGCTATAAGTTACCATCCATGCGGACATTAGTGACACTATTTATCTTTTTGACAACTAAACAATTATCCGAAACTTTTTTTGGTTGTCTTTTGGATATCTTTTAGATAACATATTGCTACCTGAGATGGTATATATACGCTTCTGTCTTAAAGGTGGGGTACATAAAAGTTCTACCGACACTTCACATAAATATCTAAGTTATATTGCAATTACGAACCGCGCACAATGACATATTTATGCATGGAAAATGGGTTCTAGTGCATGATATATTTCCGTATTGGTTTTTGGATTGGAAAAAACGTTGACATCTTCAATATATCTCTATTGAAAAACTTATAAATCATTTTTTAAGAAAATGCAAAATATTTTGCGCGTTTAGATTCCAGAGGACTGAAGTAAGAAATTGGACATCACATTGTGATCGTAATGGTAGGATTCAGCTACTTTTAAAAATATACAAGTTCACTCGTAAAGGTGTCGTCTTCTACTTTTCATCCGCCAAGCGTATATCCTGAATGAGATCGTCACTCTACATCTTCAAGGAGGCGGGGCAAGCGTTAAGAACAGTCTGTAATGTCCTTATACCGTATCCGCAACCGCTTTAGTAAAAAGTTTGAGGATCGGAAAATCTCTAGTATGGTTTACAATAGGGGGTTTTAACCATACTACCATAGATTTCCTTATCTTCCAACTTTGTACTGAAAAGGTTGCGGATACGTATACGGGCATTGAAGACCATCCATTTTAGGCCAGGGTGCGGTAAAAGAGAAATGTTATGTGCGGTGAGAGGGCGACGTGGGGTTCGTGCTTAATGAATTGTGTATTAATTGTCGAATAATGAGTCATGGTCAACGAATAAAATTTGAAGTTTTTTCCCTTTGCTAACGGGGAAGTCGGGGTTACGGAGACTTCGGTTTTCAAACGGCAGTGGAAATATGTATCCAAAGAAAAGGTGGAACCTCTAAACGTATATCAATGTAACACTCGACGACCCCTCGTTCAGTTGCTGTATGCAGACGACCACATGAAATATTTCTTACTAATGGTATCAATCACTTACAATGCGAAAGCTAATATATTTTGCTTACATTTTAAGAGTATTCATAATGCATTCGCAAAGCATTCGTAATTATAAATGTGAAAAAAACTTTCGGGAGGGAGTTAAAAAAATGAATGTTGGGGGTTCTTGCTATGATACGATCGATAGGCGAAAAATTTGTGAAATATGCAGATTCACTTCAAGGGTTACTATTTTGAATACAATAAGCATTTGTTCTTAAGCTTATACCCCGACTATTTACATAGAAGATGGAATAATTATCGATATTCCGAGAAAGGGCTTCATTATAATTGGTTTGGTGTACTTCCGGTGAAGATAAGAATATATGTATGATGGTTGAATCATCATCGTGTTGTTTACTTCTTGGAACCCATTTCTTCAGTTATTGCTGAATCCTTTGAATGAATCATTTGTATATAAATATTGATTGTATGTTTTTCACCCGATAAACTGCGTGTTATTCCATCTACCTTCCCGATTAATGAAATCACCGTCATTTTGTCACGTCACCCTCCCAAATTATATTCCTCAATAGCCAAACAATATAAATCCTAATCACCATCCTTCAATTGCCCTTTTCTTACATCCATTTATAGACACGAAAATGCAGGAACGGAGCTGCTATTCACGAGTATACTTTCGAGGACGATGGTACGTTGGAGGGAGAAACATCGTTCTGGAACGTTTGGGAACAGATAGTTCAATGAGTTACAGGACATTGCACAATTTTTCTCTTCCAACGTACACTTACTGACGTACGCTCGAGGAGTAATGTCCGCGAGGTTAGTCCTCGGAAGCGACGGGAGTGAGTCACTGGTACTGCAGAATCAAGAATTCGCATAATTATTCGTGGATGCGGAGATGATTCATGTAGATGGAACTTTTAAGGTAGTACCTCGGTTCAACAATCCACAACAGACGGCCAAATGTCAGCTGTTGGTTGTATTGGCCTCAAAACATGATTCTGTAAGTTGAAAGAAAATATTGTACAAATGAAATGAACAAAATAAATTGTGTTAAAACATATAATTTAGGGTAGTAATGCAAGCCTCACAATACTATAATTATTCCCACAATATAATATAATTGTGCTATTGCAATGGAAAAAGTATGAAAATAGGTGAACTGTGCATGCCTCTCACAATAAAAAAAAAAACCTGGAGCTTCAATTGTAGTACAAATTAGGGGGATTTCTTGGGTCGCAGAATACGAATTTGAACTCAAAATTTCAAAATTAAATATAGCAGATCCAATATGGTGAACCAAAATCCCAAAAGTCACTTGATATTGCCATATTTAACCCACCATTTTGAATTTTGTGATTTCGAGTTCAGATTTGTAACGAGTGACCTCGAAAACCCCCAAGTACAGAGTTACATCGAAATTAATTGACTTTTGGATTCCGGTCCATCATATTTGATCCGCCATTCTGAATTTACGAACATTGAGCTCAGATTCGTAATCAGCGGCCCAAGAAACCCCTCTATACTAGATTTCATGTAAATCCGTTGCGTACATCTGATGTGTTCCTGAAAGGGTTAAAGGCGGAGAAAATCCACCCTGTTTGGGGCATAGGTTACAGTTGAGATAAAAATCAGAAAAAATTAGAGAATTATTTTTGAATTATTTGGAGCCAATTTGGGGAGCCGGATGGTCGAAATTAAAAAATGACCTTTATAAGAACCACCCTAGCACATACACTACCGTCCATAAGTATGGGGACACTCGCCCCAGATCCGAGCCACACAAGAAGTTGTATCGCTCTTTGAAAAATGAAGATATCTCAATTTCCCAAGCGCCGTTCTAAAAAGGACATATTTATCTTCATTTACCTTTTTTGGAAAAATTTTTGCGATTTTTTTTGAGCCCGGTACGCACTTTGAAAGATGGTCATTTTTTGGCTTTTTTTGGAGGATGAAAATTTTCCCGCATATCTCGTAAAAAAAATTTTTCAACTTTTTTTCGTGAAAAACTTGAAGCGGGGAGTACAAACTTCAATCTCATTTTTTGGAAAATTTTTTACGATTTTTTTTCGCAAAGATATTCAACTTTTTGCAAAAAACGACCATATTTATAAGGGGTAGTCTGAAACTACTGGGTTTTCGTAAAATTACTAAGAGGGTAAAAAATTGCATACAATCATGTTGGATGTATCACATTTTTTCAGAATTAAAAAAACAATATCGAAAAGAAAAAAAATTTTCAAAAATTAAAAAAAAAAGTTTTTCAAAGTTTTTTTTTAAATCAACGAAATATTTTTTTTACCGTAAAAAATCGGGTCTCTTACCTCATCTACACGACTTTTTCATCGTCGTTTTGTTTACATTTGTTTCGAACGTCGAGCGGATGCCACGTCTCGTCAAAGCTGTAATCGCAACGAAAGGTAGCTTTTTCGATGAAAAAGCCGTGTAGATGAGGTAAGAGACCCGATTTCTCACGATAAAATAAATATTTCGTTGATTTGAGAAAAAATTTTGAAAAAAAAAATTTTTTCAATTTTTGAAATTTTTTTTTTTCGAATTAGATTTTTTAATTCTGAAAAAAATGTGATACATCCAAAATAATTGTATGCAACTTTTTACCCTTTTAGTAATTTTACGAAAACCCAGTAGTTTCAGAGTGAGACTACCCCTTATAAACATGGTCGTTTTTTGCAAAAAGTTGAATATCTTTGCGAAAAAAAATCGTAAAAAATTTTCCAAAAAATAAGATTGAAGGTTGTACTCCCCGCTTCAAGTTTTTTATGAAAAAAAAAGTTGAAAATTTTTTTTTACGAGATATGCGGTAAAATTTCCACCCTCCAAAAAAAGCCAAAAAATGACCATCTTTCAAAGTGCGTACCGGGCTAAAAAAAAATCGCAAAATTTTTTCCAAAAAAGGTAAATAAAGCTAAATATGTCCTTTTTTAGAACGCCGCTTGGGAAATTGATATATCGTAATTTTCTAAAGAGCGATACAACTTCTTGTGTGGCTCGGATCTGGGGCGAATGACCCCATACTTATGGACGGTAGTGTATAAATCAGTTGTTTATCCTACTTGCGTTTCTTTTGTTCTTCTCATTTTCACAAATGCCTTCATTTTTGCATAAACAGAAGGGAATATAACAAAGTATAAAAATGTTAGAAAACATTCGTAAAAAATGTTTTTTTTTGTATTAGCATAAATAGGTTTTAATAGGCGATTCTTCCGAATTTTCTTATCTTTCTTCCACCAGAAAGCCTTCATTGAAGCATTAACAATGATAATCAAGCGGGAGAGCATTATGAAGTTGACACATTCGTAAAATAATCCGTTGCAAATCTGAGAACACGTAAATGTTATCACAATTTTTAATTAATGTGGAGATGTCTTTCAGCATTTGAATTAATTTAAAAATTAAGTTTTTACAGTTTTTTGTCACGCAGTTAACTACTCCTTTCAATAATTTTACCTAGACTAACGCCAAAATTGTCGTAAGTTTTGCAATAAATATATAGTACGATTACTCAACTCTCGAAATTACTTATTTATTAATTCTCGAGATTACTGAACTTACGAAATGGGCATGGATTACCTCCTCAACAGCTGCAGCTGAGAGCCGACAGCTGAACGTTACATCGACAACAGACTGAGCTGCGCTAATGATTACATAGAAATTCTTTTACCACAAACATCTCGTGGCCTTATCTTTTTTATTTTTCATCTATTAAAAGATCATACTTTTGTAAAGAAATGAATTATTATATGAATCACTTCTCGAGTGTTTACTTACATTCGTTTTACAATTCAACTTGTGGCAAGCTCATTTTTTCGTTTATTATATGCTAAAACGGTGATTTAAAAATCGACATCGTGATCTGAAACTTTCTAGTATTAATAAAACAATGTTTTAGGCTTAAAAAATGTTTAATTCACCAATATGTGTAAGAGGTGTTAAAATGTCAGGCCTTCAAGGAATAAAAATTATTAACATTTCTATTTTCAACAGGCATTTCCCATCTGCTGGATCATCATGCAAAAGAAAACCGAAGCGGCGTACAACGCAGTTTTTGAAACGATTTTCGCGGGGTTCGAAAATTTCAACGGCCCAATAATGACCGATTTCGAAATAGCGATGCGAAATAGCCTCCGAGAAGTTATGCCATCGGCACAACTTCTCGGGTGCTTCTTTCACTTCAGTCAGGTACGCTCTGTCCTCCTTCCTCTATTATTGCGCATACTTTAATAAACTGTATGCGGTGCTCAGTATATGAAATGGTACGTATTCAGCAGTCACTTCTAAATTCACTTTCAGGTACTTTTTAAAGAGGTCCTTGCACGAACTCGAATACCTTACGATTAACTGATTTTTGTCCTCAGAAGAGTACAAATATATCCCAACATGCTTGAAAAATTTTAAGAAAAGTTACCGAACATTTATCCAAAAATCCGCTCGAATAGATATTGGTTCGTTTGTCGGCCCAGGAAGCGAATATATCTCCGCTGCTTCACGCTCGAGTCAGGCGAACTAACGCTGAGCGAAGTTTCTGTGGAACGCACTGCCCGCTTGCGACTCTCTGTGCACTTGGTGACCATTCCCTTCGACCTCCGCATCTCTGGAGGAATCTGAGTCGTCCGAGTCGCAGTCCTGATCCGAGTCCAGGTCCGGGTCTGCAAGAAAAAATTCAAAGTCAAGCTTATGAGCAGATTTCAATATCATTCCCTACTGAAAATCTCGATAAGAGATCTGATAAAGATTGTAGATGAATTCTCAAGTGAACTTATACGAGATCTCATGTTGGCACAAATGAGATTTCACATGATTTTCATGTGCGATCCTGCATTTGAGCTCGTGCCGCATCTCATGTAAGATCTGTCATCAAATCTCATGTGAGATCTTGGATCGCATTTCTTCAACTGAATTGGGATTTCAGTTGAAAATGAAAGGAAATCTTGGGAAAATTCGAAATTGTTTTTCGTTTCATCAAAAACAATAAATAAGGAAAGTTGAGCTAAGAAATTTTATTTTTCACATTCAAGTAGCGAGTCGAGGTTATGTTGAGGTTGTGTTACCACGTCTAAGGTTTCTCATTATAAATAATATAAAAACATCGTGAAAAGAGATTTTTGGGATGGAGATTACCTATTTATAATAAGAAATCGATCATTCTCACAGAGACTTACAGTTTTTAGTGACTTCCTAATGTCTACAGCAACCGAGGTGTTGACAGCTGTTGAGTTCAAGCTCAACAGAGAACTGAGATTTTTTATTTCTTATGTTCCAAAACTTTTTTATCCATAAAGTTTTCAGACACTGAAAAGAACTGGGATTTTTTTCAAATTATTTTCCCAAGACTGTACACAGAAAAAAATTTTCAAAATAACTTTTAAAAATCCCAGTTCTTCTCAGTGTCTGAGGACTCTACGGACAAAAAAGTTTTGCCAAATAAAAAATAAAAAAAATTTTTAAGTCAGGAGGGAAGTGATGTTATGTCGTCAGACGTTTTGATCACGATCGATACCTCACCTCATTTCCCTCCTGTCTGCTCCTGTCTTTCGAGCCGGCAACACCTCGGTCGCTGTAGATTTTAGGAAGTCACTAAAAACTGAGTCTCTGTGAGAATGGTAAATTTCTTATTATAAATAGGTAATCTCCATCCCAACAATTTCTTTTCACATGTAGTTCATTCGCATGTAAAAATCTGCACTGAGCTCCCCAGTGGAAAGCGCTAAAAGACGAATATGTATGCAACATTAGCGTGCTTTGTTTCAAATAAGCGCAAGGCATATAAGCAATATCTTGTATGAAAACTGAATCTTCTATACCGAATAAGTCCTATACTAATGTAGGATAGCCTATTACTGTAATCCTGAATGTGAGAAATCAAATTTGTTGGCTCAACTTTCCTTATGTATTGTTTTTGATGAAACGAGCTGTACCATATTCATGTTCCTCGACTCTAAGTTTGCGGATGTTGAAGAGAACAGCCATTGCCACTATGGCTATCTTTGCAGTGGGCAGCGATATCTGCAGTCCATTTTTCAGCGCCTTGAACATTCCTTTCCATTCGCAAAAGCAGCGCTCTACGTTGACCCGGGTGCGCCGATGGACGATATTGTACCGTTCTTCAGGACGAGTTTCTGATCTTAGAAACGGCATGAGGAGGTAACGTCTGCAGGGGTACCCGGAGTACCCGAACAATATGCCGTGTATGCGGCCTGCCTGCAATATCGTTATATATTTGTGAAGATCTGTAGCGACGGAGATATATTCACATCCTGAAGCGACTGAGGAGCTAGCCTCTTCGCGACTAAACCTATCACGAAATGTGCTCTCTCTTTAGTCAACCGATACCTGTTGCGAAATTCGCGATTACCGTAAAATTCGAATGGATAAGGGTAGATGGTGTTGGGAGCTCGCAATCCTCCGGAGAGTCGGTGTAAAACTCATACCGTTTATTCGTGTAGGCTGATAAAAAAGTTTGATTATGCACGAGTTAAAAATGGCCCTACCCACTTTTACGATTTTCCTAGGACGACGGTACATAGAAGCGAGTTAAAAGGACTGCTGAATACAGTACTTGCCTAAAAGCGCTTTTAAAGTCGCTTCTACAATCGCTTTTAAAAAGTAACCAAAAACCGAGTTAAAATTGACTGAGGAATACGAATTTCCAGTTACTTCAATTTTATCCCTAGAATTAAAAACGATCTACGCTTAAAAGCAACTGCTGAATGCGGGCCAGCATCAGCGCTGAAAAAAATTCACCAATTTTCGCTATGAAATAGAAATAGAAATATGCCAAGAAATAGAATATTTTGCCAAAGTGCTTCTGATTTGAAGTAAAAGGAGAACAGCGACTTACAATTTTTACGCAATTAGCAGATTAGAGTCTTTTCTTTTACAGGCTTTACACAGACGTGCGCAGAAAATTGGCCTGCTGAGATCCCTCAACGAAGAAGGAAAGTTGTTGTTGCGCAAAATTGTAGCACTAGCGCTTTTGCCAAGTGCGTCGATCTCAGACGCATTCGAAAATCTGTTGGAAAGTGCGGACCCTCAAACATATATTATGTTTGAGGGGTTCGCAAAATATTTCCGAGAGTATTGGTTACAAAAACGTGGACCACAAGAATTTAGTGTATACAAGCAGGTGCGCCGCACTAATAATTCAGCCGAGAGCAACAACTCGAAAATAGCCCACGTGCTCCCAAGAAGGCCTTGTGTGGTCAGTTTCACGAGTAAGTCCTGCATATTCACTTTCCTCGGGGTGACGTCACTTGGCGAGACAAAAACCACGGAACGTATACAAAATCTAGTGAATTTTAAAGACGAAATGGAAAATCCACTAGATTTCGTATACGTTTCGTTTCGTCCGGCTCGCCATGTGACGGCAACCTCACCTGTTAATTCTCGATGCCGCCCCAACGTATCCCACATTCCATTTAAAAAAAAGCATCTAGCATGCAGAGGGTATGTTCATTTTTTCACTGCCAGTGCTTACAATATGGCAGCTTGCAGCGCACTGCGGAGGTTCTTCCGAAATAGGATTTGGTGTTTGCAGCACCGTATAACGGAACAGTTCGCAGTTCGCTTTTCAGAGTGACGCATGTCTTTCAAGATAGGATGACACAAGAGAAGTTTACAGATATGGAGGTTAGGAATTGTGACGCCAATGCCGGATCTCAACAAATTTTGGCGCTAATTTGCCCCCCTTTTGACGCCATTTCACTGCAGGGGGTCTATTACGGTTCTTTCACGTGAGAACGCTCACCTCGTCCTAGCATTCTTATTGGCTGACTAAACGCCGCAGACCAATAAGAATGCTAGTACGAGGTGAGCGTTCTCACGTGAAAGAACCGTAATAAGCCCCCAGAACGTTGTCGAAGTCGACTGATAAGGTGCAATTTCATGGCGGCGAATACGCGCCGCTTTTTCAGCGTCTAAGTATCACGTGGCTGACATTGGGTGTGTTTAGCTGAACTAAACGTTGAGCAGAAAGGCTCACCCCTGCTACGGCTCACCACAAATGGCGGCTTGTAATCACTGATTACTGTAGTTGGGTTAGGTTAGGTTGTGTCAATCTGACTTCGTTGTTATGGCACATATACCGAATGACTAATATGGCGTCACACTTTTTCCGAACAATCGCAAAGCACCTCAACATAAACGTGTCCGGCCCGAAAATGTTCACACTGAATACTTCTCAACGTTTAGTTCGGCTAAACACACCCATTCGTACCGTTCAATTTGTTCACTGTGGAAGTTCGAATTTTCGAACTTGTAGCGACTAGTCGCGGAAAGTGAGCGAATACTATAGATTGACGTTGGTTTTTTTCCCCACTTTGATTTTCACGGGCGAGTGTAAAAACAGCGAAACCATGGAATAACCACAGTCACGTAACCATAATTCGCTCGATTTTCAGCGAATGACTCGCTTGTGAAAAGGCACCTATAGAAGTCGTTTGGTGCCCACAATTACAGATATCTGTTACGGCTGTGCCTTTTTCGCAACATTTTGGTGACTCTGCAAGGACTACTTTTCCATCGAGGGTCAGAATCGGGTCAGAGTCGGGTCGAATTCGGGTTGGCTTGCCTGTTTCCATCGGAACGTAGATTGCGCAGGGCTTGGTTGGAGCTGGGTCGAGGTTGATGATTACCAACTGTACAGCCACCGAATTTTTAGACACATTTGTGGATTAGTGGATATTAGGTTATGTTGACAAGATCTATGGATCTACGTGTGATGATGTTAATATCGCAATACTGCAAAAATATGCAGAATACACGCTGAACACGGGTGACATAGGGCATGTTCCTTTTTTCACTGCAAGTACTGGCAGCGCTGCAAACGCGTTCCAATTCCTAACCTCCATATCTGTAAACTACTCTTGTGTCATCCTATCTTGAACGCCATGCATCACTCTAAACAGCGAACGGCGAACTGTTCCGTTATACGGTGCTGCAAACACCAAATCCTATTTCGGAACAACCGCCGCAGTGCGCTTCAAGCCACCATATTGTAAACACTGGCAGTGAAAAAGGGAACATACCCATATTCGAAAAGTCTAAACTGAGGCTGCCATCCCATACGGGTTCTGAATCCGTTCCGGTTTCCGGAGCGAGTGATCCATGCGCAACGACGTACAGTCGCGTCAATGACTATGGAATTGAAAAATGGCAAACTAAAAGCCTGAACCGTACACAATTCCATTTTGGTTAAACGGAATTTAATTTATTTCACGCATAAATTTTAATCGCCTGTTATCTAACGCGGGAATAAATGGATTTTGGTGAAATCGGGCGTCATAATTATTTTAAAAAAGATGAAAATCGAATCTCTGTAAAAAGGCTATTGTCAATCATATAGGATATGCGTCTCACATTACTTTTTGCAGGAGAAATAGTGAAAATTCAATCAGAGGCTCATCGCGATTATGTATCTGCTGAGAACGGCATTGCTGTGCAAACTAGAAGGGACAAACACTTCAAACAGATTCGAGATCTAAATAAATGCTGGAGGAACCTTGAAGAGGGAATAATAAATGTGAAAACATTTCTTGCAAGAGGAGCCGAAATCGTCCATAAATATCCTAGGCCTATAATTATCGATGATTCGGACCCACCATCCGATGAAAGCAGTGGCAGGTGTATTCAGTAGTGCCAGGGTAAAAATTTTTTTTATCACATACAAATAAATGCATGGGTGAACGACTATCAGCAGATGTGTTCGTTGAGTCATGCACGAGAAAGAGGGACAGTATTTGTGTGCTTTTTCTCTCTCCCTCTGACACACACGCGCACGCGCACGCGCACGCGCGCGCGCGCGCACGCACGCGCGCACGCACGCACGCACGCACGCACGCACGCACGCACGCACGCACGCACGCACGCACGCACGCACGCACGCACGCACGCACGCACGCACGCACGCACGCACGCACGCACGCACGCACGCACGCACGCACGCACGCACGCACACACACACACACACACACACACACACACACAGAGAGAGAGAGAGAGAGAGAGAGAGAGAGAGAAGGTGCGATTTCATGGGCAGTAAGCAGTAGCAGCAGCAGTGCAGTAAGAACTAGATGTTACTAGTTTACGCTCGATTCCGTCGACACAGTTTGAACAGCGATCAATTTTTTCTGTATAGTTTTGACATATGCATATGTCGAACTTGAGGCTTGGGTACAATAGCCGTAACCGTATCCGTAACCGTAACTGTACGTAGTTGGGAGGTCGTGTACTGAAGATTGTCTGTGTCTGAAGATTATAAGAACCCCTATAATAAATGATGGAATGAGTTATAATATGAGTAATAGAGCAAGTAATAGAGCAAGCTAAATAGATGTACATCATTTTCCGATTGCCGAATCCACGCAGCGTGAATATCTAACTTTCTTTTTCATTGCCCTTGTTGTAGAAACTGAGGAGCAAATCATGGACCCTTCCAACGAACTCCCCTCAAGTGTTCGGCAAGTTCCAAATGGGCCTTCCTGTCCACAGGAACGGCCAAATACCACGTGCCGAGCAATCCCTCGAGATGCGGGACCTAAAAAACACTCCAATGTTCCTGCTCCGTCCACCGTTACATCCGGTGCCCTTGGTGAGAAACCTCTTTTACATTGTACATCCTTTTCATATACTTCACCCGGAGTGATGGATCTGGATGATCTTAAGAATTGTGATATTGTAATGATGTACTATTGAACGTCGTAATTGTACTACCAAAAAACATGAAAGTACCAGGATTCTGTAACTCTTAACAAAATTATTTGTCGTTAGTTTTGGAGTTGTGCTTTTTTCATGGATTATCCTTGCAATTGCACGGGGACTCCAGCCACCGGGACTCAATTAATCAGCCATGGACTGGTTATTGCTTCAGCTGTAACTTCAAAAGATTCATGTAAATATTTGCCCTTGAGCGTTTATGTAGTTGGAATCTTGACTACATAAAAGCTCAAGGGCCAATATTCATATTCATCTTGTTAAGTTATTAAACGACCTTTGTCGGTATCGTTAAGCTAACGCCAGCCTATGAGAGTTATGCCTTTCCCCGGATCATCCATTCAATTGGCTGCTGATAGCTTAACGATACAGATAATTCTCGATAAAGAATAACAGAATCCCGCGCGGTACGGTTGTCTTCGTACTCTGCCTAGCATCACGCTGATTATAGCCGTTTCGCCGGAAATGATCATATTCGTGCTAGACAGAGTACGGAGATGACTATAGTAACGAAGCAGAAAGTATGGAAAGGTAGGCAAACGATTTAAAAAAAATTCAAAAGTGAAAGTAGTACCACTATCGTTATCGTTATGCGCTCGCACTCGCAGGCGAAATACAATGTTATAAGCCATGTGGTACTGTTTTCACTGATGAGATTGAAAGTCGGGGTTGCATGAGTGCGCAAGATTCAAAAAAAAAAAGTATTCAAAAGGACCGTAATGCCTAGTTCAGACCGGGCGCGATGAGCGATTAGTGACGAGTTCGTGAAATTTTTTTAGTTTCTATGTTCACACTGAAAGTCACGAGCGACGAGCGACGCAAGCGACAAGGGTGGTTTTCCAATTAGAGCACAGAAGCACAGAAGCGCACGGTGCGGCTCGGTGCGGCTCGGTGGGTAGCGCGGTATGTTCCAATTATCGTAATGCGTCGCACTATCGAGAACTCGAAAAAGCTGTGCTCGTATCGTTGCCGTGCTTCATAGACTACGTTTACACCGTATGGTCAAAGTTGGGTTGGGTTGAAATTTAAGCCAATGAGAAATGAGGTTAGAGAGGAAGGAAATAATTTCTCGTGAAATTTCATTTCTCATTGGCTCAAATATGGACCCAACCCGACTCTGACCATACGGTGGAAACGTAATCACAGTAAAGGTTGTTCCCATTAGGTCTCGTCAATCTCGCACAATGCGACACAGTGCGGCTCTGTAATCTGTTAATTGGAAAACCACCAAGCTCTCTGCGAGCATCGCTATAAAGCACTGTGTTGGCGCACTCATAGTTGTTGTTGATCCCTACTTTGGCTCGTCGCTATAGCGATGACAGCTGAAATTTGGGGGCTGCATTCGTCTTGGGCGCTTTACACGCGTTCAGCGCTTTCAACTAATAGCGCTTTCCACTGATGCACCGAGTGCGCACCGACTCAAGTTTTTCGGATGAGAGTAAGCGAGACACATATGTACTCAGTGCATCTCTGTCTCACTCACGCGCATGTAAAAATCTGCACTGAGTTCCCCAGTGGAAAACGGTATAATAGTTGGCGCTCAAAGCGTGTAAGCGCCCAAGCGACATCGTTGGGAGGGGGGGGGGGGGGGTCACGACGGATGTGACGTTAGGAAAAGCAGAGCTCTCATTGGATATCGCTCATCGCTCATGGCTCACCGCGCCCGGTGCGCGGGCATGAGATTTTTAGCACACGGGAAATATGAATAATCGTTTTATTTATTATGTCGTGTAAACACAAGCGACGTGTCTCTCAATTTCATAACTTCTAAATATAGACAATCATTTATAAATAAAACATTTTTCATGCGACATCTTAATATTTTAAATAATAATTCATTGTTCGAATACATTTATTTAGCCGAAAAGTGACGGAAATTTTTAAAAACATTTTGAGGTTAACCATGTGTTAACGACACACGCCATGGCGATAATCATGTGATCCGTATCCAATTTGTGCGGTAGATTCTATCCACGAATAATCCTTAACGTAAGCCTCATTGTCAAATCTTACCAGAAAAAAATCGCATTTTGCCGAAAAATGTGCGATAATCCAGTGTTTACAACTGTTCCCTATGCTGCCCAATGCTAACTACAGCTGGCTACTGGCAGCGTGTTAATTCCCAATAACTCATAGCGAATTCGAGTCGTTGCACTGGTGCGCACTGAGCGCAGTTTTATCATTTTCTACCATACGCTTTGGAAAGAGATGAAAATACACTTAGTGCGCGACAGTGCAATGAGTCGAATTCGCTATCACTGTCACTCATTTGCTGTTTCCACTTTTGATATTTCAGAAGCGAACAGTACTCCACGATTGTTGAAACGAGTTGCAGTACCTCGAGCATGCTGCATTGGGCTTTTAAAAAAAATGAATCTTCCGATAACGAATGAGAAGAAAGCTAACGACGAATAAAAGTATACCGGGCGAATATTCGTGGAAATGCGACAGATCGGCGCCTGGTAGATAGGCAACCGGAGATCACCGGAGATTCAATTTCGTTCGTGAGTTGGCAACAATGAGTGACGCGGAAAGATGACCGATGACCCAACCCCAAACTTTCGAAATAAAATAGCATAACCTCATTATTAGGAAGTGTTGAAAAGTGATGGAAATGCAATTTGTAGAATCAAATAACTTTCGTGAAGATGGGTAGACAGTGAAATTTATTTTGAATAATTATTGATAAATATCATCATAATTTATTGATTTATTGAGGTCTCAGTCTTGAGTCTCGATGCTTGGAATCCTCGCCTCAAGATTCAACGTATAGTCTTCGGTCTCCGTCTTGAGTCTCGATGCAAGACGGAGATCGAAGGCTCTCAGCTGAAACTTGAGGCGAGGATTGGAATCGTCGCCTCAAGTTTCAAAAAATGAAAAGTCGCCAAAAGTTTCGGTTCTGGCGGTAGAGATCCTTGTCTCAAGATTCAACGTATAGCCATCGGTCTCCGTCTTGAGTCTCGATGCAAGACGGAGACCGAAGGCTCTCGGCTGAAACTTGAGGCGAGGATTCCAATCATCGCCTGAAGTTTAAAAAAATGAAAAGTCGCCAAAAGTTTGGGTTCTGGCGGTAGAGATCGTCGCCTCAAGATTCAACGTATAGCGAGGATTGGAATCCTTACCTCAAATTTCAAAAAAATGAAAAGTCGCCAAAAGTTTGGGTTCTGGGGGTAAAGATTCTCGCCTCGAGATTCAACGTATAGCCATCGGACTCCGTCTTGCATCGAACCGTCTTGCATCGAGACCCAAGACGGAGACCGAAGGCTATACGTTGAATCTTGAGGCGAGGATCTCTACCGCCAGAACCCAAACTTTTGGCAACTTTTCATTTTTTGAAACTTGAGGTAAGGATTCCAATCCTCGCTATACGTTGAATCTTGAGGCGAGGATCTCTACTGCCAGAACCCAAACTTGAGGCGAGGATTCCAATCCTCGCCTCAAAGTTTCAGCCGACAGCCTTCGGTCTCCGTGTTGCATCGAGACTCAAGATGGAGACGGATGGCTATACATTGAATCTCGAGGCAAGAATCTCTACCGCCAGAACCCAAACTTTTGGCGACTGCTTTCATTTTTTTTTAACTTGAGGCAAGGATTCCAAGCATCGAGACTCAAGACTGAGACCTCAATAAATCAATAAATTATGATGATATTTATGAATAATTATTAAAAATAAATTTCACTGTCAACTCATTTTCACGAAAGTTATTTGATTTTACAGATTGCATTTCCGACACTTTTCAACACTTCCTAATAATGAGGTTATGTTATTTTATTTCGAAAGTTCGGGGTTGGGTTATCGGTCATCTTTCCGCGTCAGTTAGTGTTGCCAACTCACGAACGAAATAGTATCTCCGGTTGCCTATCTACCAGGGCTGTGGTTTAACTTACCTTAAAAAAACTATTTTATTAAAAATATTCAAATTATTGAACGTGAATAAATAATTTTAATGTTCGTACACGTTTGCGTGTGTAATATTTCGTCCGTAGAGAATTTTCATATTACACCGGCACGCGGCGCCACTTGGTTCTGCGCACACTAAGGTAATATTTAGGGAGGTATATGCAAGTGCCCCGGTTACCCAAGATGTAATGCGCGGCTTCGGTCAGCTGAGAACTTGTGAGCAAGGAATCTTGGGTAACCGGGGCGGAATGGCTTACACATACCTCTTACGCACACAGCGAAATTCGCTGTGTACGCAGAACCAAGTGGCGCAGAACCAAGTGGCGCTGCGTGCCGGTGTAATATGAAAATTCTCTACGGACGAAATATTACACACGCAAACGTACGAACATTAAAATTATTTATTTACGTTCAATAATTTGAATATTTTTAATAAAATAGTTTTTTTAAGGTAAGTTGAACCACAGCAGTGCAATATAAAAAATTTGTGGTACCGTACCAAACATTTAAAATACGTTTTTCCCTAATTTTCATTCTGTTTTGGGGTTAGGTGACTCATTAATATATTGTACGTAAGCATAAACGTCTGTGATCGTTCCAAACAATGAAAGACTGCTTAATAATATACTGTACGTAGGGATAAACGTCTGTGATCGCTCGAAAGAATAAAATATTACAAATTTATAATTCATTGCGTTATTTCATTTTATGGATAGCATTTTCATTTTTGTGTGAAACCAAACATATTGTATGTACAAATTATGTCATGAATATACTCTATTCTGCTTGTGCGACATTAGTTTCATCTACATCGCCGTCTTTAATAATCGGTGGCTGCAAGTTGACAAGTGCAGCACATATAAATACAATGTTATCGGCATGAGGAAGCATATCAATTGAAAATTTATCTAAAATTTTGTAAATGCGCAATCTTTGCATGATTCTTTCGATGTGAATCCTCACTTTCGCGACTTGATATGTTTTCCCAACGTCTTTAGCCGAAAACTGTCCGTTGTGTAAGAATGGCGGCATAACAATTAGAGCTCCTTTTCCATTTTCATCGAGAACCGTTTGAATTCCAGGGAACCCCTTATCAGCGAGAACTACGTCATAAGGCTGGAGCAAGTATTATATCCCTGAATCGATAGTGATTTGACAGACTAGTTCGTCCTCCATAACAATTTGATATAAATGAAATTAAACCACCTGGGGTGCATCCAACGAGTACTTTAACCGTAAAGCCTTTTTTGTAGTGTGAATACATGTAAACCCGATTTTCGACAGTATTTGGTTGCTCCGCTCTGATTTTGGTGCAATCGATAATTACTGTGGTATTCCCATATAAATTTTTTAAAACCTCGGGCATGGTACTTTGAATCACGTCGCGACAAGGCCACATGATAAAGTTCCTACAAGCTATTCTTAGCACCTGCAAAACGGTGAAAAAGATACGCGATGCGGTTGTTCTGTGAACACGAAATAAAACGCTTATGGCTGAGAACGACATTCCGCTTTTCAGCTTCATGAAAAATATGAGAAGCCGATATTCTTTGCTGATTTTCTTCTGTTTGTTTTCCGGTAATGAATTCAGCAATAATTGAAAAGTGGATAATGTCACACCACAGAGATAAAGTATTTCTTGGTCCTTCGTTATTGACGATATACCATGAAATCCTGTTGTACATACTGCCAAATCTTCCACAATACAATCACGATTATCAGGACCAATCGCTTTGTCGATCTGAACAATACACGGTCCGCAACACTTGTCACTACTCTGCCTTTTCTTGACAATCGCTGAGCTTCCATGGTATTCAGGTATGAAAACTTAAGTTTGTGCGTGGCAAATATCGTTCTGCACATATTGTGTGCAGATAAATGTTTTAGTTCCTTTGTAAAGATTTCGATGGTCCGCAGTCAAGCCAAACATTTCAACTTGAATTTCCTGGTCAACGGTGAGCAATATTGTCGGGGGCTCGATTAGTTCATCGAGATGATGAGATGGCTGTCGCAGCTCCTGCTCCGGGGTATTTTCCTCTGCGTCAACTCTTGTTATGCTTTCCTTCTTGCGTTGACTGGCGTACTGTCTTCGACGCATACTCCTGTCAAATCTACACAAAATAAACACTTATTTCAATCACTTATTTCATTTTTCAGAATTGATGATGTCGTTTAATTTTTCTTACCGTTGAATTGCACATTTCTCACGAGAACTCAATTCTGGCTCTTTTCTCCCTGAGATACTGGGAACGAAACTCGGACTCAATAAGATTAATGATGATTGGTTCCCGACAAAGTGTGCACTGCATATTCGTGAGTGTTTTGCTGGTTCCCAATTATGTGAACCACTAAGAAATCATTTTAAAAAAATCATTCGCATGACAAAATTACTGGCATGCATATTTTTCAAAAGACGAATCAACATAACCTCAAAAAATATACTTACTTCGTTTTATTGACCCAATCTACCCACAGTTTTTTTTTTGTGGGGCTCTATAACTTGCTGCCGGGAACGAATAAAATTTGATTTCTCTACTCGTGGATCTCGATATATTTTTGCACGATTTTACACAATAACAAACGTTTCCTTTCCGTGCCTTTTCCATTGCTATGCTCTATAAGCCAACGATTGACTGTCCGTTAGAATGTGCGAATTCCGGCCACTATGAGCGCTCTAAGTCCTAGCCAGACCCTATAGTATGGCATCGCACACAGCGAATTGCATTCGCTTGGGCGCTTACGCACTTTGAGCGCTCACGTTTACATGCACCGACTATTAGTTGAAAGCGCTGAAAGCGTGTAAAGCGCCCAAGACGAATGCAGCCAAGAACGATGTCGAATAAACTGTGGCGCGCCATATTAAGACGTATTTTTTTCTTTAAGTAATTATTCGCAAAGGAGACAATTTTTTTTTCAAGAAATTATGGCCAAAAGGTGATGTTTTTTTTTAAATTACGGTCAAATAGATACGTATCTTTTTACGTGATTATGGCCAAAACGAGACGAATTTATCTTTTTTTTTATGTAAAAAAATTTATGTACCAAGGCAATACTCTATAAATACAAATTACAAATCTAATTTTTATTTAGATTTTTTAAATTACAAATTACAATTGTAATTAGTATTTAGATTTTCTTCTAATTACAAACTAAAAGTAATTAGTATTCGAATTTTTTTCTAATTACAAATTTAAAGAATTTAGTATATAGAAAAAATTCAAACACTAAATACTTGTATTTTGTATTTAGAAGAAAACCTAAATATAAAATACTATCAATTTATATTCACAAGAAAATCTAAATATTAAATACTTTTAATTTGTAGTTACAAAAAATATAAATACAAATTACAATTGTAAATTTGTAATTAGAAAAGATTCTAAGTACTCAATTACTCCTAAATTGTAATTAGAAAAAAAAATTAATACTAATTTATCGTAATTGATAATTAGAGTGAAGTTAATTACCTAAAGTAAATAATTATATGCCCAACACTGTATAAAACTTACTTATTTTCAATAATGGATGTACTGCTAACATGCAACATGACTGATAAAAAAAGTTTCCACAAAACTCTAACGTTTTCTCTATTATTTAACTATAATATTTTTTATGACGTTGGAAGTCTTCTCCTTACTCAATATTACATGCGATATTATTTTTTAATGACAATGAATCTCAGAGAAAAAATTTGAAGCAGTTTTGAGCTGCAGCCCTGATTCGAAATATTTACCAAACACTTGAAAAGATATAAGAGTAAAATAATGAGAAAAATAATGAGATTAAAAAATGAGAGTAAAATAGTACATTATGCAACTAGGGAGGAAAGCGGGTAATTTTTGCCAAAGTGAAAATCCGCTCCTCCCGTGTGTCGTATAATACTTTTTACCCGACTGATCAAATGGCCATGTTCCATCGCTGCAGCGTGTGTAGAAAGTAATTAATTTTTGATCAGAGACTTCCCTCTGGTGAAAAATTAATTACTTTACGCCCGTGTTGAAGGGAATGGAATATGGTCCTTTTATCGTAGTTGGGTAAAAATATTATTTCCTAACAGTTGGAATTCATTGATGAAATGGTCGCGTCTCTCAAAGCGGATCTAGAAGCATCAAAGGCAATAGAATAAAACAAAAATGAAAAAAACTTGACATGAGAGTTCTGCTAACGAGGTTTTTTTCTTTTTTCAAATCCAGACCGCCAAGTCAAAGCTGGAATATCAGGTTGGAATGCTGGAAAAGTTCAACTGAGTCTCGAATTGCAGAACATGCTACGAAAACTTTGCTCGGCGAACAGCGAGGACAATCCATTGGCACAGTCGTTCGAGGATTTGCAGCAGACGAGGCGCTCAATTCTGAGCAAGCGGCGAACCAGGCACATCGGACGAATGCTCTCTTAAAATCTAAAAGCCCAGACGTTTTTAAACGTTCTAAATTTTGACTTTTGTTCAAGCAGCATAATTTTGATCAAGTCGAGATTTGTGTATTCTTTTTTTTGGCCTATGTATATTGATTGTGAATGAATATTTTTTTTTTTGCATTTACGAATGTTTTTTTTTTATTAATTTAACTTGCAAGAAGATTATCAGGCCTCTGGGTCGTGAATTCTGCTCAAACTTTAGGTGTGTTTCCACTAGCCCTGAAAATAAAGCCTCTTATGCATAGTTCCATCCGATGGACCTTTCGTTACTCGCTTCATGACATTAAGGACCATTTTAAACCAATTGACCAGTCCTTCCATACTGCTCTGTACTGATCCGGTCAAGTTGGATATATTATTGAAACTTTGTCAGCCGATCATAAAAATGAATATTCCGCGCGTTAATTTGCCGTATTCGATGCTGGTCGCTGCCTCTGGGCCGATACGCGCTACGCGCAAACGACGAAAAGCGAAGCAATGCTGACCGAAGCAAAGACTTATATTGAAATTCGTCTCATAGGAATATGCATAGTATTCATGCTTGTAAATACTATGCGTATTATTACCACAGGACGAATCGTGATATGAATGTTCGCTTCGGCTTGCTTAGCTTCGCTTTTCTTTGCTTGCGCATAGTAGATACGCTAGACAGATACACACTACTTCCAAGCAAAGAAAAGCGAAGCGACGCAAACCGAAGCAAAGATTCATATTAAAATTCGTCTTGTGGAAACATGCATAGTAGTCTTGTGGGAATACGTATAGTATAATAGTGTCAGTCTGGCTTCGACTAACCTACAAAAGTAGGTTAATCTGTAAACTTGTAGATTTTTAGTTACGAGAATCATAGGTTACACCCATGTTGCAGGAACCGGAATCATGCACCTAGCGGTAGTGATACAACCGTGAGATTGAGCATATGGTGAGTCTCGCGTTGAGCAGTAGCTCGGGCTCAGAGCCGAGAACGAAGAACGTCACATCGACGCCGGAATTGCCACTTGGAGAGCCAATCGTGAATGGACATAGTGGATAGCGCTGCTTCTTGTTTCACATAATGGAGCACATCGTGGCACATGTCTTAGTAGGCGGTAGCCAGAAAGGAGAAAACCGAGCACATCGACCGATTCTTGTCCCGGAAACTTGTCCCAAGAGCACAAGTTTCAACGACCGCGATGCGAGCGGTGACTGTCTCAATGTCGGTAGACACAGACTTCGACGAATAATATTGGAGCACACAACTTCAACCGCGAGCATAATAATAATACGGGCATAACAATAATAATAAATATCGAAGTCAACTCATATATTTTTTTTATTGTTATTATTCAAACATAATATATCTAATATAGCTGTACTTTACGGAATACACATTTAAAAAAATCATAATGCGCAAAATTTTATGTTCGTTGGAATAAAAAAGTAGAAAAAATGAAACAGAAGAATAAATCGTTATTTACAGAAAAATGCATTTCTTGTTGAAATAGATATAGATTTTATTACCAATACAATCCAACATCCAACATCTTATTCAAATAGATATAGATTTTATACCAAATACAATCCAACATCCTCGGCTCGCGCCTCTTATACTATAATATCTTGTGCGATAAACATTTGTTATAAATAAACATATTTCGTGTAACGTACCACTTGGATAGAAGAAACTTGTACTATTCCTATCTCCTCTCTAGCTCGACACTCAATCTCTTTTCTTCCAGTTTCGCAAATCCATGAATCGCTTCATCACTTGGTTTCCCATCAAGCATTTTATGTTGTATTAATACAGCATATTTTTTAGCCCTGTCAATATTTCTTTTTTTTTCTCTTTATTCTATATTTATTAATTTCATCATACTAATAATAAGAAGTAAAAATATTTTTTATCAAAGTTGTATTAAAAAAATTTTTAATTTTTTTTTTTAATGATCGCTTGTTCGCGTATGAAGGCGCAGTTGTGTTTTCGAAGACAATCTGAAGTAGTTTCGGGGCATAATCAACGTAAGTAAAAAAATATAAAAACATTTTACGATTTTCAAAAACAATACAATTTGTTGAAGAGCCAAAATTTTGCAATAAATCTATCACGTGTAATTTACCGCGCTTATAAAATGAAATTTCACGAGCTTTTTTTGTCGCTAGCCGAGTCTAAAATTGGAGAATTTATATTGGAAAATGAATACACACACGCACACACACTACGCATCGTTCGGTCTCTTTACCGCTAAGCTCCATGTCTAAATTTCTGATGCTGCGTCAATGGGTTTTTTCGCACTACCAGAACCCGAAAAAGCAAATAAAAAATTTGCGGTTATGTCGGCTGTCAAAATATTTTTTGCTGTGAATTTTTTAGCCTTTGAATATCAACGCCATCGTTCGGCGCCGTGCAAACCATCCAAACATTGACATTTTCGGTTGACAGATTTTCGGGAATTTGTCCGTTCGGGAATTTGTCATTTCGGGAATTTGTCTGTACACCGGACACGCGATATATTGTTTACCGACTGTAGTGTTGCTCGGAGACACGGTCAGTGTTGCCAGTTCAGTACAATTGTACTGAATTCAGTACTTTTTTATTCTATTCAGTACGTCAGTACGCCTTCCGTGAATCTAGTACGATTTCGTGGTGGTGGTCTCTTCATCTGATTCAATTTTTTTTTTTTTTTTTTTTTAATCCTCCTTGTCCTTAAGCCTAATTCACACCGCGCGCGATGAGTGATATCCAATGAGAGCTCTGTTTGGGGGGTTATGACTGACGACGGATGTGTCGTTCGGAAAAGCAGAACTCTCATTGGATATCGCTCATCGCGTGCGGTGCGGCTAGACGCTAGACATTAGGATTAGGCATTATTGGTCGTCCCCGTCGCCACCTCTAGTGTTGCCAGTGTTAGTACAATTGTACTAGATCTAGTACTTTTTGGTTCCGTCTAGTACGCTAGTACGACGCTCACAAATCTAGTACGTTTTTGTAATATTGCACAATTTCGAATAGACGCTGTAAACGAACGTCAAAACCGGTGAGGTGAAACTTTTGACGCTCTTGCATTGACGCGTAGAAGTTCAGGGGCTCGATACTCGAATTGTTTTCATAAATCTCGCATACGAAATGCAATGCTTTTTTGAATGGAAAGTCGTATACGAAAACCATATTCGGGTGGTCTCGAGAATCGAGCCTCTGATTTCCCAAATTCTCGGTATCGCGACGCTTATAGCGTTGTATGGCAATTTTGAAGAAGTCTTTGAGTCTTAAGGTTGACCGTGAATCTGGCAGAGTGAGAGGTAACATGATTGCTGTAGATTCAATCATATTCCGGATGTCTATAAGCACCTTACGACCTAATACATCATTTATAGCATAACATAAATGATAATTATCGTATATTTACGATAAGTATCGTAGAGGAACTGATTAGAGTCTACACTTGCGGGGTGTGTGAGACAATTTGTATCGAAGATATAGACAAATGGCGGATATATTAATTTTATTAAATTTAAAAATTTGATTTAAACGAATCAAAATGGTTTGAAACAGCATCATTAGCTTTTTAAAATTTTTTTATTCTGATTTACGGTGAAAGATTATCCTAGGGCTCCATAATGATTTTATCCCATAGTGGACATATTGCAATGTTCCCAACCACCAATCTCATGGCCCAATATGACCTTAACGATTCAAAAGCAAACCCAATACGACCCAACCGACTCCAAGTAAACCCAATAAAACCCAGTTAATTCTAATTAACTCTAAGCAAACTCAATACAACCTAACCGACTCCAAAAGTAAACCAAATATGACCTCACTGACTCCAAGCAAACCCAATACAACGCAACTGACTCCAAGTAAACCCAATATGACCGAACCGACTCCAAGCAAACCCAATATAACCCTATTGGCCTCAACTAAATGGAATACAACTCCGAACACCTGGTATTGGGCAGCTCAATGACTTTTTACGAGCATCTTGATTTATTTTTAAAATGCCAAGTAACATATTAAAACGCTCCGTCATAGTTTATCCGAATCAATTTTCTAATCACTCTTCGTGAGAGGTACAAGACTTCGAATTTCACGGTGCACTTACCACTTGCCACACGTGCTCTATTTGAACCTCATTCATGCTTGCCAGATTCACTCTAACTATATAATTCAGGGGTTTTTTTGTCGGTGAACACGAATTTGAGGTTAAAATTACACAACTCAATATGGCGTGTGACAAAACACTTTGCACACTCTATATTCGCCAGGGAAGTGGTAAATGCAGTGTGCAATTCGAAGTATTGTATCTCACCGAAAACGATTGGAAAATGGATTCGGAGAAAACTATGACGAGCTTTTTTCTATGTTATTTGGAATTTTGAAGGTAAATCAAGAATCAAGATGCTCGGAAAAAATCAATAAGCTGCCCAAGACCAGGTGTTCGCAGTTGTATTCGGTTTAGTTAAGCCCGATAGGATTATATTGGGTTTACCTGAAGCCGTTAGGGTCATGTTGGGCTTACTTGGGGTTGGTTGGCTCGTATTGGGTTTGTTTGGAGTCGGTGAGGTCATATTTGGTTTACTTGGAGTCGGTTTGGTTGCGTTGAGTTTGCGTGGAGTCGGTTCGGGTTATATTGGGTTTACTTCGAGTCAGTGAGGTCATATTGGGTTTACTTCGAGTCAGTGAAGTCATATTGGGTTTACTTGGAGTCGGTTAGGTCGTATTGGGTTTGCTTGGAATAGTTGAGATCATCTTGGCCATGAGATCGCTGGATGGGAACATTACAATATGTCTACGGTGAGATAAAATTATTACAAAGCCCCAGGATAATATTCCACCGAAAATCAGACGAAGAAAATTTAAAAAAGCAAATGATGCTGTTTCAAAGTAATGCGATTCGTTTTAATCAATTTTTGAAAATTAAAATTAATATATCCGCGATTTTTCGTACATCTTTTATTTCTGGTTCAAAATTAGTCACACACACCACCCACTTCTGAATTTAAAGGTACATTGAAGAATATAATGTGAGACCAAGTAACAAGTTGAGATTTGCAATAACTATATAACTGTCTAGTTTGGTTACTTTTCCAAGTTTTGATTTTTTCTTTTTACAAATATGGCTAATAAACTGTCGCTTTCTATTATTGAATGAATTTATTTCAATTAATATGGGTTTCATAGCCTCATTCAAATTGGTAGCGACAATTTTCGATATTAGCAAATATTGATATTTTGGGTAGGTTTTCCAATGGTCAACTTCAAGCTCAGTCGGTAAGACAGGAGTCTATGCGAGAATTTATCATTCTCAGTCGGTAATAAGGTATTGGAGAACTTTAGTACGAAACACCTCCAATCTAGTACGTTTTATAATCCTGTGCAGTACGAAACGAAATTACGGACTGGCAACACTGGACACGGTCTATTCGTCATCCGCCGCGCTAACTCGAAGACTGCAACAACTGTGAAGTCTGCATGCACTACGACGGTACATCCTCTATGAGATGAATCATCCCATGCCCCGTCACTTGTCTTCGGCGAAGCCAATTTTTGTCGTCTGAAAAATATCAAAACAAATAAATGTTTGCAGAAAAAGAGCGTGGTCTAGACGAGCACGCCGATTCAACTTTGGCTTTGAATAAAGATGAGCGCAGAATAAAGATGAGCGCAACTTGTAGAGGCATCGTTTGCATCGTTGGATGCATTATGTAACGAACATTTGATACAGATTTTTTTCTTGTTCGTTAAATAATTCACTCATCATTGAATTTCAACGCCGATTATCACCATACACACATACATATCACAGCACGTTTTATAGGTTTATTTCATTTGTTTCGTTTCACTTGACAAAACTCAGCTTACCTGACAAATGACGATTTTTTAAAAATTTTAATACTCGAATTTTTATTGTTATTTTGTTATTATTACATTAATGTATGTGTATGTCAGGGTCTTTCCGTGATCGCGCACATTTTCTTTTTCTTCACATCTCCCGATAAACGAAAAAATCACACGGGCTGACGTCGTACTGACCACGAACTAACTGTCCACCGAGTCGACTGAACACCACAAGAGACCGCGAGTCGGACACAGAAAGTAACTGACCACCGGTCAAGTGACCACGAAAATAACTGACCACGAGTCAACTGACTACGAAAACAAGTGGACACGAGGCAAGTGGCCACAAAAATAACTGGACACGAGACAAGTGGCCACGAACACAACTGACCACGAGTCAACTGACCATCACACGCACGCCATCACACGCACGTGTCGTAATTACGATTATCACTGATTATTACGCCGCACGGTTAACCCTAATTAACAAACTTTACCCAGCAGCACTGGCGTGCTGGCACAAATTAGCATAAGCGTGGGATATTAGACGGAGAGCTACGGGTCGATTGTGTATCTTTCACGTGAGAACATTCACCTCGTCCAAGCATTCTTATTGGCTGACTAAACGGTGCGGACCAATTGGCGATCGACACTAAGCATGCGACTCCTAGCGGGTTTTTGACGAACTGCTTTGGAGTGCAAAAGACTTTATTTGTACACGCGATGCACACGATACAGCGTGTAAATTAGTTTTGACATTTCTGTACCTGTTCAAATTAACAAAAAAGCTGTAATTCAAATTTTTATATTATTGGATATCGGAATGGAGACTGTCGAAAGGGTCGAATCTGCGAAATTCAGCCCAAAAGTGAAATCTAACACTAGAGTTTATTGTTGCGTGTTCGAATGTCATTCTCGTCCGTTCACGGATCGAGACGTGACATTTCATCGGTTTCCCGTAGAAAACGCCGGTAAAGTATCTCGGAAAAATTTATTCGGCGTGCGTGAAATGATAGATCGACGGAAAATGTGGATAAGAGTGCTCAAAATGTCTCGATGCGACCCGAAGTCTTCAATCAGAGTGTACCGGCCCTAATATTTCACGTTTTGTTTCGTTTTTTCAGTACATCCAACTACCACCATTTGCCCGAACATCAGAACTTCTTCCCCTTCAGTTATATTTCGGTTATTTAGGTCTCCTTTTACGAAATCGTAAATTTGTCGCAGTTTCAAGTATAAACGTCCCATGTTTTCAATGCTAACTGTCACAAACTGCACTCCAATAGCGCCATATTTCCGGGTGACGCGAGCGCCGCCATCGGTAGTGTCGATCGCCAATAAGAATGCTTGGACAGATTTCATTAGGCGTATTCATCACGGCCAAAAAATCGTATGTGGCGTCATACCGGTTCATATTGTGAAACGCGTGAGTTTGCCAGCCCAGTCCCGCTGCGTTTGAACTCCTGGTCTAGGTAAAAAAACGAGATTTTCAAGTCATTTGAACACAATCAATTCCAACTCAGATTTGATCCACTATTACACTGTTACATTATCAGTTTAAACAGCCAGACAAATAGCTGGTGTATGACATAGCGCAAGACTGGATTATGTACTTATTTAAAAAATATATATTTGCGTCATAGCATAAGGTTCTGCAATTTTGTTTTTATGAAGTATTACATCACCATAAAATAAGACTTGTAAAACGGCAGATCTAAATTCGGTTACGAACACCTTGAAAATAATAAAGTTCCACGATTTTTGTCGAACGTAGTGACTCGCGCGGGGAAGTACCGTGACGGTGGCCGGTGGCCACACAAAATGAGGGAGACGGTCGAGTGGAGGGGATACAGCTGCTCCGCAACGGTCGACAAGCACAACGTCGTATCGAACTCGCGAGTCAAGATGTGGAAATACGGTAATTTTATAATGCTGTAAAATTACCGTAAATTGACATAATTTTTTGTCGTGAAACATTATGTTGTGAAATGATGGTCACAACTTTTTCTGGGTAAATTTACTGTAAAATAGGGTCAGACACCTATTTACATGTAAAAATACTAGTCACGATTATTTTTCGTAAATTTACCGTCACAAAAAAATGTGACCGGTCATTTATAACTGAGTAGTAAACGGTTTACTACTTGCATCTCTACTCGCGAGTATTCGCTTGCACCGTCTCTGTCTTACACGTAGGAAAGAGCCCAATCGGAAACACCCGAACTTTGTCCACTGGGCACAAGCTGTCGACAGCTTGTACCCCCCTGCCGCTACTTTCCGAGCGAGCCGACAATTTCGACCAAAATTGCGGAACTTTAATAACCATTTTTGAGGTGTTCGCAACCGGGACTTAATCTGCCGTTTCACAAGTGTTTTAGGGCGATATTCTATTTCATAAAAACAAAATTTTAAGACCAGCTATGACTTGAAAACATATACTTTTTATATACAAAAGTATAATCGAGTATTGCGCTACGTTTTGCACCAGCTTATCTATCTGGCTGTTGAAACTATGATAATGTCATCATAATAAAAGATCAAATCAGAGTTGGAATTAGTCCAGTCAATAGGTCACAAAAAAGGCGTAGCTTGCAGAAAATATAATAATTTTCTCGATAGCATAATCAGTTAAAGGGGCGTGTTCTGCTCATAATGCCAGATTTGAGTGATTGCCAGAGTGTCGGGGGCACCACTATCGCGAGTAACGCGCTCAATTCGATATCTCGAGGACGGTTCATTTTACACAAAAAATTATCACAATAATTTTACTGCAAAATTAAAGTACTCGATACGACTGTTATTCGTACAGTCAATATTTGTAGTATTTCTACTACAATTTTCGCAGTGTCTCAACTGCTCGTGCAATATTCAAACTGCCTTTAGTACGTATTATTTCTACTACATTTGCATTATTTATAATACTTATGATAATTTTACTGCAAAATTACAGGAGTCCATGCAACTGTTTTTCATATAGATAATTCGTAGTATTGCTACTACCATTTTCGCAGTGTTTCAACTGCCCGTGCAATATTTAAACTGCCCTGAGTACGTAGTATTTCTACTACTTGTGCATTATTTCTAATACTTATGATAATTTTACTGCAAAATTACAGAAGTCCGTGGAACTGTTTTTCATATAGCTAATATTCGTAGTATTTCTACTACCATTTTCGCAGTGTTTCAACTGCTCGTGCAATATTAAAACTGCGGTGAGTACGTAGTATTTCTACTACGTTACATTATTTCTAATACTTATGATAATTTTATTGCAAAATTATAAGACTCCATGCAACTGTTTTTTATACAGCTAATATTCGTAGTGTTCTACTACCGTTTTCGCAGTGTCTCAACTGCTCGTGCAATATTCAAACTGCCCTGAGTACGTAGTATCTCTACTACATTTGCATTGTTTGTAACACTTATCGATATTTATTATAATTTTATGGTAAAATTACAGTACTCGGTACGACTGTTATTCGTACAGTCGATATTTGTAGTATTTCTACTACGGTTTTCGACAATTTATCAAAAATAAATTTATAGGAGGCCCACCACACACCCCCCACCGGTATTGATTGTATATATACCGATTGGGTCCTACCTTTTTTTTGTTTCGAAATAAAATTCGAGCTGTGCGCTGTAATAGGCTTTGAATAAAAGCGTCTTTGCACATAGCACACATATCCTTGCGCGAAATGTCAGAAAGGATCCGGTAGCTGATTATTTTCTACCTGATTATTTATTACCATTTTTATGATAAACTTGATAATAAACGAGGTAATTGAGGAATACAAAAATTTCTATCCTTCTAATCAGTATAAATCTGAAAATATCGATCGTAGGGTACAAATAGTAATAACCAAAGTTGCATGAAGTGCAATTCCCTGCATGGTTATTGATTAGCATTCTTCTGATTAAGTTAATAACAAACAAGAAAATTGAGAAAAAAAACCGTTTTTTACCCCTATTTGCAGTGTACTCTGTAAATATTGATAGCAGAGTAAAAATAATAAGGGCCAAACTTGTGGGAAATTGAATTTTCCATAATTTCGGTTCTTATCATTTCTACTGGAAAGTTGAAAATGAGCTAGTTATTTGAAAAACATATAATCACTCTTTACATCAATATGGCGGCGAACGCAATGATATTTTCTCGAAAATCAAGATTTACGCTACCAAACGCCCCCTCCTTCCTATGTATAATTCCTCCAATTGTTTCCAGATAAACCGATTTTTATACCTATCTCGATTGGACTAGAATTCTACTCGATCCTCGTCCGGTCTCTTCCGGTGAGCTAGCACCCGTCCCTGGTGAAAATCCGAATACGATACGACACAACCAGATAGCAATACGATATGTTTTCCGGATAGGTTCCGAATCGAATCCCATTTGTTTCTATCCGCACTTGATTTAAACTAAAAATCCTATATGTGTATCCAATCCGAGTGGGTTCGGAATTCTCACCGGCTCCGTACACCTTTCCGCACCGGTTGCTATCTATTTCTATCCGAATCTTATCTATTATCAAAATGAACAATTATTTTATACGAGCTCGTTCGAAATTCTACCCTGATGTATAGACGTTGACATGCTGGCTGATCTATCCCGTGTAGGGTGTCGGACAAAAACGGGAATCAACAGCCATTTGTAATTTCGGATAAGACCGACTACATTCGGACATCTATCCGGAATGTATCTGACATTTCACGCAGGGATATTTATATAAGTTATATTTTTAGAAATTATATTTCATTGTCAGTCGGGAATGGAAGTAACTCCCTGCGTTCAATTATTCGTGCCATGTGCTCTCTTATAACGATCTCATTTGCCACATGTTTTGGATTACTTGGATCCTGACCTAATGCTAGGGTGGTGGCAAACGCAGCTGCGTATACTCCACATCTAGAACCGTCATGTTGCGTCGCAACATCTGGGAAAATGACATTATTTATGCGTATCTTTGGATACCTTTTCCGAATGAACGATTTTTCGTTTTCACTCAATTTCGCATAAGTTCTTCGTCGAAGACTATCGTAAACAAAAAGAGTTTTTTTCTCGCAACGAATACAGCACCAATGTCTGTACTGGTTACCACCAATAATCTGGATATCATGCTCTCTTTCTGAAGGCCGCAGCGCATTCTGGTAGCCAAACAAAACTACTGGCACGATGTCGTAGTCGCAATTTTCAGTGACGATTTGGAGAAATAATTCAATACTTTCATCATCCAAAAAAGCATTGGTCTGAAGTACATTTGCTAAAACATTATCGACAGAAATATTTTGCAGTTGATGTACACTGCTGGCCATCGATGCCTGGACCTACTATTTTGACAGGTCTTGCCCCCCCCATTTACGGCCCTGACCAGGTGACTATGTTCGCAGCGGTGGTCGCGAGCTCGCGGAGACAAAAAATTTAGCCGTTTGTGGCGCTGACGTAGTCGATGCGCTTATCGAATCAGCGAAAGCAAGACAAATGACAGATCATCGTCGAGTTTAATTTTGAGGTTTCGCGTTTCGCTCAGTCGGCAGAAGCGGATATTCTCGACAGCCGAGATATATGCGCAATCAATAATGTTTGAAGAATGAATGGCGTTCCGTGAAATTAAAATATAAAAAAAAAGAACATCAAAACTTTAATTGAGAGAGTTAATAATAAAAATTAACTGTTAATTTTCGACTAAATGAGAAAAAGAAATATATATATAAATGAGAAAAAGAAAAAATGAGAATATCGTAACTTTAATTGAGAGAGTTCAAAATAAAAATGAACTGTTAATTTTCGACTAAATGAGAAAAAGAAATATTCAAAACAATTACTGGTGATCGGAAAATATTAAATTGATATAGAAGAAAAGCTTTGTCATGAATAAAATCTTTTATTGATTTTTATTTTATACTTCAATTGATGAGTTTTTTTTTTAATTTCTCATTTTGGTTAAAATTTCAGATAATTTTTTTTCTAATTTGTGAGGCATGCTTGACGCATGAGTATATATGAGAAGTTTCCTTCAACGGAACCCTTCATTGAAATTTGAAAAATTTCTCATTAAATTGTCGCAATTTGAGTTAGCATCAGCCTTGGAAGCGGGATGGTTATGCGGAATAGAAAAAAACTGAGAGAAAAGTCTGATGAAGCCTGTAACTCTGAAAGTATCGGAGATGGCGGTTACCAATCCTTCGGTCAACGGTTCCTTTGAATGTCCTAGGTGTATACTAACGTATGGAGCATATTATTCTTGCTGGATAGAGCGCCTTAAACCGAGAAGAAACGTCCTTTTCGAAAATTTGGTGCGCTCAAAATTGGTGGAGTTATTAGCGATTTGCGTCGATCAATGAACGCTCGATCGACGGGGAGTTTAAAAGAGTCAAGATAGTGGTGGGGATGAGAGCGGTAAAAGCGGAGCTCGTGAAATAATGCTCGTAAGCCCACACCGTTGAACGCCACACGAACGCGCAAGAGCGAAACAAATGAACGCTAGGTGTGCGGCAACGTTTGTGTCTGTCACGATGGCCCAGCTGATGAGAATAAAAATAAATGACGAGAATAAAAAGGAAAATAATTTTTTAGCAATGATTAGTAAAAATAGATGAAAAAACTTGGCAATGATTCATAACGGCGGTTTTTCCAAACGTTCGTGTTTTTTAAATGTTTTTCTCGGCAGAAGCCTTTATTTTAGCGCCAAAAATAATAAACAGGATGAGAGCCGAAAAAAAATTGCATCTAATCTAGGCAGTCACCCGATTATATTTTTTCGCGACATTCTTACGGGCGTATCTGTCCAGGGAAGTCTCGAATTATAAAAAAAAAAAAACTTATCGTAGAGAAGTGTTATGATTCCGGTTCAGAATATTTTCATCCGGATTAGTGGGTCGCACGGTACCACTTTGTCTTGATATTTTTAAGGGGGATATCCAGCCAGGAAGTTTTAAAATTGTTTTGAAAAAAAAAAAAAAAAAAAAGAATCGCCGAATCGTCGAAGCCTTTATTTCAGCACTGGCAGTAATGATCAGGCAGGTAGCTGAAAATAGAAAAATAGAAAATGAAGGTTTCCACTTTTTTGTGACTTTTTCGTGTTCCATCGCCAGATTATTGTTCACGGGGCTGAAATGAACACTTTCTTTCAAGATAAATAACACGATAATTCGGAAAAGCCGCTATTCTAAAAAATTCCCAAAAATTAATAATAATTTGGTAAGTATTGGGAATTACTGTTAGAATGCAGATGAAGATCCATTGCTCAAAAAATGAGTTCAATTGAAAAAACTCGTGACATAAAAATGGAAACTGCAATTAACAAAAGAATGAAACGATAAACTTTTATGAGTATAAAAATAAACGTTGAAATTTATTTATTAAATTCTGACTGGGCATTTTTTTGACAAAACGTTACTTCATTAAAAATTTGTGAGTCAAAAAAAAATTTCAATAATTTTCCGTGCTTTCAGTATAATAATAATAATTGTGATTAATGAATACAATGACAATTCGATATTTTCTTTAGAATGAAGATGCAGATCCAGAAATCTTTACTAATAGCCATGATACCGACAGCAAAACTGTCAAATTATGAAGCGATTGGTCGATGAAAGGATCGATCAATTCGAACGTCAAATTTCTGTACTGCCAGAGAGGTCAACAGATTCCGAGAAAGTTTATTATTTGTAATTCTCACATTTGTAAGTCCCCCACTCCAACTTTTGAGAATAATTATAAATCCACCTGAATGTTCAGATGATCCCACTGGCGCATCGCGGATGATTTTGATGAATCGTAGAATGATTTCTAGCAAACAGGACTGGATAAAGTTGGTCATGACACAGTCGAGTAAAAAATAATTTTGCCATACTTGGGTAAAATTATCATTTCTCATAATCTTCAACCGGAAACTTTTATAGGCAAATACTTGACAAGTAAAATGTAATATTGATTGAAAATTCGGAATGGCCGGACCTTAAGCTCATAAGATGGTTTCTTAAGTCTTTATTTTCATTGCATCTATACATGGGTGGGTAAGAAAAAATTGGATTATGTTTTGAAAGTATTTTAAGCATCCGGCTAGCGAAGAGTACTACGTCGCAAGTCGAATAGATCACTTTGGAAAAATTTAACTGAGATTAATGGAAGAAGTCCAGAACCGAAGTAAAAAATTATTTTTATTTAATATATATACTTGGGTAAAATTAGCATTTCTCTACATCGTATTTACTTGGATACTTTTATGGGGAAAACATTACTAAAAAAAGTTGAATAATTATTGGAAATCCGGAATTGCTGGTCCTCATGGTTCTAGAATTTTTTTTTTTCATTACTTTTTTTCATTACATGCACGGACGGGACGGTTCAAATAAATTGTACTGGATTTTATACGTATTGTTGAGCATCGGGTTAGCGAGCAGTATGCTACTAGTTGAATAGGTCATTTTGAAAAAAATCTTGTATGAAGGGACGATTTCCTGGATCGTAGTATAAAATTATTTTCCCATACTCGGGTAATATTAATATTTCTCGACGACGTCATCACCTGGAAACTTTTATAGGGAAAGCCTCAATAAGAAAAGACGAGTAATGGTTGAAAATTCGAAATGGCCGGTCCTTAAGGTAAGAAAATAATTTTTCAAGTTATTTCTTTTAGGAACGTATGCTCAAAAAAATTGCACAGGGTTTTAACGGTATTTACGAGAATGCTGCTAGCGGAAAGGATACCGCAAGTCGAATAGGTCACATTAAAAAACATATATTGAGATTAGGGGACCATTCGCAGAATCGGAGTAGAATACAATTTTCCCATACTTGGGCAAAATTATTGTATCGCGACATCATCTTCACCTGGATACTATTATAAGGAAATACTTGATAAGCAAAAAGGAACAATGATTAAAAATTCTAAATTGCCGCTTCTTAAGGTAATAGAATGGTTTTTCAAGTTACTATTTTCATGACACGGATGCATAGATAGATTAAAAAAAAGTTGGACTCACTTTTGAAGGTATTTTTGAGTTCCTGGCTAGTGAAAAGTACGCCGCGAGTCTAACAGGTCACTTTGAAGAAAATCATTTGTGATTAGTGGACGATTTCCAAAACCGTAGGATAAAAAAAAAATTTCCCATACTTGGGTAAAATTCTTGTTTCTCGGCCTTGTCTCCGAGCGTCAATTTTCACAACAAAGAAACCTTCGGCGAGGTAAATAGAAAGTTGATTCAAAATCCGGAATAACTTGTCAGTGTGGTTATATGATTGTTTTAATGTTATATTTTCCGTCATGACTTGGATGCATACTGATTAAATAACATTCGAATTCGTTGGGTTACCCAAGTATGAGAAAATTAATTTTCACTCTCATTATCGAAATTTGGTACTCATCTCGGATAATATCGATGGTTAAATTCCATAGAAGCATATAAGCTATGCTTATACATAACCGATACGCCCCTTTGGTATTAGTCCATCGATATTATTCAAAATTACCTACATCACCTTTGTAATAATTTTCGTTAGCCTGAAGCTGAAAACTCCCGCCACGATCTATGCATCCAACTCGTGAGGAAAAAGGAAACTTTGAAAAAATCCTGTAAGGACAAGGACGAGCCATTTCGGATTTTTAATCAACTTTTCACTCAATTCGTCGAAGTTTTCATTGTTGTGAAAATTTACGCGAAATTTACATGAAGAGAATGTCGAGAAACGAGAATTTTGCCCAAGTATTGGCTAATTATTTTTCACTCCTATTCTACAACCCGTCCTTTAATCTCAAATAATTATCTTCCAAGCGACCCATTATACTTGCGGCATACTGATCGCTAGCAAGATGCTGAAAACTCCGTCTAATTTTCTATACCAATCCATGCATCGGCGTCATGAAAATAATGACTTGAAACCTATCATATGACCTCAGGGACTGACAGTGAAGAATTTTTCAATAATCACTCCACTTTCTCATCGAGGCTTTTCATGCATGTTTCCAGTTAAAGATGACTCAGAGAGATAATAATTTTTCCCAATTACGGGAAAATTATTTCTACCCAGCCTTCTGGAAATTGTCCCGTGATCTCAGGCTTTTTAAAATAAAATGACCTATTCAACTCGCAGCACACTTTTCGCTGGCCAGATGCTCAAAAATACCTTCAAAACTCTGACCAATTTCTTTGAACATATGCCTGCATGCATGTCATGAATAAAATAATTTGAAAAATATCCTATCACCTTAAGGACCAGTCATTCCCCATTCCGAATCGTTATTCAACGTTTCTTGTCAATGCTTCACCTACAAAAGTATCCAGTAAGATGATGAAGAGAAATAATATTTTTACCCGAGTATAGCAAAATTATATTTTACTCCGATTCTGGAAATAGTCCCATAATCTCAGATAGTCCTCTTCAAAGTGACCCAATCGACTTGAGGCGTCCTCTTCGCTGGCGACAGGCTCAAAAATACCCCCAAAACTCTGTCCTTTTTATAACCATGCATCCTTGTCATGAAAATAATGAATTGAGAAATGTTTCTATGACCTGAAGGACCGGCTTCTTCGACTTTTAAATCATTAATCGACTTATTTTATCGACGCTTTCCCTATAAAAGTTCCCGGGTGAAGATTACGTCAAGAATTAATAATCTTATCCAAGCATCAGAAAATGATTTTTTACTCCGATTCCGAAATTCGTCCGCTAATCTCTATTTTTAATCCAAATAACCTGTCTAACTGGTAGCATACTGTTCACTGGCAAGATGCTCAAAAATACCTTCCAAATTCAGACAAATTTACTTCAGCTGCGTTTTATAGAAAAAAAAATTTAAAATAAATTGTAGGATCGTACGGACCAGCTATTCTACATTTCGAATCATTATTCCACTTTTCATAATAGTGTTTATCTTATGATAGTTTTCACGTGTTATTCTATGTTGAGGAATAATAATTTCATACAAAAGTATTTTTTACTCCGATACTAGAATCTGTTCCTTGTTCTCGGATGATTTTCTTCAAATTGATCTATTTGACTTGAGGCGTACTTTTCACTAGTGACCTGCTCAAAAATAGCCTCAGAAATCTTGCCACAATTTTTTTTTAACTTACCCACCATGCGTCAATATCATGAAAATAATAACTTGAGAAAACTTCCTATGATCTTGAGAAGCGGCAATTTAGACTTTTCAACCATTACTCGATTTTTCTTAACAGCGCCGTCCCTATAAAAGTTTCCAAGTGAAGATTACGTCGACAGATAATCATTTTACCCAAGTATGGGAAAATAATATTTTACTCCGACTCTGCGATCGCGTTGCGATTGCGTTTTCTTTCTCTACTCAAGATTGGAAATTATCACGCTACCCATCGGGCTGCTCGTCATATACCGAACGCCAATAAATGAAACATGTATGGATATCGAGTTTTTTTGGTCCTCAACTGAATTTCATCACTCTCAAATCTGCATTAAAAATTTTTTTCGCCTCTTAAGGTTGAAATATGTTCAGCTCACTATCGATTTACTTGCTATCTACGGTAGAAAAATGATAGAAACGAGCACGTAAGGTTTTTTATTGTCCATGATAATAATGAACGATTTTTCGAGCAGCGATTCCGTTTTGTTTCACAGCTTCAGCGTGCAAAGTATTCAGCTCGCCATCGGTTTCTTCTTTATCTAAAATGAAGAAATGCAACGAACATGGGAATGGGAATTCTTATGTTTGCTAATGCAACACTTTTGCTATTTGTTTCACCTCACAAACTTGAAGGGTGATTAGCTCATTATCGGTCTGCTTGTTCTCCAATAAAAAGAAATGGAACAAACATGGCAATAGGGTTTTTTCATTCTCTAATCGTTTTTTACGATTTTTCATGCAATACTTGAGATTTGTTTGACGCATGAAGAGTTGGGAAATACAATTGCGGACCACAAATACTGAACAGGCATATTTGGGTATTTCTTCCCTTTTGATAACCAGCATACGTATAGCGGACTTGAAACTCTGCAACTTTAGAAGGTGAAACGAGTAGTGAGTATGGGACCAAATATGATAAAATGATCACAGGGATAAGGGAAACTCAATGCCTATATTTCTTACATATCTTAACATTGTAAAGCAAAAAAACCGACCGCGAGTTACCGATTATTTAAGCTTAAGGCCGTCCTCTAGTTTCTCGGCTGTTTTTTTATGGCTTTTTCAATAATTTTTTTACGGGCAAAGCATCGAAATAATCAATCTCATTATTTTTGCATAATCTTTATTAACATTTAAATAAGCTTTACAAATTTTTTGAAGTCAAAATATATAATAGAATAGCAGTTATAGTGGCCGACAGGAAGACATCAAGTAAAAGAGGTGCTTGACGGTGACCAAGATTGCGGCTGTTCTGCTTATCTGAAATCAAAAAACCAAACGGCATTTTAATCTTCATATTCAAGACTAGCGATTGAACTAGAGTGAATTCTAAATTACAAAAATTGACTTTTTTATACACTTTTGAAAATTACATTCTATTTTTTACTCATTTTTTCTTAAGTTTTTCGCTCGTACGAAAAAAACTATCGAAGCAATCATGATAATCCTAGTTCAATCGCTGGCTTATAACATATTAAAGATGCTGTATAAATTTGAACAAGATCGGTGCAATAGTTTCTGAAATATCGTGGTTACCGTTTCGAAAAATGGTGTTTCGAGAAAAACGCGTTTGAAAGTTCGCGCATGTGATTTATACTAAAAATTTCATCTCACCGTCAATCTGCTATGCCTGGACCATACAATAGGCCTTCCTCTTCTTCTTGGAAGTCACGCAGAGCTGCTCTGTCTTCTCTTTTCGCGATTCGGGCCTGTTTTACAACATCGCTCGTGCGCCTTTCTGAACGGTCGATCCGAGAGCTATCACGCTGTTGAACATATCCTTTAGCTTGTGGGCCGATTTTCACTCCCATGGTTTCCAAGGTCTTCAGGATAGCTTCGAATCCTGCGTTGAAGATTATGACAGCGAGAAACGTGGCGATTTCAACAACTTTTGGCCCAGAATGGAGGTGCTTCGGAGCAAAAGTCCAGATTAACGAATTGAGCGACTCGTTATTATTTTGAGTTTCCGATCCCAGGCATCTGCTTAACAATTCTTCTTTGGATAAATCCTCATAAATTGGCTTTATGACTTTTTGAACTGCTTCAGAAAGAGGCGGTTTATTGTGTTTGAATTGCTCAGCCTCTCCGAGAAACTCAGCTCTCCGCCATTTGCACCAACTAGATTCGCCTGCAGGACAATTTTGATGCTGTGGATTGCTGTCTGTGGAAATCTTGTGAAAGAATGTTGCCCAAATTTCCTTTCTCATTTCCTCGATAGAATCTGGATGTCTCCGAATAGCTAATCCATAATACTTTGTCATCTCACCAATCAATTTATCAGTGAGTTTTCCTGCACCTTTCCCACCAATGCCTTTATTAGATTTTTTTGCATTTCGGAGCTGAGTCCCCATCCTCTTTTCAACGTGTCCAACACACTCTTTTTTTACAACAACAACATCTTCTCCATATGGTTCTGCATTCAAAATACCTTTGAATGTCTTGCTGTCACCATCTCCTATGTATGTCATATATTGAACTTGATGTTTATCTACTGAACGAGAAAACATTTTCACAACTGCATCTATTTCCATCTTCCCAGAACTTCCAGTATGATTTCGAGTACAATTTTCTTCATGATCAGCGAGCCATCCTGCATATCCAACTGGATCATTATTTTTTTTATTTTTCCACAAATTGCATCCAGCACAAAAACTACTCATTACACACGCATCAACCACTTTACCGGTGTACTTGGCAATTAAAGTTGAAACTCCGAATAAAGATGAAAATCCTCTTTTTTTCCATGTGCCATCTCCAGATACGGTGAATTCATTTTCTGCTGTTCCTTGTTCTTGAAGGATTTCCTTTCCTTCATTAACCGCAATCGACAACACTGTATCAAAAACGGCCGAAGAAGCTGAGTGAATATTTTCTAATATGGAATAGTACGTGTTCAAAGCAAAACCTTGTCCCATATCCATCAGTCCACAGAAAATTCTATAGCCTTCATAACCGACTCCCAACAAACGCATCACGAAAACTAAGCGACGATTTATTTCGTAGGCTTTACCGATTTTTGGGCATGAATCTATTTCTTTTTCTTTCTCACACTTGCACGCCATAGAAATTTTAAAGCCCAATCCTCGTATATCACGTTGATGGAAAGTCACCGTACTTTTGCACTCTTTACAAATAACAGCCGAAGAAATGGTTGAAAATACACTCACAAAATTCAAAATACAATACAAAACAGTCTGTTCAACGGTCACTTCAAAATGTTTATTTTGACGAAGTTTCGTCGCTGACGCCGATGTAAACGACTTGTCTTGTTCAAAAGTGTGTCGGTTGCCTGCGAATTTTCGCTTTTTAGGTCGATCGTAACGAGCCGGGGCGTCTCTACTTCCTTTCTTGAACATTTTGAAAATTATTTTCAAAAAATCAGCTACGTGCGACTCGCAAGAGAAAATATAGTACGCTTCGCAACTGCCACAGCAAAACTGAACTAAAACTTCACGGCGTCTTAGTCAATATTTGAAAGCGTCTGTCAACGGTCTCGGCTCCCCTTTACTCGGGCCTAATTCACAAAAGGTTCAGGTAGCAGTTAGATTTAGGGATATCAATACAATGGTCAGCGCCGCTCGGCTTTCGGAGCAGCCTGGCGCGCGCTCCTGCTCCGTTTCAGGGCCGTAACTTGTGAACCACTTCGAATATCGAAAAATCCTTTGGCACACATTTTCTACACATGTTGTAGATGTGATTTATGAAAAAAAAAAAATCGATTTTTTCGACCCGAGAAACTAGAGGACGGCCTTAAGGGGTGAAGCGAATAGCGAGCAGAGCATGAAAAAATGTACAATATTCTCGGGGATCAAAAAAACCCAATGTCCATGTTTGTGTCATTTCTAAGCATCGTATAACGATGAGCAGCCCGATCGCGAGGGTCACATTTCGACATCTTAAATGGTAAAACATATCGTTTGTGTTGCTATGAAAATCGTTGAATGTGCGCAAAGACGTGAAAAACCCCACAGCCATATTCGTATCATTTGGATGTTTTACATGACGAGTATAAGTATGGTTAGCTTTGCACTTTTCACTCTTCAGAGGTGAAACATATCACAAGTATGGCACGAAGAAATATAAAATGATCTCAGGTAACGGAAGAACCCAATAGCTATTGTTGTTTCATTTAATAACATCGGATAAGTCGGGGAGAATCCGAGGACCATATGGTATACTTCTACGAGGAACACCCGTGGACGCGGCAAAAAGCTATTAACATAGACTAATATTACAGAACGATTCGACAGCTATTTACGTTTCATTCGTTAGCATCGGATAACGAGAAGCCCAGTCTCCAGGTTCACATTTTGACAACTTAAGAGATGAAACAAATAACGAGACTCGCAGGATAATTAAAAAAAAACTCTGGATCCATTTATTTCATTTGTTAACATGAGATAACAAGCAGCCCAATCACCAGGTTTACATTTTGACACCATGAGAGATGAAAAAATTAACAAGTCTCGCAGGATAATTCAAGAAAAAAACTCAGGCTCTTTTTATCTCATTTGTTAACGTCGAATAACGAGCAGCGTGATCACAAGACTCACAGTTAAAAACATTAACAGGTGAAACAAACAACGGGGAGCGCACGAAAATTCATGAAATAATCCCTGGAAAAAAAGCGACCTAATGGCTCGTTTTTTTTTCATTTGGTAACATTAGATAACTAGCAGCCCGATCTCGACTATTACATTTCGACACCTTCACAGGTGAAACAAATAACGAATTCCGCACGAATATTCGTAAAATAAACTCAAGATTCGAAACCACCTAATGGCTGTTTTTGTTTTGTTTGGTTACATCGGATAACGAGCACCCTGATCTCGAGGCTCACATTTTGACACCTCAACAGGTGGAAAAAATAAAAAGTGTGCATGAAAATTCATGAAGATATCGCAGGAATGAAAACTACCTGATAGCTCGTTTTGTTTCATTCGGGAAAAGTGGATCACGAACACTCCCGCCTCGAGAATAACATTTTGACACCTTAACAGGTGAAACAAATAATGAGTATTACACGAAAATTCATAAAATAATCCCAGGAATGAAAACAACGTTAAGGCTCGTATTGTTTCATTTGGTAACATTGAAAAACTAGCAGCCCGATCTTGGCGCTTTCATTTTGGTACCATAACAGGTGAAACGAATAACGAGTTTCACCAGAAAATTCACGGAATGATCCATGGAATAAAAACGACCCAATGGCTCGTTTTGTTTCATTTGGGAACAGCGGATAACGAACACTCCCATCTCGATGTTCACATTTTGACACTTTAAGGAGGTTCTTACGGTAAGAATGATTCTGAAATTTGTGGGGAGGTTTGTGCTGGTACTAGGAATACACCGTGATTATTTCAGATTTTTTGACCGCGTAGTTGAGGAGGAAAAAAAACATTCAATATGCCGCTTATACATGGGCTCTTATGGGAGAAGTATTCGAAGTTATTATTGGAGATTATTTTAGGAGTGAAAAAACGGTAACGTTTCCCCAAAGAACCGCTTAAACGACAGATTAGACCTTCATAGATATAATTTGCCCATGAAGAAAAATTTTCACCGTTCCGATTGTGAAATATACTTGTAAAGAGAATTGAGCGTGAGTAATAGCTTGGTGAAACAAATGCCGAACGCAACCTGCCCCGCACGTCGCCCGCGCCGCGCCATCGCGTTCCCCTTGCCGCACCAAATTGATGTTGAAAACCTTCTTAACAGGTAGAAAAAATAACGAGTAGCACACGAAAACTCATGGAATAATCTCAGGAATCAGAAGGAAACTATTACTCGTTTTGTTTCACTTGGTAACATTGGATAACTAGCAGCCTGATCATGACACTTACATTTTGACACCTTAAGAAGTGAAACAAATAACGAATTTCAAACGAAAATTCACGAAATAATCCTTGGAATAAAAACGAACCAATGCCTCGTTTTGTTTCATTTGGTAACATTAGATAACTAGCAGCCCGATCTCGACAATCAAATTTCGAAACCCTAACAGGTAGAACAAATAACGAATTTCGCAGGAATATTCATAAAATAAACTCAACATTCGGAACCACCTGAGGGCTGTTTTTGTTTCGTTTGGTTAAATCGGATAACGAGCATCCTGATGTCAAGACTCACATTTTAAAACATCGACAGGTGAATCAAATGAAAAGTAGCGCACGAAAATTCATGAAGTAATCCCAGGAATAAAAACGACCATATAGCTCGTTTTGTTTCATTTTGTAACATTAGAAAACTCGCAGCCCGATCTCGATACTTGAATTTTAACGCCTTGACAGATGAAACAAAAAACGTGTTTCAGACGAAAATTCACGAAATAATCCGTGGAATAAAAAGGACCCAATGCCGCGTTTTGGTTCATTTAGTAACATTGGATAACTAGCAGCCCGATCTTGGGACTTACATTTTGACACCTTGACAGGTGAAACGAACAACGAGTTTCCCACGCCAATTCATAATGTAATCCCAGGAATAAAAATGACCCAATGCCTCGTTTTGTTTCTTTTGGTAACATTGGATAATTATCAGGCTGATCTTGACATTTACATTTCGATAACTTAACAGGTGAAAAAAATAATGAATTTCCCACGAATATTCATGAAATAAACTCGAAATTTGAAACGACCTGAAGGCTGTTTTTGTTTCGTTTGGTTCAATCGGACACCGAGCATCCTGAACTCGAGACTCAAATTTTGGAACCTCAACAGGTGGATAAAAAAAAAAAGTAGCGCACGAAAATTCATGAAGGAATCTCAGGACCGAGAACGACCTAATAGCTTGTTTTGTTTCATTCGGGAACAGCGGATTACGACGCCTCCCATCTCGAGAATCACATTTTGACAGCTTAAAGGGTAAAACAAATAACGAGTAGTGCACAAAAGTTCACGAAATCGTCCTTGAAATAAAAACGACCCAATGCCTTGTTTTGTTTTATTCGGTAACATTGGATAACTAGCAGCCCGATCTTGGCACATACGGTTTGTTTCACCTTAACCGGTGAAACAAACAACGAGTTTCACACGAAAATTTATTAAATAATCCCTGGAATAAAAACGGCCTAATGGCTCGTTCTGTTTCATTTGGTAACATTAAAAAACTCGCAGCCTGATCTCGACAATTAAATTTTGACGTCTTAACAGGTAGAACAAATAACGAGTAGCACACAAAAATTCATGGAATATTCTCAGGAATCAGAAGGCCCCTGTGACTCGATTTGTTTTATTTGGTAACATTGGATAACTAGCAGCCCGATCTTGGCACTGACATTCTGACGCCTTAACAGGTGAAACAAACAACGAGTTTCGCACGAAAATTTATGAAATAAACTCAAGGATGGAAACCACCGAAAGGCTGTTTTTGTTTCGTTTGGTTGAATAGGATAACAAGCATCCTGATCTTGAGACTCACATTGTGAAACTTCAGCTGGAGAATCAAATAAAAAGTAGAGCACGAAAATTAATGAAGATATCTAAGTAACGAGAACGATCTAATAGCTCGTTTTGTTTAATTCGGGAACAGCGGATTACAAACAGTCCCATCTCGAGAATCACATTTTTACACCTTAACGGGTGAAACAAATAACGAGTAGTGCACGAAAGTTCACGAAATAATCCTAAAAACGAAAACTACCTTCTAGGTCGTTTTGTTTCATTTGGTAACATTGGAAAACCCGCAGCCCAATTTCGTTATTTGAATTTTGAGGCCTTAACAGGTGAAACAAATAACGAGTTTCACACGAAAATTCACGAAGTAATCCTTGGAATAAAAAAGACCCAATGTCTTGTTTTGTTTCAATTGGTAACATTGGATAACTAGCAGCACGATCTTGGCATTTACATTTTGACACCTCAACAGGTGAAAGAAACAACGGGTTTCACCTGTTAAGGCGTCAAAATGTATGTGCCAAGATTGGGCTGCTAGTTATCCAATGTTACCAAATAAAACAAAATGAGTCACGGGGTCCTTTCTATTCCTGAGATTATTCCATGAACTTTCGTGTGCTACTCGTTATTTGTTTTACCTGTTAACTTAAGTGTAGAGATCGGGCTGCTCATTATCCAATAATACCAAATGAAACAAGACGAGGCTTTGAGTCGTTTTTATTCCATGGATTATCTCATGAATTTTCGTCTCAAACTCGTTATTTGTTTCACCTATTCAGGCGTCGAAATCAAAGTCTCCAGATCTTGCTGCGAGTTTTCCAATGTCAGCAAATAAAACAAAACGAGCCATAAGGTCGCTTTTATTCCTGGAATTCTTTTATGAATTTTCGTGTACTACTCGTTATTTGTTTCACCTGTTAAGGTGCCAAAAAGTGATTCTCGAGATAGGAGTGTTCGTTATCCGTTGTTCCCGAATTGAACAAAACGGGCTATTAGGTCGGTCTCATTCCTGAGATTTTTTCATGAATTTTCATGCGCTACTTTTTATTTGATTCACCTGTTGAGGTTTCAAAATGAATGCTCCAGGATTAACAGGAACAGGATTCCCGTTTTCCGATTCAATCGAATGAAACAAAAACAACCCTCAGGTGGTTTTAAATGTTGCGTTTATTTGATAAATATTCGTGCGAAATTCGTTATTCAATCCACTTGTCAAGGTATCGAAATGTAAATGTCGAGATCGGGCTGCTAGTTACCCAATTCTACATAAAGATACGAAACGAGGCATTGCGTCGTTTTCATTCCTGGGATTACATCATGAATTTGCGTGTGGAACTCGTTCCCTGTTTCACCTGTTAAGGTGTCAAAATTCAGGTGCCAATATCGGGCTGCTAGTTATTCAATGTTATCAAATGAAACAAAACGAGGCATTGAGTTGTTTTTACTCACGGATTATTTCGTGTATGTTTCGTCTGAAACTTGTTACTTGTTTCGCCTGTTGAGCCGTTAAAATTTAAGTATCGAGATCGGGCTGCGAGTTTTCCAATGTTAGCAAATGAAACAAAACGAGCCGTAATGTCGTTTTCATTCCTGGCATTATTTTATGAATGTTCGTGCGCTACTTGTTGTTTGTTCCACCTGTTAAGGTGTGAAAATGATAGTGTTGAGATCAGGCTGCTAGTTATCCGATGTTACCAAATAAAACAAAACGAGTTACAGGGTCATTTTGATTCCTGAGATTGTTCCATAAATTTTTGTGTGCTACTTGTTATTTGTTCTACCGGTTGAGGTGTCAAAATGAGAACCTCAAGATAGGAGTGTTCGTTATCCGCTATTACCAAATGAAACGAAACAAGGCATTGGGTCGTTTTTATTTCAAGGATTATTTCGTGAATTTTCGTGCGAAACTCGTTGTATGTTTCACCTGTTAAGGCGTCAAAATTGAAGTATCGAGATCGGGCTGCGGGCTCTCCAGTGTTACCAAATGAAACAAATCGAGCGGTAAGGTCATTTTTATTCTTGGGATTATTTTATGAATTTTCGTGTGAAACTCGTTATTTGTTTCACCCGTTAAGGTGTAAAAATTGTAGTGTCGAGATTGTGCTGCGAGTTTCCCAATGTTACCAAATGAAACAAAATGAGCCGTGATGTCGTTTTTATTCCGAGGATTATTTCATGAATTTTCGTGCGCTTCTTTTTATTTGATTCGCCTGCTAAGATTTAAAAATTTGAGTCTCGAGATCAGGATGCTCGTTATCCGATTCGACCAAACGAAACAAAAACAACCGTTAAGTGGTTTCGAATCTTGAGTTTATTTTGTGAATATTCGTGCGAAATTCGTTATTTGTTCCACCTGTTGAGGTATTGAAATGTGATTGTCGAGATCGGGCTGCTAGTTATCCAATGTAACCAAATGAAACAAAGCGGGGCATCGGGTCGTTATTATTCCAGGGATTATATCGTGATTTGTCGTGCGGAACTGGTTATTTGTTTGACCTGTTAGGACGTGAGAATTTGAGGATCGCGATCGGGCTGCGAGTTTTCCAATGTCATCGAATGAAACAAAAAAAGCTATAAGGTTGTTTTTATTCATGGGATTATTCCATGAATTTTAGTGTACTAATCGTTTTTTTTTCACCTGTTAAGGTTTTAAATTGTGATTCTCGAGTTGGGAGTGTTCGTTATCTGCTGTTCCCGAATTAAGCAAAACGAGATACGAGGTCGTTCTCGTTCGTAATGAAGTTCGGTTTGAAACTTGTTGTTTGTTTCACTGGTTAAGGTGTGAAAATGTAAGTGCCAAGCTCGGGCTGCCAGTTATCCAATGTTACCAAATAAAACAAAACGAGGCATTGATTCGTTTTCATTTCAAGAACAATTTCGTGAATTTTCGTGCACTACTCGTTATTTGTTTCACCCGTTAAGGTGTCAAAATGTGATTCTCGTTTTGGGAGGGTTCGTGATCCGCTGTTCCCGAATTTAACAAAACGAGCTCGTTTTCGTTCCTGAGATTCCTTCATGAATTTTCGTGAGCTACTTTTTATTTTATTCACCTTTTGAGGTTTGAAAATTTGAGTCTCGAGATCAGGACGCTCGTGATCCGATTTAAGAGCATGTGAAAGGCGACGGCGAACTCGAACGGGGTCGGCATAGTAGTTACCGCCTAAGCGGACCGCGCCACCGCTAGATGGCCCCACACAAAAAGCAGCTACAGGCGTACATGACGCCTAAGCATGTATGCGTGCGTGGAAATATTTATGCCTGCACACAAATGTATTCACACGCGTTGCCGAGAACCTGTAGTATATATAGTCTCGGCAACTAACAATACATCGACTCTTTCTCTCTCTCTATCTCTCTCGCTCGCTCGCTCTCTCTTGGAGAATCGACTGTGGGTAGGTCAACGAAAACTCGACAAGCCCCGACATATTCATAGTCAGCTCGAAGAGTTTTCGGGCGAGGATACTAGATTCTCGATCGATTCTCGTAGAAATGAATCGTCGAGCTCACGGTAAGAGAGCATCGTCGGTGGAGAGTGTGTATCTTTACCGAGAAAAATGAATCTCGGTTAAAATGACTCTCTCTCTCTCTCTCTCTCTCTCTCTCCCTCCCTCTCCCTCTCTCTCTCTCTCTCTCTCTATCTAGGAGAGTCGATTGCAGGTACGCGATCGAAAATGCGACGAGCCATGACATATTGCAATAGGCGAGTTCTCGGCCGAGAATATTAGATTCTCCAGCAAATCTCGTCGAAATGAATCGTCCGACTCGTCTAACGATGCTAGAAGGGCGCCGTCGATCGAGCGTATTTATCATCGATGAGACAATTTCGGCAAAAATGTCTCTCTCTCTTCTCTCTCTCTCTCTCTCTCTCTCTCCCTATGTCTCGCTCTCTCTTGGAGAGTCGATTGTACGTACCCGAGCGAAAATTCGACGAGCCCTGACATATTCAAATAGACGAGATCTGGCGGAGAATACTAGATTCTCGATCGAGTCTCGTCGAAATAAATTGTCGGACTCGTCGAATGATGCTAAAAGAGCATCGTCGATCGAGCGTGTTTATCATCACCGAAAACGTGCAATTTCGGTGGCAAAGCACTCTCGCTTATGGCGAGTTTACTGTACTACGTACGCGATCAGCAACTCAACGAGCGCGAATACATTCGGACTAATGAGTTCTCGCTCGCGAATCGATAATTCTCGATCTAGTCCTATCTAAACAAACTGCCGCGCTCGTCGATTGACGGCAAGAGAGTTCCGTCAATTGAGCGTTTATATTTTTACCGAAAACATGCAATCTCGGCCAAAATTATTTTTTCTCTCTCTTTCTCTCTCTAGCTCTTTCTATTGGAGAGTCTATTACAGTTACGGCGTTACCGCCTAAGCGGACCGAGCCACCGCTAGATGGCTCTACAATAGAACCAGCTTCGAGCATACGTGACGCCTAAGCATGCATGCGTGCGTGGAAATATTTGTGCCTCTACACAAATTTATTCAGACGCGTCACCGAGAACGTGCAATCTCTGCGAAAATTACTTTTTTCTCTCTCTTTCTCTCTCTCTCTCTTGGAGAGTCAACTGTCCGTATACGCGATCGAAAAATCGATGAAACCCGACATATTCGAATCGACGAGTTCTCGGCCGAGAATACTAGATTCCCGGTTGAGCACTTTCGAAATGAATCTTCGGACTCGTCGAACGATGCTAAAAGAGCATCGTCGATTCAGCGTGTTTGTCATCACCGAGAACGTGCAATCTCGGCGAAAATTACTTTTTCTCTCTCTACCTCTCGCTCTCTCTTTGAGAGTCTACTGTTTGTATACGCGATCGAAAATTCGATGAGACCCGACGTATTCGAATCGACGAGTTCTCGGCTGAGAATACTAGATTCTCGGTTGAGCACTTTCGAAATGAATCTTCGGACTCGTCGAACGATGCTAAAAGAGCATCGTCGATTCAGCGTGTTTGTCATCACCGAGAACGTGCAATCTCGGCGAAAATTACTTTTTCTCTCTCTACCTCTCGCTCTCTCTTGGAGAGTCTACAGTTTGTATACGCGATCGAAAATTCGATGAGACCCGACGTATTCGAATCGACGAGTTCTCGGCCGAGAATACTAGATTCTCGGTTAAGCACTTTCCAAATGAATCTTCGGACTCGTCGAACGATGCTAAAAGAGCATCGTCGATTCAGCGTGTTTGTCATCACCGAGAACGTGCAATCTCGGCGAAAATTACTTTTTCTCTCTCTCCCTCTCGCTCTCTCTTGGAGAGTCTACTGTTTGTATACGCGATCGAAAATTCGATGAGACCCGACGTATTCGAATCGACGAGTTCTCGGCCGAGAATACTAGATTCTCGGTTGAGCACTTTCGAAATGAATCTTCGGACTCGTCGAACGATGCTAAAAGAGCATCGTCGATTTAGCGTGTTTGTCATCACCGAGAACGTGCCATCTCGGCGAAAATTACTTTTTTTTTCTCTCTCTCTCTCTCGCTCTCTCTTGGAGAGTCTACTGTTTGTATACGCGATCGAAAATTCGATGAGACCCGACGTATTCGAATCGACGAGTTCTCGGCCGAGAATACTAGATTCTCGGTTGAGCACTTTCGAAATGAATCTTCGGACTCGTCGAACGATGCTAAAAGAGCATCGTCGATTCAGCGTGTTTGTCATCACCGAGAACGTGCAATCTCGGCGAAAATTACTTTTTCTCTCTCTCCCTCTCGCTCTCTCTTGGAGAGTCTACTGTTTGTATACGCGATCGAAAATTCGATGAGACCCGACGTATTCGAATCGACGAGTTCTCGGCCGAGAATACTAGATTCTCGGTTGAGCACTTTCGAAATGAATCTTCGGACTCGTCGAACGATGCTAAAAGAGCATCGTCGATTTAGCGTGTTTGTCATCACCGAGAACGTGCCATCTCGGCGAAAATTACTTTTTTTCTCTCTCTCTCTCTCGCTCTCTCTTGGAGAGTCTACTGTTTGTATACGCGATCGAAAATTCGATGAGACCCGACGTATTCGAATCGACGAGTTCTCGGCCGAGAATACTAGATTCTCGGTTGAGCACTTTCGAAATGAATCTTCGGACTCGTCGAACGATGCTAAAAGAGCATCGTCGATTTAGCGTGTTTGTCATCACCGAGAACGTGCCATCTCGGCGAAAATTACTTTTTTTCTCTCTCTCTCTCTCGCTCTCTCTTGGAGAGTCTACTGTTTGTATACGCGATCGAAAATTCGATGAGACCCGACGTATTCGAATCGACGAGTTCTCGGCCGAGAATACTAGATTCTCGGTTGAGCACTTTCGAAATGAATCTTCGGACTCGTCGAACGATGCTAAAAGAGCATCGTCGATTTAGCGTGTTTGTCATCACCGAGAACGTGCCATCTCGGCGAAAATTACTTTTTTTCTCTCTCTCTCTCTCGCTCTCTCTTGGAGAGTCTACTGTTTGTATACGCGATCGAAAATTCGATGAGACCCGACGTATTCGAATCGACGAGTTATCGGCCGAGAATACTAGATTCTCGGTTGAGCACTTTCGAAATGAATCTTCGGACTCGTCGAACGATGCTAAAAGAGCATCGTCGATTTAGCGTGTTTGTCATCACCGAGAACGTGCCATCTCGGCGAAAATTACTTTTTTTCTCTCTCTCTCTCTCGCTCTCTCTTGGAGAGTCTACTGTTTGTATACGCGATCGAAAATTCGATGAGACCCGACGTATTCGAATCGACGAGTTCTCGGCCGAGAATACTAGATTCTCGGTTGAGCACTTTCGAAATGAATCTTCGGACTCGTCGAACGATGCTAAAAGAGCATCGTCGATTTAGCGTGTTTGTCATCACCGAGAACGTGCCATCTCGGCGAAAATTACTTTTTTTCTCTCTCTCTCTCTCGCTCTCTCTTGGAGAGTCTACTGTTTGTATACGCGATCGAAAATTCGATGAGACCCGACGTATTCGAATCGACGAGTTATCGGCCGAGAATACTAGATTCTCGGTTGAGCACTTTCGAAATGAATCTTCGGACTCGTCGAACGATGCTAAAAGAGCATCGTCGATTCAGCGTGTTTGTCATCACCGAGAACGTGCAATCTCGGCGAAAATGACTCTTTCTCTCTCTCTCTTGGAGATTCAACTGTCCGTATACGCGATCGAGAAATCGATGAGACCCGACGTATTCGAATCGACGAGTTCTCGGCCGAGAATACTAGATTCCCGGTCGTGCATCGTCGAAAAAAATCATCGCACTCGTCGAACGGTGCTAAAAGAGCATCGTCGATTCAGCGTGTTTGTCATCACCGAGAACGTGCAACCTCAGCGAAAATTACTTTTTTTCTCTCTCTCTCGCTCTCTCTTGGAGAGTCGAAATAAAACATCACCAGCGAAAAACTATCAACAATAACAAAAAATAACAAAACGGCACCAACAAATAACAATAATATAAAGATAACAAAATATTCGCACACGAATTAGCACAAAATTTGACACGAGGCACGACGAACGACGACGCAGTATGAACTCGCACGCACACACAGAGCTGTGTCAGCTGTGGGCTCACACGGGCAACCCCTACGTATAGAACGGCGCGCATGTGTGCTACAATTCTATCCGTACTAACACACGTATACTCTGCTATACTGCATTGACTCACTCGCTCTCACTCGCACTCACACGGCTCACGCATCATTCTCTCTCTCTCTCTCTCTCTCTCTCTCTCTCTCTCTCTCTCTCTCTCTCTCTCTCTCTCTCTCTCTCTCTTCTATTCCTTCATTCTCTTGTCCGGTGGATTTTGAAGTGAAACTTCTTTAGACGCGTTGAGAGTAAAATTTCAAGGTCGTGTCACGAAAAATCGCCTGATTTCGTGACGCAAAAGAGACGAAAGATATTCTTTTGGAGAGGGAGACTGAGAGAGAGTGTAAGTCTAATGTCGTATATCTGCGTCTGTGAAAAACCAAGCTTTGGTCATTCCTCGGAGAATAATTCCTAGGGATTTTTTTTTCCGTTTCCAATGATGTAAAAACCGGATTTGCCGGAATAATTTTTATCGATCAGAGAGTTTAGTCTGTGAGGACTTTTTTGTTCCATTTTTATTCTCTAGTAACAGAATTTTTTTCAGGCCCAATAGTTTTTGCATCTTAATGAATAAATTTTAGTCGTGTGCAGTTTCCAAACTATGCCTCCAGGTGAAAAATTGCTGAAATTTTTCGTTTATTGTTTCACCCCCGATAAACGGATATTAAAATTTTTTTTTCAGGCTAAGCAGATTGTTGTATCTGCAAAAATTAATTTCTTGTCACAATATCAGGTTTGTAAGAATGAAAAAAGAAATGAAACAACGTCTTAGGATTTATTCTTCTAGAGCCGTACTTGACAAAATACAGATAACCAAAATGTTGCTTTGCAGATGCAAAACAAATGTACGTAATATTAGTATATTCATAACACGTATACGTAATATTATTATATTCATTTTGTTCGAAAAATATTTTTTTGTGTACGTATTATAATTATTTCAGCTAAACAATATGTTATTGACCGTTAGGCCGTTACGATACTAATTGTGTTCGATTTTGTACATAATATATACAAAATTTTTGTTAAATTGATTGTAAGAATTCATCAATGAGAGACAGTCGGTATCGGGCCTAAGAAATTAAAAAATTTCAGGCACATCTCATTGTTTCATCAGAATATTATTTTACGATTTTCTCCAAAATGAAGCTTTGTTCTCTGAGAATTTGTATTTTTCTATACTTTATACTGTAACATTATCCCCCTATCTTGGAATAGGAGTCACTCGTGGATACGATGTCAAAATCTCGTTATGCTAAAATGCTCGTATACCTCGTGCACACACACTCAACACCTATTCCCACTTATGCGCGGCTCCACCCCAATAAGGGTATCGCCCTATGAACATTACACTAAAAATACAATGAACATAGTTTTCATAGTTTGAACAGACGCATTTTTTTTTAAATTTTTATATATCAATCTGGCTTCAAGAAATGAGCGAGTTCTGAACTATTTACAACGGCGTTATACCAACTAATAAATGAGCTCGTTATATTCCCGTGAAAAAATAATGAGACATGACCATATGTGATAATCATATCTGATCGTATCCGAAAAAGTGGCCAGGCCTGACAGAATATTGTCATGTCCACTCATATATTATCCGATCTGGTGGTATCAGGTCATATATAAGTCAATATGACCAGATACGGTCACGCCTGGCCAATTTGTCGTGTGCGATCTGATATGATCTGATATGATTGGTGCGATGGATATGATTGGTGCTTTAATTTAAAAAAAATGAAATACGCTCTCCGAAGTTTTACTCCGTTTGATCTGCAATTTATACTTCGCTCAATTAATCGCTGAAGCGTTATTGCCCTTAGCAATAGGCGGTTCTCAAGTTTTAGCCGATATGCTACCAGAACTTGTGCATTACCGTAATGAATCGGTAATTCTCGCAGGTGATTGTAATGTCAATTATTCATTGCCACAGGCCGAATCACTTCATCTATTTTTAGGAAAAAACATCTCTCGTTAAAAATGATGAACGGCAGGAAGGATCTGACCACTGAAGGCCGTTCAACGATAGATGCTGTATTTGCAAAAAATATCGACAAAATAGATCTGAAGCATTTTATGTCATATTTGAGTTATCATAATCCAATTTTTGGTATTGTAGAATTAGACGATTCTATATATAATAGACACGAGAGCAATGAAAATAGTATAGAATAAGAGAATATAATTAATTTATACCAATTTTTTACTTACAGATACATATACTTATACAAATAAAATTGATTTCATATCTATAACTAATTCCTACTTCTTTGCTCACCCTATCAATTCTTTCTGCCCCCCCCCCCCACCGGCCTACACAAATAAAATTTTTAACGCCAACGTCAACACGAGGTACGAAGACACAGTACATTCAGCTGTACACTCATATATATAACGGATAGAACTGTTGGTTTCTTTATATGAATATGTGTATGTACAAAAACTAATTATATACTGAGATCGATGTGTCGCGATCCTAGACTGTTTATGTTACGCTATGTTTATATTGCGCTCTCGGAGGTCCAGAGCGATAAGTGCAGATGAATAAACCGATTCTTATTCTCGCCCTCAGTTCCTTTTTAGTCGAGACGAATATATGCTAGGAGAAAGACGTGCCTTCCAAGTGTTCAATATATGAATAAAATGTCAAGACAATCAATATAGAAACAGAGTGTTATTTATGTAATAACCTATTTCCTATAGGTTATGGGCCCAGGATACGCCCAGGATTACCTGTGTACTGTGTGACAATTAAAGATGATAAAACTACAACAGTTATGCATTAATGTAGTGTAGTGCTTTGAGTGTAAAAGGTACAGTGGGGCTAAGATACAGTGTGTGGAAAGTTAGAAGACGGGCTTTGTTAAATGAACTTGATGTGCATAACTTTCTACATGCTGTCGACGAGTAGTCCTGTGCCGATGACTTTGTCATCCCCTTTTCCCATGTTCATCGCACTTTTTGGCTTTTTCCGTTAGTAGCCCGATATTTTTATTAATAAGAAATAGCAAATTAATTAATAAGGAAAAGGAGTGTTTGCAAAACGTACCCGTTTTTATTGCTCGTTCGATATGAATGAGGACGATTTTTGTTCGAATTATGTTTGTTCCCCATTTCGTTAACACGTCACTGTCATCACTGTGTACGTATGAAATATTTTTTCACTAACACTAATTTTTTATTTTCACTAAACAGTAATTTTTTATTTCAAAGTCTTATCTTTGTACACTATTTTTTCTTTACGTATGTATGATATTACTTATAAAAAGTTCACGTTACGCGCAGTCTTCTGCTATAGTAAAATCGCTTTGCCACGTGAAAACGCGACGTTGTACGATGAAGCTGGCAAAACGCGTGTTGGCGGGTTGCGACAGCTCGCACGTGCGATTGTGTTTTCTTTAATTTTCCCCTCTCCGTCTTCAACGGAATCAAGGCACTGCTCTTCACAATGCTGGAAAACGCCTGCGCGCTTTAGGGGGGATAGGAGAGAAAATCGAGCAGCGTCTTCGTCCGAGGAAGACTCTGCTTTCAAATAAATAATTTAAATAATAAATGAAGACAGCATTTAAATAATACTAATTTCGATTCTGCAACATGAAAATTGCGAGCGGAGTTCCATTTGTTTATGAGTCAAAAACGTACCCCCTTTCTGGAGCCATTTTTCACGTACTCAATTGTAAAAAATTATTTTGCCTCGAAGTCTACATGATAGTAAAACTTGTCGGGATGAATATTGTTCAAGTTTTATTTCTCTGCGATAATATTGCAGCCAGGAAATTGCGTGCAAAAAAAACGGTTTATTTATTTTTCCCTTCCTAAACTCTACCGTCAAAGAAATCACTAACTTTTTTGTCATGTCAAACTTGAAAAAATTTTACTGCTATTTATACCATTTGTGAATAATGATTTTGTTATGAAAATTGTTCAACAACAAAAATATTTTTTTTTTAAATTCCTGTATTACTTATGCAGTGACGAAATTTATTGAAACTGTAGTTCCGAAGGAAATATCAGGGTTTTCCCTCATTCGTGTCTTGACCCTTTGTCTCTGCCCGAGGCGAACGAGCGAAATGTAAACAAAGGGTACCGAAGAAGGGTGTGACTATATATATAATCGAGTTTTTATTGTCCACCTTTGTATAAGTTTTTAACAATGTCTTATTCTATCACGCAGTACATTATTCATTATTCTCCTCTCTCAAAGAGAGTATGGCTATAAAAGTGTTGGCGCCGGGCGTTCTAAAGCGTGTATTTAGATATATATATTCAAATATTGGATATATATATATCTAATAGCCTTGTCTCGTGTGCGTTCGTGCTCAAGACTGGACGAGGCATAATGGATGGATGGACATAAAGATGGGTAGTCATTGACGATACCTGAGCACGAAAAGGGTCTCTCGAGTATTGCCGTGCATTGCGATATGAATGTATATTGAAATATTATTATATTTCCATACATTGAAATAAATTAAATAAATTGTCTTTTTTTATTTGTATTGAAATAAATGAGTCATTTTGGTTTTTATACATACACTGGGCCATTCATCCTTACATTACATCCTTCCGGGATGTAGGAAAAAAAACGGCAAAGAGTCGTAAAATGTGGCTCCCCCACTAGAGCGCATCGATGTAGCGTTCTTTGTGAGTGAGTGCGTCGGTGAAATGCGCAATGCTGCTGGTTATAAGCAATTGGCTTCTGGTGGGGGACCGCGCTGAGCGGAGTCGAAAAAAATCGGAGGGGAAATTGCTTATAACCAGATTCGACTGTATCATCGGATAAAACGTTGTAAAAGAATTCCGATATGTATGAATGAATGAATTCATTCATATTTTTTACAGATTGTATTGATTAATAATGAATTATTTCCAAACGACGTCAAAAATCGAATATATTCTAACCGGACGATATTTTCAATGATTTTTTATTTACAAATGGGAATATGGAGGATTTGAAAAATTAGGAAAGTTATTATCATTCAAGTAAAAGAATTTTATTGTTTGCAACATGATGTCAAGAAAACGATTCGTTTGTCCTTAAATTTCACAAAAAAATTATAAAAAAATTATTCCATTACTCTTCTGTGTTTCGTTTTAACTCAATATTTTTTTTTACAAAATTTAAAAGCAGACGCATGGTTTCTTGGGCATAATAAAGATCTATTATAAAAATGACAATGAGTTTTTTTCGTATTTTAACCCTCCGTATTCCCATTTTTATGTAACTGTGAGAAATGAAGCGACAATAAATACAATTTTTGCTAAAAATTTTTATTGATAATTTTAATATTAACATTTTCGGGTCAGAACACTATAAGTGAAAGTCTCTAGAATTACTTGTGCAAATCTCAATCCATTCGGTTCGATAGTTTAGGCGTGGTACATGTTTGAAACTTGTGTATAATAATACATGCGTATATACGGATATACATATTGCTGAGTGCCTCCGTTTCTCTCGTTGTCTCCTCTCTAGCATGTGACCCACGGGCCGCTCGGTAACTAGGCGTTCTCCTACATCTTCTAGCCGTCAACGATTACACGTAATTTTTCAAACAAATCCCACTAAGCCAATATTGAACGTACAGCAATCAATGAAAGGCTCGTTGTTCAGGGTTTTTATCGGTCCAGTGGGTCCTGACCCAATATCTTGGCAGATCTTTGAAATTCGTCAATTTTCACTCCAAATTTTCATTTATAATTATAATATTAACATTTTCGGGTCAGAACACTATAAATAAAAGTCTCTAGAATTACTTGTGCAAATCTCAATCCATTCGGTCCGATAGTTCAGGCGTGGTACATGTTTGAAATTTGTGTATAATAATACATGCGTATATACAGATACGCTTGTATGCTGTACAGATAGCGAGCGACCCACGGGCCGCTCGGTAACTAGGCGTTCTCCTACATCTTCTAGCCGTCAACGATTACACGTAATTTTTCAAACAAATCTCACTAAGCCAATATTGAACGTACAGCAATGAATGGAGGCTCGTTGTTCAGGGTTTTTGTCGGTCGAGTGGGTCCTGACCCAATATCTTGGCAGATCTTTGAAATTCGTCAATTTTTACTCCAAATTTTCATTTATAATTATAATATTAACATTTTCGGGTCAGAACACTATAAATGAAAGTCTCTAGAATTACTTGTGCAAATCTCAATCCGTTCGGTTCGATAGTTTAGGCGTGGTACATGTTTGAAATTTGTGTATAATAATACATGCGTATATACGGATATACATATTGCTGACTGCCTCCGTTTCTCTCGTTGTCTCCTCTCTAGCATGTCACCAACGGGCCGCTCGGTAATTAGGCGTTCTCCTACATCTTCTAGCCGTCAACGATTACACGTAATTTTTCAAACAAATCCCACGAAGCCAATATTGAACGTACAGCAATGAATGGAGGCTCGTTGTTCAGGGTTTTTGTCGGTCGAGTGGGTCCTGACCCAATATCTTGGCAGATCTTTAAAATTCGTCGACTTTTACTAAAAATTTTCATTTATAATTATAATATTAACATTTTCGGGTCAGAACACTGTAAACGAAAGTCTCTAATATTACTTGTGCAAATCTCAATTAATTCGGTTCGATAGTTTAGGCGTGGTACATGTTTGAAATTTGTGTATAATAATACATGCGTATATACGGATATACATATTGCTGACTGCCTCCGTTTCTCTCGTTGTCTCCTCTCTAGCATGTGACCAACGGGCCGCTCGGTAACTAGGCGTTCTCCTACATCTTCTAGCCATCAACGATTACACGTGATTTTTCAAACAAATCCCACTAAGCCAATATTGAACGTACAGCAATGAATGGAGGCTCGTTGTTCAGGGTTTTTGTCGGTCGAGTGGGTCCTGACCCAATATCTTGGCAGATCTTTGAAATTCGTCAATTTTTACTCCAAATTTTCATTTATAATTATAATATTAACATTTTCGGGTCAGAACACTATAAATGAAAGTCTCTAGAATTACTTGTGCAAATCTCAATCCATTCGGTTCGACAGTTTAGGCGTGGTACATGTTTGAAATTTGTGTATAATAATACATGCGTATATACAGATACGCTTGTATGCTGTACAGATAGCGAGCGACCCTCGGGCCGCTCGGTAACGAGGCGTTCTCCTGCATCTTCTAGCCGTCAACGATTACACGTAATTTTTCAAACAAATGCCACTAAGCCAATATTGAACGTACAGCAATCAATGAAGGCTCGTTGTTCAGGGTTTTTGTCGGTCGAGTGGGTCCTGACCCAATATCTTGGCAGATCTTCAAAATTCGTCAATTTTTACTGAAAATTTTCATTCATAATTATAATAGTAACATTTTCGGGTCAGAACACTGTAAACGAAAGTCTCTAATATTACTTGTGCAAATCTCAATCAATTCGGTTCGATAGTTTAGGCGTGGTGCATGTTTGAAATTTGTGTATAATGATACATGCGTATATACGGATATACATATTGCTGAGTGCCTCCGTTTCTCTCGTTGTCTCCTCTCTAGCATGTGACCCACGGGCCGCTCGGTAACTAGGCGTTCTCCTACATCTTCTAGCCGTCAACGATTACACGTAATTTTTCAAACAAATGCCACTAAGCCAATATTGAACGTACAGCAATCAATGAAGGCTCGTTGTTCAGGGTTTTTGTCGGTCGAGTGGGTCCTGACCCAATATCTTGGCAGATCTTCAAAATTCGTCAATTTTTACTAAAAATTTTCATTTATAATTATAATAGTAACATTTTCGGGTCAGAATACTATAAATAAAAGTCTCTAGTATTACTTGTGCAAATCTCAATCAATTCGGTTCGATAGTTTAGGCGTGGTACATGTTTGAAATTTGTGTATAATGATACATGCGTATATACGGATATGCATATTGCTGAGTGCCTCCGTTTCTCTCGTTGTCTCCTCTCTAGCATGTGACCCACGGGCCGCTCGGTAACTAGGCGTTCTCCTACATCTTCTAGCCGTCAACGATTACACGTAATTTTTCCAACAAATCCCACTAAGCCAATATTGAACGTACAGCAATGAATGGAGGCTCGCTGTTCAGGGTTTTTGTCGGTCGAGTGGGTCCTGACCCAATATCTTGGCAGATCTTTGAAATTCGTCAATTTTTACTCCAAATTTTCATTTATAATTATAATATTAACATTTTCGGGTCAGAACACTATAAATGAAAGTCTCTAGAATTACTTGTGCAAATCTCAATCCATTCGGTTCGATAGTTTAGGCGTGGTACATGTTTGAAATTTGTGTATAATAATACATGCGTATATACAGATACGCTTGTATGCTGTACAGATAGCGAGCGTCCCTCGGGCCGCTCGGTAACTAGGCGTTCTCCTACATCTTCTAGCCGTCAACGATTACACGTAATTTTTCAAACAAATGCCACTAAGATAATATTGAACGTACAGCAATCAATGAAGGCTTGTTGTTCAGGGTTTTTGTCGGTCGAGTGGGTCCTGACCCAATATCTTGGCAGATCTTCAAAATTCGTCAATTTTTACTAAAAATTTTCATTCATAATTATAATAGTAACATTTTCGGGTCAGAACACTGTAAATGAAAGTCTCTAATATTACTTGTGCAAATCTCAATCAATTCGGTTCGATAGTTTAGGCGTGGTGCATGTTCGAAATTTGTGTATAATAATACATGCGTATATACAGATATACATATCGATCACTCCCTATGTCTGTCTGTCTGTCTCTCTCTCTCTCTCTCTCTCTCTCTCTCTCTCTCTCTCTCTCTCTCTCTCTCTCTCTCTCTCTCTCTCTCTCTCTCTCTCTCTCTCTCCTTACTCTCTTTCATGTGAGCCACGGGCCACTCGGTACTACGCGATTTTCCTGCAGGCGTATATACAGATATACATATCGATCACAATTACACGCACATACACGCACCGGCAGTTGCTGGGTATCGGAGAGCGTTCTCTCTCCGACACCTCGATCCTTACGCTAGTGCAGCGCTCAACTCTCCGAGTTACCTGCGGACATCTCGGGAACTACACATTCTCTCTACATCTCCTTACCGACAATATTAACATGTAATTTTTCAAACAAATGCCACTCAGTTAATTTTTGACGCACAATAATAAACAAAGGCTTGTTGTTCAGGGTTTTTATCGGTCTAGTGGGTCCTGACCCAATATCTTGGCAGATCTTTTAAATTCGTTAATTTCCCATCAAAATTTTCATTTCTAATTTGAATTTTAATGTTTTTGGGTCAGGACGCTATAAACAAAGGTGTCTAGTATTACCTGTGCAAATTTAAATCCAATCGGTTTAATAGTTGAGGAGTGGGATTTGTTTGAAATTTAACATGCACTCTGCATTACCATAAGAGAGGGTAAAACAGTGCTTTCACATGCTCTTAACCAAACGAAACCAAAAACAGCCTTTAGGTCGTTTCGAATCTCGAGTCTATTTTATGAAAATTCTGTAAATAATCCTTGGAATGGAAACGACCAAATGCCTCGTTTTTTTTTCATTTGGTAACATTAAAAAACTTGCAGCCCTATCTTGACACTTACGTTTTGACGACTTAACAGGTAGGACGAATGACGAGTAGCACACAAAAATTCATGGAATAATCCCAGGAATCAGAAGGACCCTGTGACTCCTTTTGTTTTATTTGGTAACATTGGATAACTAGCAGCTCGATCTTGGCACTCACATTTTGATCATTTAACAGGTTGAGCAAACAACGAGTTTCACACGAAAAATTATAAAATAAACTCAAGAATCGAAACCACCAAGAGGCTGTTTTTGTTTCGTTTGGTTGAATAGGATAACGAGCATCCTGATCGCGAGACTCACGATTCGAAACCTTAACTGGTGAATCAAATAAAAAGTAGCGCACGAAAATTGATGAAGAAATTTCAGTAACGAGAACGACCTAATAGCTCGTTTTGTTTAATTCGGGAACAGCGGATTACGAACACTCCCAACTCAAGAATCACATTTTTACACCTTAACAGGCGAAACAAATAACGAGTAAAACACGAAAATTTATGAAATAATTCCAAGAATAAAAACGACCCTACGGCTCGTTTTGTTTCATTTGGTAACATTGGCAAACCTGCAGCTCGATCTCGATACCTCAATTTTCACGCCTTAACAGGTGAAACAGATAACGAGTTTCACACGAAAATTCACGAAATAATCCTTGAAATAAAAACGACCGAATGCCTCGTTTGGTTTCATTTGGTAACAGCGGATAACAAACACTCCCGTCTCGAGGTTCACATTTTGACACCTTAACCGGTAGAACAAATAACGAGTAGCACACGAAAATTCATGGAACAATCCCGGGAATCACAATGACCCCGTGACTCGTTTTGTTTTACTTGGTAACATTGGATAATTATCAGCCTGATCTCGACTCTATTATTTTCACACCTTAACAGGTGGAACAAATAACGAGTTTCAGACGAAAATTCACGAAATAATCCGTGGAATAAAAACGACCCAATGCCTCGTTTTGTTCCATTTGGTAACATTGGATAACTAGCAGCCCGATCTTGGCACTTACATTTTGACACCTTAACAGGTGACAAAAACAACGAGTTTTACATGAAAATTCATGGTATAAACTCGAGATTCGAAATCACCTAGAGTACGTTTTTGTTTCGTTGGATTCAATCGGATAACGAGCATACTGATCTCGAGATTCAAATTTTGAAACCTCAACAGGTGAATCAAATAAAAAGTAGTGCACGAAAATTCATGAATGAATCTCAGGAACGAGAATGACCTAATAGCTCGTTTCGTTTAATACGGGAACAACGGGTTACGAACACTCGCATCTCAAGAATCACATTTTGATACCTTATCAGTTGAAGCAAATACCAAGTGGTACACGAGAATTAAAAAAAAAGGAATAAAACCAACGTTATCGTTCGTATTGTTTCATTTGCCAACATTGGAGAACTTAGGGCACGATCTGGATACTTCAATTGTGATGCCTTGACAGGTGAAACAAATATCGAGTTTCAGACGAAAATTCATGAAATAATCCCTGCCATATAAAGGACCCAATGCCTCGTTTTGTTTCATTTGTAGCCCAGGATAGTTAGACTTCAAAATGACAAAATGGATAGACGAGCCAAATTTTTTAGGACAAGTAGGGGGTCATTACAGATGCCTAAATCCGCCGGAATCCAACAAAATTTCCTTGCGCGTTTTCCGCAATCTTGAAAAACAGGTAATCGTCGATATCTCGGCTCCTACTGTTTGGATTTCCGTTACTTTTTTTTTAGTTTTGCAGGGAAAAATATTGTCTGCAACTTTTGTTCGGAGAATTTTTCCATATCTTTGAAGGAAAAAAAGTGTCGACGAAAAAAATGCCACTAATTCATGCTTACGAATGTTTATTGTCGATTTCATTGCTCCTTTCTGATTTTATCAAAAATTTTTTGAAATGGAACTTGTAGAGGACTTAATTTTCAACAATTTTTGCAGAAATGATTTTGCGATAACTCAAATATTACCTGAGATAGAAAGCGTCAAACTTGTCTTTGTTCATTATAACTGCAAAGAATCCTATGACCGTTGAGATTTCTGCATCTGCACTTTTAAACGTTTGGCCAGCCAGAACTACGAAAATACAATTCGGGGACTCAAATGTCCAGCGAGGTTTTTCTGTATCTTTTCATTCTCTAAACGCGGATTTTTTCAAACAATTTTTTTTTCAAATTTTCAAATTTGAAAAAAATTTGAAGAAAAATTGAAAATTTGAAAAGAATTTAAAGAAAATTTGAAAATTTAAAAACAAATTTTTTTGAAAAAATTCGCGTTTAGAGAATTGGAAAATAAACGGAAGTCTCTCTCAAAACATTTTTACCCGAGTCATAGTTTAGGACTTACGGCGAGCCGAGGTATTGACACAAAAAAAAAGATTTCAAATTTGACAAAAAAAATTTTTGGAAAAATCCGCGTTTAGTGAATAAAAAGATGCAGAAAAACCTTGTCGGACATTTTAGTCCCCGAATTTTATTTTCGTAGTTCTGGCTGGCCAAACGTTTAAAAGTGCAGATGCAGAAATCTCAACGGTCATAGGATTCTTTGCAGTTCTAGTGAACAAAGACAAGTTTGACGCTTTCTATCTCAGGTAATATTTGAGTTATCGCAAAATCATTCATACAAAAATTGTTGAAAATTGAGTCCTTTACAAGTTTTATACGAACAAATTTTTGATAAAATCAAAAAGAAGCAATATAATCGACAATAAACTTTCGTAAGAATTAATTCATGGCATTTTTTTCGTCGTCACTTTTTTTCCTTCAAAGATATCAAAAAAATTTTCCAACAAAAGTTGCAGACAATATTTTTCCTTACAAAACTGGAAAAAAAAAAAAAAAAAAAAAAAAAAACGGAAATTAAAACAGCACGAGCCGAGATATCGACGATTACCTGTTTTACAAGATGGCGGAAAACGCACAAGGGATTCCGGCTGATTTAGGCATCTCTAATGACCCTCGACTTGTCCTAGAAAATGTTGCTTGTCCATCCATTTTGTAGCTATTTGCTGCTTTTCGAGCTAACTATCCTGGACTATTAGTAATATTGGTTAACCAGCAGCCCGATCTCGTCAATCACATTTCGATAACTCAACAGGTGAAACAAACAGCGAGTTTCAGACGAAAATTCATGAAACAATCCCTGAAATAAAAACGACTCAATGGCTCGTTTTGTTTCATTTGGTAACATTGGATAACTGACAGCCCCATCTTGGCACTTACGTTTCGACACCTTAATAGGCGAAACAAATAACGAGTAGCACACGAAAATTCATGAAATAATCCCACGAATGAAAACGGCCCAATGTCTCGTTTTGTTTCATTTGGCAACATTGGAAAACTCGCAGCCTGATCTCGACACTTAAATTTTGACACCTGAACAGGTGAAACAAACCACGAATTTCACACGAAAATTCATTAAATGATCTCCGGAATAAAAACGACCCAATGCCTCGTTTTGTTTCATTCGTTTACATTGGATAACTAGCAGCCCGATATCACCACTTACATTTTGACACCTTGACAGGTGAAACAAACAACGAGTTTCACACGTAAATTCAGGAATCAATCCTCGGAGTAAAAACGACCCAATGCCTCGCTTTGTTTCATTTGGTAACATTGGATAACTAACAGCCCGATCTAGGCACTTACGTTTCGACACCTCAATAGGTGAAACAAATAACGAGTAGCACACGAAAATTCATGAAATAATCCCACGAATGAAAACGACCTTATGGCTCGTTTTGGTTCACGTGATAACATTTGAAAACTCGCAGCTCGATCGCGACACTTAAATTTTGACACCTTAACCGGTAGAACAAATAACGAGTAGCACACGAAAACTCATGGAATCACCTCAGGATACAGGAGGGCCCTGTGACTCGTTCTGTTTCATTTGGTAACATTGGATAACTAGCAGCCTCATCTCGACACCATCATTTTCTCACCTTAACATGTGGAACAAACAACGTGTAGCGCACAAACATTCATGAAATAATCCCAGGAATGAAAACGACATTACGGCTCGTTTTGTTTCATTTGCTGACACTGGAAAACTCACAGCGCAAACTCCGTACATAAATTTTAACGCCTCAACAGGTAAAACAAGTAACGAGTTTCAGACGAACATTAACGAAATAATCCGTGGAATAAAAGCGACATAATGCCTCGTGTTGTTTCATTTTATAACATTGGATAACTAGCAGCCTGATAATCTTGGCACTTGCATTTTGACACATTCACTGGTAAAACAAACAACGAGTTTCACACGGAAATTCATGATGTAATCCCAGGAATAAAAACGACCCAATGCCTCGTTTTTTTTTTCCTGTATGTAACATTGGATAGCTAGCAGCCCGATCTCAAAATTTTCATTTCGATATCTTAACAGGTGGTTTAAATGACGAATTTCGCACGAATATTCATAAAATAAACTCAACATTCGAAACTACCTGACGGCCGTTTTTGTTTCGTTTGGTTAAATCGGATAACGAGCATCCTGAACTCGAGACTCACGCTTTGGAACATCAGCAGGTGAATCAAATAAAATGGAGCGCACAAAATCTCATGTAATAATCCCAGGAATGAATACGACCTTATTGCTCGTTTTGATGCATTTTGTAACATTCGAAAGAAAACTGGCAGCGCAATCTCGACACTACAATTTTTATACCCTATCTGGTAAAAAAAAAACGAGTTTCACACGAAAATTCATGAAATAAACCCTGGATGAAAAACGATTAAATTGCTCGTTTCGTTTCATTTGGTAACATTGGATTACTAGCAGTCTGATATTGGCACTTACGTTTCGACACCATAACAGGTGCAAGGAACAACGAGTAGCACACAAAAATTCATGAAATAATCCCTCAAATAAAAACGACCCAATGGCTCGTTTTTTTATTTTTTTATTTGGGAACAGCGGATAACGAACACTCCAATCTCGAGGTTCACATTTTGACACCTCAACAGGTAGAATAAACGATGAGTTTCACACGAACGTTGATTATATAATCCCAGGAATAAAAACGACCCAATGCCTCGTTTTGTTTCTTTTGGTTACATTGAATAACTAGCAGCCCGATCTCGACAATCGCATTCCGATACCTTAACAGGCGAAACAAACGACAAATTTGGCACGAATATTCATAAAATAAACTCAATATTCGAAACTACCTAAAGGCTGTTTTCGTTTCATTTGGTTGAATCGGATAACGAGCATCCTGATCTCGAGACTCACATTTTGAAACCTCAAGAGGTGAATCAAATAAAAGTAGCGCACGAAAATTCATGAAGAAATCTCAGGTACGAGAACGATCTAATAGCTTGTTTTGTTTAATTCGTGAACAGCGAATTACGAATGCCCCCATCGCGAGAATCACATTTCTACACCATAACGGGCGAAACAAATAACGAGTAGTGCACGAAAATTCATGAAATAATCCGAGAAATAAAAACGACCTCATGGCTCGTTTTGTTTTATTTGGTAACATTGAAAAACTTGCAGCCCGATCTCGATACTTACATTTTGACACCTTTATAGGCGAAACAAACGACGAGTTTCACACGAAAATTCAGGAAATAATCCTCAGAATAAAAACGACCCTATGCCTCGTTTTGTTTCATTTGGTAACATTGGACAACCAGCAGCCCGATCTTGGCACTCACATTTTGACACCTTAACAGGTGAAACAAACAACGAATTTCACACGAAAATTCATTACATAATCCCTGGAATAAAAGCGACCCAATGCCTCGTTTTGTTTCATTTGATAACATTGGATAACCAGCAGCCCGATCTTGACACTTACATTTTGACACCTGAACAGGTGAAACAAACAACGAATTTCACACGAAAATTCATTAAATAATCCCCGGAATAAAAACGACCCAATGCCTCGTTTTGTTTCATTTGGTTTCATTGGATAACTAGCAGCCCGATCTCGACACTTACATTTTGACACCTTGACAGGTGAAACAAACAGCGAGTTTCACACGAAAATTCAGGAATCAAACCTCGGAATAAAAACGACCCAATGCCTCGTTTTGTTTCATTTGGTAACATTGGATAACTAGCAGCCCGATCTTGGCACTTACATTTTGACACCTCAATGGGTGAAGCAAACAATGAGTTTCACTCGAAAATTCATAAAATAAACTCAAGATTCGAAACCACCCAAATGTTGTTTTTGTTTTGTTTCGTTAAATCGGGTAACGAGCATATACTGATCTCGAGACTCACATTTTGTCACCTCAACAGGTGAAACAAATATCGAGTTTCAGACGAACATTTACGAAATAATCCTCGGCATAAAAACGGCCCAATGCCTCGTTTTGTTTCATTCGGCAACATTGGAAAACTCGCAGCTCGATCACGACACTAAAATTTTGACATCTGAACAGGTGAAACAAACAATGAGTTTCACACGAAAATTCATAAAATGAACTCAAGATTCGAAACCACCTGAAGGCTGTTTTTGTTTCGTTTTGACACCTCAACAGGTGAAACATATAATATTTAGTGCACGAAAATTCATGAAATAATTCCTGGAATAAAAATTACCTGATGGCTCGTTTTGTTCCATTCCGGAACAGCGGATCACAAACACTTTTATGCCGAGGTTCAGATTTGGGCACCTTAACAGGTAGAACAAATAACGAGTAGTACACGAAAATTGATGGAACAATCTCAGGAATTAGAAGGACCCTATGACTTGTTTTGTTTTAGTTGGTAGTATTGGATGAGTAGCAGCCTGATCTCGACACTTACATTTTCACACCATAACACGTGAAATTAACAACGAGTAGCGCACGAAAATTTGGTAGGCTGTCCCCAAATGCATCTTTCTCAATCTTATATTCCCTGCACTTATTTACTCCGTGAAGTGACAGTTGGCCTTCAAAAAGGGCTTGATTTTTGGTTTTCGTTATTCACCGACCGAAAAAGAAATTCACTACTGCCGCTTAGAGGTCAAAATTATGAAAAAAGTTAAAAATTGCACGTATTGGTAAACGCTACATCATTTTCGAAGTTTTTAACTGAAGTTTTTATAAAATTGGAGCCTAGATCAATTTTTATTGCACACTTTACACGAGTTGAGGAATCACTCCATTGTGTACCAAAGTTTTTTCGAAAGCTGAAGCCATTGTAAAGTTCAAACGATTTCATTTCTTTTAACCCATCCCACACACAAACCGGTCAAGACATTTTCCAAGCGCGTTTGTTTTCCAACGTTTTCAAATATTTGTTATACCTTAGATAGAATTGAAATTCCGGAGTTCGTTCACGAGAACAAAAGAAAAAATTGGGAAAAGGTTGCATTGAATTAAATTAAAGTTTTAATTTTATTATAAAAATATGAGAGATAACCAGACAGAGGTGGACGCGTAGGCACGGGTCGCGGCTCCAGCAGTCTTCGAAATTAATCAGTATTGGCCGCAGTCAATCCTGGGATCGGTGACCATTTACGTTAACGTTGGTCACGCACTAGCTTGCGCGCTGGCTACTGATCGGACGGCATTTTTTCTCAGTTTTTAATGGTAATACAACTAACTGAGAGTGATCAAAATATAGTCGCTTGTATCTGCCAAGTTTTTCGCAGTTTCCCTGTGCCCTTGTGCAGATGCGAGGCAGTAGTGCATTCAGAAAGAGTGGCTGCGGACAATATTATTGTCTGCGCAGTCGGGGGGGAGGGGGGGGGGTCTCAAGGAATGAAATGAAATATGGAAATTAAATGGGGTATGCAAATGTGATATGTGAAGTCGAAGAACGCCGTACGTTTATTATACATTTATACATTATTATTATTACTATTATTATTTATACATTTATTATGCATTTACTCTTATACAAACTATAACTCTTAATGTTACGAATAATACGTGGCTTTTATTATTATTTCTCGCTCAAAATTTTAACCCAACAATTTTTCATCTCATTCTCCATAAAAAAACATGTCACTTTCTGTTCCAGCAGCAGAGTTGAAAATACATTTCGAATGAAATTAAAAATCCTACATCGGAGATCTTTGCCTACGAGAATGTTGGCTTATTGGAAATTCAATCTCTTTAATTTCATTCTCTTGGCATTAATACTATTTTCTACAACACATGCATTGAAAACTCGTGTTTTTCACCCTCTGAAACGGTATAAAAACACGAGTTTTTAATACTATTTTATACGCCTCAGGGAAATAAACCGTGGTTTATTGCCCTGCACCAGCAGGAAAAACCACTTTACTTCCCTTGGTGTATAAAATATCGTATTCACTACAGGGCAAAAAGTTTTTTTTTACTCATGCGATTGTATCCCTCGGCTTTGCTTCGGGATAGAATCTTCGCATTCGTCAAAAAAAATGTTTGCCCTGTAGTGAATAATATACTATTCTACACACATGCATTGAAAACTCGTATTTTTTATCTTTCGAAACGGGATAAAAACACGAGTTTTTAATGCGTGTGTTGTATAAAATAGTATTAATGCCAAGAGAATGAAATTAAAGCGATTGAATTTCCAATAAGCCAATATTTTCGTTAGGCAAAGATCTTCGATGTAAAATTTTTAATTTCATTAGAATTGTTTTTTAAACTCTGCTGCTGGAACAGAGAGTGACATGTTTTTATATTGAGAATGAGACGAAAAATTGTTGGATCGAAATTTTAACCGAAAAATAATAATAAAAGCCACACATTGTTCGTAACATTAAGAGTTATCCTTTGTATGAGAGTAAATGCATAATAAATTATTGACTTGGTCGAAAAATATTTCATGTTATCTCTCAGTAAAAAAAATGTTTAATTATTTTTCCAACCGTCCGGCGTCTTTCGCCTGCACGTATCACATTCGCATACCCCATTTAAGGTAGTTCTATCGCTGCAGACTAGTCAATTAGCTATAAATGTCTAAATGATGATTCCTAAAAATATTGGATATATGGGTTAAAATTAATAAATATTAAATAAGCTTACCCAGGTGAATAAAATTAATCAACTGTTTATTATAAATAATTATGTAACTAGTAAAATAGTAATTGCAACGACTCAAGTATTACTAGATCTCGTATGATATTTACGTGTGGCAACGTTGCGTTTTCTTTCTCTTTTCATTCTCGTGCCCTCTCACTCTCTCGCCCGCTCTATTGACGTTGACGCGGAGAGGTTATGTTGTTCGACTTGTCAAATACCGCTTTCGTTTCGATATCGCGTTGCCACATTTTTTCACCGTCACGACATTATGCCATAAGTTGTGTATCACTACCCGGATGCTCGTATTAAAATCAGTATAGCTTAAAAAATTGGTCGACAATCATATTTTTTTTTAGGCCCGTTAGATTTTTACATGTTTAATGAATCTAAGTTTCGTTTTTTGTAAGAATCTTTTGGATTTTCGATAAGATATATCGTTTTAAAGTGACCGGAAATCGGTTCTTCTATATGCCGAAGCAAATTTGCCTTGAGGAACTGGCATTTTCAAGTATTAATTTCTCCGTAATTAGGTCGATAAGGGGCATTGACGTTTCGCGAAATGAATAAATATATTAAAATTGAAGATATAAAAAAAAAAAAATTTAAATCTTATGGATTAGTTACCCCGATAGAACTACCTTAATTCCCATATTTCGTTTTATTACTTGAGACCCCCCCATAATATTGTCCGCAGTCACTCTTTCTGAATGCACTTCTGCCTCGCATCCGCACAAGGGCACAGGGAAACTGCAAAAAACCTGGCAGATACAAGCGACTATATTTTAATCACTTTCAGTTAGTTGTATTACCATTGGAAACCGAGAAAATATGCCTTCCGATCAGTAGCCAGCGCGCAATAGTACGAGCGGTCGCGACACTATAACAGGTATGATAATATTTTCCAACTTGATACATATCACTCCTTCCCTCATTAATTGGAGAACACGAAGCGGCGCTGCTGCCTTACATAGACCGAACGACGCGGAAAAAAAATTTTTAAACATTTTTTTTTTCGTGTTATCTAGGATCATAATATTTTCGGATGTTATTTATTACCCTATATAGGGGAGGGGTGGGACCAAAAGAAAAGCCGGTGCTGCCAGCCCCCTACACAACCCTTACCTGTGGCAGCATCGAGAGAAGTACCCCTAAAATTTGATTATCGCGTATCATCATATTTTTTAAAAAATCAAGTGGCAGCAGCAGATAAATGACCAAATTTCGCCATTTAATTCCATTTTAACAGCATTTACCCGGTTCTTTTCGATTTTAAGTCATGAAATACGCGTGTCAATATAATTTACAATAAACATTGCGTGTCGTTGATTGTTTAAACAAATAAAATTCTATATCTCATTTGACATTGTTCGATTATTCCGTCATTTTCCTTGTTTATTTTTTCTATATTTACCATGTCTTTCGTTAGAATTGAGTATGAATACGTTTTCTTCGTAAAAACAATACTTGGAATCATTGTTTAAACAAATGAGATCCCACAAAGTATTCCAATGCCACGGATTTTTCAGCCGTTTTTTTCGATTATTCCGCGCTTATTGTGGCATGTGCGCATCCTTTCCGCTTTATTTCTCAAGACAAGGATTGCTAAAATAAATTAAAAGTATTCTACTGTGAACGTGAATATTTTTGATCAATTTTTTGCAGGAATCGGGTCTGCATGGTCTTTCATATAAAATAAAAATAATTTTCAGTGCTGTCAACCCTTTACTGTCATATTTAGGCCCCAGGTCGCGAAAAAAAAAACCAAAAAAATGGTTTAAACAATTTTCGACTTCTAGACAATACTGGAAATGGTTAATTTTTTGTTTTAACCTTTTTTCGTTGCATTCCAACAATGCAAATTTCAACATCATGTATAAACTTAGTCCTACCATATGCATTGTTAGATCCTCGGACTATAGAAATATAGAAAAAAACAAGCTGCAAATTGAAATTTGAAAATCGCTTCCTCGGAATTTCGGATGATGCTCAAAGTCCCCTCTGTGAGGAACTATCTTATTAAATTTTGGCTTCCTTATAGAGGAAGCTTCAAGCATCATGTGCAACTCCGAGGAAGCAATTTGCAAATTTAAATTTGCAGCTCGTTTTTTGAGTAATTTCGTCAAAGCGGAATATTTTCAAATTTCATTAAATCTGAACTCGTCGACTGATTTTCTCCGAATTTCATAACAATATTATTTTTAAAATACTCTATTCATATTATCAAATGCTGCTCAACTTTTTGAAATTTGCAAAAGTAATATTAAAAAGGTCACTATTCGAAATTTTTGAAAAAATCAAAGTTTTTTAAAATTCGAATGCATTTGGGGACGATGACAGCCTACCGAAAATTCATGCAATAATCCGAAAAATGAAAGCAACTTAATAGCTCGTTTTGTTCACTTAGCAACATTAGCTAACTAGGAACATGATCCCGACCCTTGCATTTCGACACCTTAACAGGTGAAACAAATAACGAGTAGCTCACAAAAATTCATGATACAATACGAGGAATAAAAAAGACCCAATGGCTCGTTTTGTTTCATTTCTTAACATTGGCTAACTAGCAGCCCGATCTCTACACTGACGTTTCCACACCTTAACTGGTGATACAAATAACGAGTAGCGCATGAAAATTCATGAAATAACCCCAGGAATGAGAAGGACCTAATGGCTCGTTTTGTTTTATTCGGTAACATTGGATAACTAGCAGCCTGATCTTGACACTTATATTTTGACACCTTAACATGTGAAACGAACAACAAGTAGTGCACGAAAATTCATAAAATAATCCCAGGAATAAAAACGAATTTACGGCTAGTTTTGTTTCATTTGGTATCTTTGGAAAACTCGCAGCCCGATCTCGACACTTAACTTTGGACACCTTGACAGGTGAAACAAATATCGAGTTTTTGACGAAAATTCACGAAATAATCCCTTGAATAAAAACGACCCAATGCCCCGTTTTGTTTCATCTGGTAACATTGGATAACTAGCAGCCCGATCTTGGCACTTACATTTTGACACCTTAACAGGTGAAACAAATAACGAGTAGCGCACGAAAATGCACAAAATAATCTTAGGAATCAAAAGGACCCTATGACTCGTTTTGTTTCATTTAGTAACATTGGCTAACTAGCAGCCCGATCTCTATACACTTACATTTCGACTCCTTTACAGGTGAAACAAATAACAAGTTTCGTAAGAAAATTCATGAAATAATCCCAGGAATGAAAACGAGCTATATAATGGCTCGTTTTGTTCCATTTATTAAAATTGAATAACTAGCAGACCGTTCTCCACACTTACATGTCGTCAGCTTAACAGGTGAAACAAATAACGAATCTCACACGAAAAGTCATAAAATAATCTCACGAATAAGAAGGACCCTATGGTTTTTTTTGTTTTATTTGGTAACATCGGATAAGGAGCATCCCGATCTCGAGGTTTACATTTTCACATCTAAAGAGGTGAAACAAATAACGAGTCTCGCACGAAAATTCATAAAATAATCTCAGGGATCATAAGGAGCCAATGGCTATTTCCGTTTCATTTCTAAACATCGGATAACGAGTATACCCCGATCACCCGACTTACATTTTGACACCTTAACGGGTACAACAAATTATGACGCTCGCGCGAAAATTCATAAAATAATTTTAGGTATCAGAACGGCCCAATGGCTGTTTTCGTTTCATTTGTTAACATCGGATAACGAGCAGCCCGATCTCCAGATCCAATTTTTCCAACCTTGAGAGGCGAACCAAGTATCCAGTTTGAGCGCGTAAAATCATAAATTTGTCTCACCGATCCGAAGGACCCAGTGCCCATGTTTGTTCCATTTCTTGAGGTCGAACAACGAGCAGCCCGATCTCGAGGCTCGTATTTTCCAACTTTCAGTGGTGAAACAAATAGCGCGCATGGCACGAAAAATCATTGTGTGTTTTCAGGGATCTAGAGAACCCTACGTTTGTGTATGTTTCCTTATTTCTAAATATCGGGTGACGAGCAGCCCGATCACGAGGTTCACATTTCTCAACCTTAAGGGGTGAAACAAATCTTTGATGCATGATGAAAAGACGTTACATGTGGTTTAAGCCATAACAAACATTATAGCTATATTTTCTCCATTTTCTGGCTTCATATTACGAGCAGCCCGATTGCAAGCTTTTTACCCAGCAACCTTTAAAGGTGAACGGAAACGCAATTGCTGCATGAAAGATGGTCTAATATTTTTTGGGACTAATAAAAAACCCCATTGTACCCGTTTGTTTCATTTGTTAACATTGGATAAGGAGGAATCCGATCGCGAGGTTCCCAGTTGTAAATCTTAAGAGGTAAATTAAATCGTGAGTGCGGTATTGCATATCGTGAAATATGGTGAGGAACCCAAAAAACTCCACAGCCATATTCTTTTTTTTTTTATTGACTTTCGATAAGAAGTCGTTCGATAGCGAGCTTCATACTTGAGCAATCTTAATAGGTGAAATAGAACGCAAGCGCTGCTTGAAAAATCGCTGAAAATTATTCGGGACGAAAAAAACCCCACGGCGATTTCTCTTTTATTTTGATACCTTCTACATCGAGCATTTCGATTGCGACCTTCATCACTTATCACAGGTGAAACATATTGCGCACATAATGCACGAATGGTCGTGAAATATTATTGGGGACCAACAAATCCGAATGTTTGGGACAATCTCTTCTCTTGTTTCGACTCGTTCAAATATTTCAAAATGAGAAATTTCTTGTCTCGCCTCGTATTATCGAGAAATTTCTCGTCTACGCGGTCTCACTATTGCGAACGTAAAGAAATGCTAAATCGTGGAAAAACACAATTCTCAATTATTGTATACTATATAAACCATTATATAACTATTTTATAAAATAATTTTATGAAATGATTTCTATTTACATACGTCTATAGCTACAGCAATTTATTTGGGTACCGATTGAAAAAAAAAAAAAAAAATATGAAAAACATTCGTGTCAATATCATTGCCGAAGTGTGCATGATTTAGTCATAATTCGAAAAATAAGTTTCGTTCGATAAACATATTTCCGTGTATAAGCAAGTTATGCGACGTATACAGTATTTAGAGACGCCACCACGTCATTTCGGCATGGGGCGAAATACTTGTCTCGAGTCGCTACCGGGACTCTTGATATATCGTCTTTTTTTTTTTTTTTTTCCGGTAATCTGCTGTGAAATTATCATGGTTCGATTCATACTCAATTGTTTTATTCCCATTTGACGTTCCGATAACCGTCATCTCCTTTGCGGGAAATAGTTTAAATCATTCGTGCTAAACATCAACGATTGAAATCAGCGATCTTATTGAATTATCGTATGTGAGAAAAAATGTAAAAAAATACGAAAGAAACGTTATGCATGTGCCCGAAATTCTTGGACGTATTGTGGTCGGGTTGGTGCCATTTGTGAACGAGTTGTCGGCGTCTCCGAATTTAAATCAGCAGCAGCTCGGCGAAATTTGCGATTTCGTGTACCGCAAGAAACTTTCATCCAAGCGCAGAACGTGCATCTTGAGTTTCCTGCGACGAAAGATGAAGGGGATCATCGATTTTATAAAAGAAAAAAATATTAAAACATATTCATCGGAGGATCTGCAGTTGTGAGTATGAAAAATATTTTTGATACGACAAACTTGTTTTCACTCTAATTTGGGGAGTCTCTACATTTTTATTTTCAACTTGTCTCGTATGATGGTAAATAAATGGACGCTGTTATTCTGGAGTAATTTTATTTTAACCCATTAGCGGCCAGAGGACGCAATTTTGACATCTAAGTTTGAGCTGTTGCCATGTAATGAATTCGAGCAGAAAAAATCGAGAACCACTGTTCCCTATGTTTTCGAGTATGCTCTTTCGAATGGTGATGGTTAAAATTGCGCCAGAAAAAATTTGACCATCGAAAAATCGAAAATACGCCAAAAAACGTGATTTTTCGATGACGTTTTTTTTTTAATGACTTTTCGTTCCCTGTCGACTTTTGTTCATGCCTAAAACCAACTTATATCGCGACCTCGATGTCTGAACTAAAAATACATGAGTTCATCTTTTTTTTTTACGTTTTGGTTAGTCAAAATGGCGGCCGGAATGAAAATTTTTTTCCCGAAACTTGGCGAACTTTTTTCTCGAAAACTATGGACTTGAGCAAAAATTGTTTAAGAACAAAAATGTCTTAAAATTAGTCAAAGAACACGTTTGATTTTTTTTTTGAAGGATCTGATGAAATTTTGGTTTTTTTAAAAAATTACGAAACGGCAATTTCGACAAACGTCATCAAAAAGTCTCAAACTACGATAAACTTTTATATTTACACACAAAATTGAAAAAAAAAACGTCTTCACCCATTATTAAATGTTGCACGATTTTCACCGCGTGGAGGTAGACGTTAATGGCTAATGACGATTAATGGCTAAAATTTAATTAGATTAATGGCTAAAGACGTTTTTTTTTTCAATTTTGTGTGTGGATATAAAAGTTTATCGTAGTTTGAGACTTTTTAATGACGTTTGTCGAATATGCCGTATCGTAATTTTTTCGAAAAACCAAAATTTCATCAGATCCTTCTTTAAAAAATTCGAAAGTGTTCTTTAACCAATTTTAAGACATTTTTGTACTTGAACAATTTTTGCTCGAGTCCATAGTTTTCGAGAAAAAAATTCGTCAAGTTTCGGGAAAAAAAATTTCATTCCGGCCGCCATTTTGGCTAACCGAAACGTAAAAAAAAAAAGATGAACTCATGTATTTTTAGTTCAGACATCGAGGTCGCGATATTAGTTGGTTTTAGGCATGAAAAAAAGTCGACAGGGAACGAAAAGTCATTAAAAAAAAAAGTCATCGAAAAATCACGTTTTTTTTGCGTATTTTCGATTTTTCGATGGTCAAATTTTTTCTGGCGCAATTTTAACCATAACCATTCGAAAGAGCATACTCGAAAACATAGGGAACAGTGGTTCTCGATTTTTTTCTGCTCGAATTCATCATATGGTAACAGCTCAAACTCAGATGTCAAAATTGCGTCCTCTGGGCGCTAATGGGTTTAATGGTGCATTCGTTGTAATATCTCAGATGGTTTGTGTTAAAAAATCTACAAACTGAACGGCTCCTTTTGTAAATTGGCTACATTACTCATAAACAATAGTATGTACAGTTTACAGCACTCACTACGACAGTGGGAATTGACGAAATATACACTACCGTCCATAAGTATGGGGACACTCGCCCCAGATCCAAGCCACACAAGAAGTTGTATCGCTCTTTGAAAAATGAAGATATCTCAATTTCCCAAGCGGCGTTCTAAAAAGGACATATTTAGTTTCATTTACATTTTTGGAAAAAATTTTGCGATTTTTTTTGAGCCCGGTACGCACTTTGAAAGATGGTCATTTTTTGGCTATTTTTGGAGGGTAGAAATTTTCCCGCATATCTCGTAAAAAAAAAATTTCAACTTTTTTCCCGTGAAAAACTTGGAGCGGGGAGTACAACCTTCAATCTCATTTTTTAAAAAAATGTTTACGATTTTTTTTCGCAAAGATATTTAACTTTTTGCAAAAAACGACCATATTTATAAGGGGTAGTCTCACTCTGAAACTACTGGGTTTTCGTAAAACTACTAAGAAGGTAAAAAATTGCATATAATTATTTTGGATGTATCACATTTTTTTCAGAATTAAAAAAACAAATTCGAAAAAAAAAATTTTTTTTTTAATTAAAAAAATTTATTTGTCAAAATTTTTTCTTAATTCAACGAAATATTTTTTTTATCGTGAAAAATCGGGTCTCTTACCTCATCGACACGGCTTTTTCATCGAAAAAGCCACCTTTCGCTGCGATTACAGCTTTGACGAGACGTGGCATCCGCTCGACGTTCGAAACAAATGTAAACAAAACGACGATGAAAAAGCCGTGTAGATGAGGCAAGAGACCCGATTTTTCACGATAAAAAAAATATTTCGTTGATTTAAGGGAGTACCCTCGGTAAATCAATTAACAAACAGAAAATTACGAAAATTTGCAGAGATGTCAAAATCTTTCCAAAAATGACTCAGTTAAAATTTTGTAATCTTTGGTTGACTTTGAAAGAAGATATTAAGGGGGGGGGGGGGTAGGGTTTTGAGGGTTCAAAAAAAGTGATTTTTTTTATTGCATATTATGAAAGTATAGTAACTCAAGAATGTTGTCTGTTAATAGGAAGTCAATCAGAGCAAAACTCACAAAGATATAGCTTTGGAAGTAGGCGTGTCTCGAACGACTACCTGAGCTGAGCTGAACTTTAAACGCGTTTTTCTCAAATCGATGTTTTTTGAGTCGGTGCACTCTGTATCTCAAAATCTATTCAACCGATCGTTCTCAAATTTTTTACAGTATTTCCTTACATAATTTATGAGGTAACCCTGTTGAGATTTTTTCGTTTTTGATTTTATTTTTTTTATTATTAACAACAATAGTCATGAATTTAGGCCAAAAATCGGTATTTTCACTTTCACGTCTTGTAAAAAGTTCAAAAATTTAAAAAAAATGGAAAAACTCGACAGAGATACCTAGAGGGACATAAAAATTAAAGGAAAAACTTTGGTTATTTCATTTCAGATGATCCAGTGCTGAGGTATGACGTGCACCGCAAAATGTATTTTTTCTGAGGCACCTGCGAAGAATTGCTGCCATTCGGTCAATTTTCAATATTTTTCAACCAATATTTCACAGAATATAGTTCAATTACTACTCTTTAATGTACAATAATCAGAAATAAATTTACTTTCACCGTACGCCCAAAAAAAAATCTGTAAAAACCTGTTTTTTTCTGCCTTCAAAACCCTACCCCCCCTTAATCATTTCATTTCGAAGCTCTTAACATGGGGTCTTATGGGAATCTATGATTATGACGCACATTATCATTTATCAAGTTGGAATTAACAAACAGATTTTGATAAAATTTGAAGGAGATGTAAACGAATATCCCACGAACATTTTTCTCTTTCCAAAACATGTAAAGCTTGCTTGTGTTAGGAGAAATAACTAAAAAAAAGACAAGATTTTCGAGCAATTCACAAACGTGGCAACACGACAGCCGTCAATTGCATCATTTTTAAAGTCGTCGTTCAGGTTAGAAATATTTCTTTTCCCGTAAACACTGGGAATCGATTTTCCCACTTCACTTTGTCGCACTCGATTATCATAAATTCTTTTGGAAAATTTTTTTCTTCTCCAATAATACCTGTTTTCGCTCATTTTTCAAATTAATAATACACACAGAAACCGCTCGCTGGCTGCTTCAGTGTCAAATACATAAGTATTATACTTGTACGTGAGCACGTACACTAAAGCAAGGGATGCGATGTTGCCAAATTATATACTACGTTACTCAAGTAGAAGGTTAAAGTTCTCTGACTTACGTCGTACCGAGGGTACTTCCTTAAGAAAAAATTTTGAAAAATAAATTTTTTTAATAAAAAAAAAACTTTTTTTTTTCGAATTTGTTTTTTTAATTCTGAAAAAAATGTGATACATCCAAAATGATTATATGCAACTTTTTACCCTCTTAGTAATTTTATGAAAACCCAGTAGTTTCAGAGTGAGACTACCCCTTATAAATATGGTCGTTTTTTGCAAAAAGTTGAATATCTTTGCCAAAAAAAATCGTAAAAAATTTTCCAAAAAATGAGATTGAAGGTTGTACTCCCCGCTTCAAGTTTTTAACGGAAAAAAAGTTGAAAAATTTTTTTCACGCGATATGCGGAAAAATTTCCACCCTCCAAATATAGCCAAAAAATGGCCATCTTTCAAAGTGCGTACTGGGCTAAAAAAAATCGCAAAAATTTTTCCAAAAAAGATAAATGAAGCTAAATATGTCCTTTTAGAACGCTACTTGGGAAATTAAGATATCTTCATTTTTCAAAGAGCGATACAACTTCTTGTGTGGCTCGGATCTGGGGCGAGTGTCCCCATACTTATGGACGGTAGTGTATGTATATATTTTTTTATTTCTGTTGAAATTCCAACGAAAGTCGAGAGAGTGTTTCTATGGGATTGAAGAATTGAAAAAAAAATTTCATCGTTATTAAAATATGTGAGAGCACATGGTCGCCACGAAAGAAATCATTGCGAGGTACCGAAATGGAGAGTTTTATCGAAAAAACAAAAACGCGAAAATTCGGAAAAGGTTTGGGTTTGGGATACATTTTTTTGAGCTTCACCGCCTGATTATCATTTGTAGTGCCAGAATGAAAGGTTCTGTCGAAAATAAAAACTCGAGAATTAGGAAAAGTAGCCAAAGTATATAATTACCGAAATGAGTTATTGAGAACTCATTTTTCTCAAGATCATGAGAGTTAGTCAAAATTATATTGAACAATTATCAATTTCAAATTACCCAAAGGAATTTTAATGAAGGAATAATTAGTTTTATTTATTCGGAATAATTACTATTCAATTTTTAAAATCGCAATTACTTCAATTTATTGTAATGATACTTCAAAAAAGTACAATTATTTCGACTCATTGCAATTAAATTGTTGTTTCACGACATACAAATTCATGATTTACAGCCGTAATTCTCTTTTATTAATAATTATATAATTTGATAATGTTCACGTTACTACCACGACACGTAAATGATTGCACGAATCCCTAAGGACGTCCCTCGACTTAGTTACAAACGATGAATTATTATTATGGTAAATTAATAAATATCATTGTATAGTTTCAGAAACGTTTTTTATGCAATGAATTTCACAAAAAATACAATTTCACAAAAAAAAAAATTTCGTTTAGTAAGTCTCATGAAAATAAAAATAAAATTTTTTTTACACAGTCAAACGTTCGAGCAAATAGGCATGGCAGCCGAAAAACATTTACACTCGTATATTGAGCCTAGTGACTCTGACTCTGCGCTCAATACGTACGTAATTTATATAATTATCAGCATCCCAGACATCATAATGTAACGTTCAATACGACAAAACGACGAAGTTTTCATTCTCAACTCCATCAGCCCCCGAACCGAAGCTCAAAATGAGCCACTCTTCCTCCAAAAAAGAGGGGAAGCGCATAAAGAGGACGATCCAGGACCATCGTGTTCCTCACGGGGTCACAACCACGGTGATGATGGTCCCGAATCCCGCTTCAGTTTTCCGTGCAGTGAAAGCACAACGGTAGGAAAAAGTGTCACAGAGGAGGTCTCAAAATAACAATGAAAGTGTCGTTGGAGTTTTATTAGTTAATTTTTTTCCACGTAACTTTTATTGGATAGATCCAGAGTATCGGTTTTTGGCCATAGTGTGTGACAGCGCTTGAGTTTTCTTGATTTTATAACGAGACGCTGTCACGTCTATGAGTAAAATGTTACAAATAATGAGGACATGTAAATCTTTTGTTTCCGGTCACATGCAGATTCAACATCCAGACTCGAATGAGGCGGAGTTGCAACGGCAGATTTTTGAAATTATTCCCCCTCCGAAAGCAACGCGCGTGCGAAAAACTCAATTGCAGCTGCTCCTGGAGGCTAAGCGGTCTCAGTAGGCCAGTTCCGGGGAACATAATAGTATATTATGCGGCAAGCGCATAAAGTGACCGTTTTCGAGCGAGGTTATGTTTTTAGAACGAACCGAAAGCGAGCCAGGCAAAGCCAACGGAGAGTTCTAAAAACATCACCTCGCTTGAACAGTCACTTTAGGCGCACGCCGCATACCATATTTTTTTTGGCACAGGTATAGATAAGGTACATTTCGACGCCTGTTATCGATCCGCGAAGTAGTACTTGTCGTGGATAACTTCGTAGCTGACACGAAAATTTTTTCATGGCAGGTCTGAGACTCGTGCCCGTACTGCGCATGACAAGTGCAACGAAAAAACTTTTTACGGCACTTGTCAAGTGCAACGAAAAAACTTTTTACGGCACTTGTCATGCGCAGTACGGTGCACGACTCTCAGAACTGCCATAAAAAATTTTTTCCACATTCTAACCTCGAAATCGCAACTTCGTTGCGCTTTCTCGGCTCTCATGAGGAAAAATTATGTTCGATACTCGTACGAAAAGGCTCTTTGACGAAACTCGTTGCAGCACTCGCCTTCGGCTCGTGCCGTAATTCTCTCGTTTCGTCAAAAAAGCCTTTGCGTACTCGTGTCGAAACGTACTATTTTTGTGTCAGTTGCGAAGGTAGTCACGAAAAGTGCTGCTCTACGGATCGATAATAGGCGTCTAAAAGTGGCTTTTCAATGTCTGTGCCGTAAAATAGTACATTTCGACACGAGTACGCAAAGGCTTTTTTGACGAAACGAGAGGATTACGGCACGAGCCGAAGGCGAGTGCTGTAACGAGTTTCGTCAAAAAGCCTTTTCGTACGAGTATCGAACATAATTTTTCCTCATGAGAGCCGAGAAAGCGCAACGAAGTTGCGATTTCGAGGTTAGAATGAGGAAAAAAAATTTTTCGTTTCACCTTCTTCCTATATACTTATTCACTGACTTTTTTTGTTAATTCTTGTTGAAGTAAATGCTTACCTGAAAATAAATTTCACCCCACAATACGCAGTGTGTCATTTCTTTTTTTTTTTTTTACGCAGTGTGTCATTTCTTTTTTTTTTTCATTAATTCCGTCTTAAAACTTTTCATTTAGTTTGAGATCGTTCGTTACAGAACTTGCGGAGCTTGTCACATAAATCTCACTGTATCTGCTCATCGGTATTAGCTTGGCGCAAATCGGTTGTAACAGCTACAGCACTCGTCGATCTTGATCGACGAACGAGCTTGACGAGCGTCAAGCTAACAAGCAACGCACTTTTCCCGATTCTCTCTCTCTCTCTCTCTCTCTCTCTCTCTCTCTCTCTCTCTCTCTCTCTCTCTCTCTCTCTCTCTCTCTCTCTCTCTCTCTCTCTCTCTCTCTCTCTCTCTCTCTCTCTCTCTCTCTCTCTCTCTCTCTCTCTCTCTCTCTCTCTCTCTCTCTCTCTCTCTCTCTCTCTCTCTCTCTCTCTCTCTCTCTCTGAGAGTGCGACTGATCGAGGCGTTAATATTTCCGGCATTGGATTATTGCTGCGTAGTTCTGATCGACGCAAACAAGGAACAAAATCTAGCCCTAAAGCGAGCTCTCAATGCCTGCATTCGATTTATCTACGACCTGCCGCGAGACGCGCATATCTCCGAGTTCTATCGTGTACTGTCCTGGCTCAGCCCGGAATATCGAAGAAGGTACTTCCTGGGTACCCTTACGTATGCGATTCTGCACAGCGGAGTGCCTTCTCGTCTTAGGGAGCTACTCGCTTTCCGTCGCGAGGTCTCGCGGCGACCTCTTAGAGGCTCGGTCCTGGACCTTGCTATCCCGCATGCCAGGACTGCGATTTATCAGGGATCCTTTGCGTACAGCGCAGCTTTTGTCTGGAATGGACTACCTGAGATAGTGCGCGGTGCTCCGTCTATCTCCATTTTCAAAGCCCGTCTACACTCACACCTTCTCCGCGAACAGGGATTTTAATACTCCCTCGCTTGTTTTCCCCAATAACTTTCGCTTGTTTCCCCGTAAAATAGCGTGCTACTGGTTGCTTCTGTATCTGTTAGTAGTATTAGTATAATATAGTTGTATTATCTATATACAGTATTACTATATATAGTGATATTATAGTAAGGTTTAGTAGTATTATTTAGTTTAAGTCTTTAGTATTATATTAACGTTATATATATCACTCATGCACTTTTGTACAACATATGCTGTGCTCTTATGGGCTAACCCCCAGAGCAAATCGGAAAATAAATCAATCAATCAATCAATCAATCTCTCTCTCTCTCTCTCATGCTCCCTCATAATATGGGGCTAGAATGAAATGGTAACGCAGTTACAAGTCATTTTTTGCAGGTATGCATGTGGCGCACAACCCTTTCGCGGAGTCGAATTTCATATAATTAATAAAACGATGTAATAATGATGGTACGATCAGACTATACATGATTCATATAAATGATATAAATAGTGTTAGCACTGATCGAATAATTTTTTTGTCCTGATTCTCTGCGGTGCGGGGTATCGAAAATGTCGAAAAGCCAACAGTTTCATAATATATATATAATCTAAAAAAAACATATTTGCCTTCATATATCATATATACATTTTCTGCCCACAAATTATTCGTCATATTGAACTGTAGATGGTTTAACTACATATAGTATGCATATACACACGATATAATAGAGCACACATTATTCTCATCATATAGATCTATCCTTTGGTAAGAGAGAGTTTTCACTATATATAAAATCTTTCGTTTTCTTTCTTATTTTTATCTGTTCGTCGACCTTCCCAAGACCTCTCACACATATACATAATACAGTTTGTGGTGTGTGGATGATGCTAGCGTGTGTGCGCGCGACGTGACGGGCTGACCATGCACGTTTATATTATTCAGCGCGGTTTAGCTACTACTTTTCGACCGATGTGACGTTACGCCTTTCGGTTATTAGCAACCCCACTCCTTCACTATCCCCGTAGAATAGACATATATAATATGACGAACTGCGTGCGTGTGGTGTCTGGTTGTATTTAAGCTTCGCGAGTCTCTTTGACCATTCTATTTGTATCCGATTGTGCATACAATAACTTTGTGTACGCATATATCAATTATATTTTCTCTGCTTGTTGTGCACGGCTATCGAGCAACAAGTGTTTATTATAAGACGTTATCGTGGATATTATTGTCGGATCGTTATTTACATAGAACGTCTTTCTCTTCGATATTTATATAGGTGTTTTGTGTTTGTTTCATATTTTGCTACCACACGTGTGGCGTCGCGTGTCGCGGCGCGGTATATTATTTTGTGTTTAGGATTTTGATATTGAATTTCATATCGAAAACTGGAATGTGCTCAATTTAGATTTGGCAAAATACCGCGCGACAAGTGTTTATTATAAGACGTTATCGTGGATATTATTGTCGGATCGTTGTATACATAGAATGTCTCTCTCTTCGATATTTATATAGGTGTTTTAGTTTGTTTCATATTTTGTTACCACACGTGTCGCGTCGCGTGTTGCGGCGCGGTGTATTATTTTGTGTTTCGCGAAATTATACGTGTTCCTCGGAGAAAAGATGCTCATTTAGGATTTTGATCTTAAATTTCATATCGAAAACTCGAATTATCTCAATTTAGATTTGGCAAAATACGCGCGTTACAATTATATATTACGCCCGCGGCTGAAGCGATATATATATATATTTCATCATGATGATGAACCCTTCGTCGTCGTCTGAGCAGTAAGTTATATTTATGTACATACACTGAAAAAAAATTTGGTTGAAAAGCTTGAAATACGTTTGATGCAACTAAATTATTTAGTCCCATACGCACGACAAAATATTTGTATAATTTATCAAAATATTTCGATAATGAATTAAATAAATCGTGATTTAAATCAACAAAATTGAGTGTTGCATTAAAATATTGCAAGACTTTGAACGTAATATTTTGTTAGTATAAAAATAATTATATCTTCAATGTACATGTAATTTGTGATCACACAACACCTAAAATCAAATTCACAAAATAATATACTATTCGAACAAAAAATTGAGAAAATAAACAAGAAGCAGTGTATAACAATGAATAAAAATTCAGTTATATCGAGTACGTCTCTATTAACATACAAAAAAAATTTATGTCAACCAAATTGTACGTACGGCTTATCGAACTATTCATACAATTCAAAAGACAATTGAAGTCACCACCACGCTCAAGAGTTTTGTGGTTGCAACACACATTTTAGTATAATCAACTAAAATATATGTGTTCGGCGGGAAAAATTTGTTGTTTCAACTGCACTGAAAAAAAATTCATTTGAATCTAATCTAATTAACTAATGGTATTTATAATCAATAAAATCATAATATATTCATTATGACACCCTAGTCTACATATATATTAGACTGTCTCAAAAAAAATTTTTTTTTTTTTTTCGATCTCCCAAGTCATGAAACCATAGTTAATAACATAATATTGAACCTCGTGAAAGGAAATCGCCGTGCAATTTTTTTAAGAGGTGACGCATTGAGTTTTCGTATTCGCCATTTGATTAACACGTAAGAAATCCAATTTTAACGGTTGGAGGTGGATAATAATTTTTCTATACAACGGACGGAACTCTATATGGTAGCATTTCACAACTTATATGTTTTCTTTGAATTGGCGCATCGTAGACAATTTTTAACTGCACGATCTTCGAAATTTTTAAGATTGCGTAAAACGTGGTTTTTCACCTTTTCGAAAAAAGGGCACCTAGGATAAACGCCTAGCTTCCGCGACTAGGCCACAGTAAAATGCTGAATAATATCTATCAAATACATGAAATACATTTAATTTATTCAATTTAACCGAACTTGATGTGTCTGTCTATCGAGAAAATAAAATTATCAAAAATTTTAATAGAAACTTTTTCGTGTAGAAAAAAAAAAATTTGGTTTTGATAAATACAATTTTTACATTTCGAAGATCGTGCAGTTAAAAATTGTCTATGACGCGCCAATTCAAAGAAAACATATAAGTTGTGAAACGCTACCATATAGAGTTCCGTCCGTTGTATAGAAAAATTATTATCCACCTCCAACCGTTAGAATTGGATTTCTTACGCGTTCATCAAATGGCGAATACAATAACTCAATGCGTCACCTCTTAAAAAAATCGCACGGCGATTTCCTTTCACGAGGTTCAATATTATGTTATTAACTATAGTTTCATGACTTGGGAGATCGAAAAAAAAAAAAAAAAGTTTTTTTTGAGACAGTCTAATATATATATATATACAATATTTATACAGATATATACACGCATGTGTACATCATGAACAGTACATATACATTTCGTATTCCCATATAATTACAATGCTATTATAATCGTAATAATATATATTATGAAACTGTTGGGTTTTCGACATTTTCGATACCCCGCACCGCAGAGAATCAGGACAAAAAAATTATTCGATCAGTGCTAACACTATTTATATCATTTATATGAATCATGTATAGTCTGATCGTACCATCATTACTATATCGTTTTATTATTTATGTAATTCGACTCCTCGAAAGGGTTGTGCGCCATATGCATACCTGCAAAAAATCACTTGGAACTGCGTTACCAGTTACCATTTCATTCTAGCCCCATATTATGAGGGAGCATGAGAGAGAAAAAGAGAGAGAGAGAGAGAGAGAGAGCGATTACATCTTTCGTGTATGTTCGCGAAAGTTTTATTTTTCTGGCGACGACGGCGCGGTCCAGTACGAACTGTCCTCAGCCCCAAAACCCTTGCAAGGCCTCACCTCGTTCTTTGTTCCGTTGTCTAGGAAAACTCTCGTCCAGCAACGCTGCATTTTTAAGTGTTTCCAGACTCGCTCTCCGTAAGCCTCTCGCGCTTGTTATGATACAGGGTGTATACGCACCGGGAAAAACGGGAATATCGGGAAAAACCCGAGAATTTTTTCTACCGGAAAAAAAACCGGGAAAAACACGGGATTTTTTTCCTCGGTTTCCGTATACACCCTGTGATATTGGACCCCTTGGTCCAAGCTCGAAAACGTTTACTTCAAATAATAATTTGACTGTTTGGTATTTATTTATTTCTGCAAATCAGCGATGTTAAATTGGTGCTGAAATAAACATTTCATTTAAAGAAAAAAAGTACTTGAAAATAGCCCATTACCTCGTCCTTTGCGACATTCCCTAAAGTATGGGGAATTGATTCATCAATAATGCATCAATAATGAATGCTGACCGCTGCGCCGTTAGACCGATACGCATCACGCACAAGCAAATAAAAATTAAGCGATGGAAGCCGAAGCAATGATTTTTATTTAAATTCGTAATGAAATTTGTTTATTAATCCTCAGATCTAAGAAACAAAAATCAGAGGGCTACTGCGTCATAGAATACGCAGAAACCCATGCGAAAGCCATCGTCGGTATCTACAATCTGTTGTATAAGGATAAAAGTACTGGGCTATACGAAAAACGTTGCGACAACGAGAAAATAGACTATCTCTTTTCGCAAAGAAATTCCGCCAATTCGAACCCTGACGAGCATTCACTGAGAATCCGACGGACGTATAATGGCCGAAGCTGGTACAGTTTGGTCAATCTCCTCTCGCACGCAGCCGGTGAGCATAAACACCATTGCCGGTGAGCATCCATTTTGCATTGATTTTTGCGATAAAATGATGTTACATTTTGCCCAAAGACACACGGGAGAAATGCGTCCAATGGATAAGAGAAGCGGAAGGAAATACTGGTCGAGGGTGTCGAATAAAGCGACGAAAAAATGTAAACGCCACTCCGCTGAATCGACCGAGCCCGAACATCAAAGTCAAGAGACTCCGTGCTAACGTGGTGGAAAAATGGCAGGCAAGAAAAAAAATAGTGAGTCGCATATGCTCGTGTTAAAAAATTTAATATCCAAGATGCCGTGAAACGACACCCGAATTAATTCCATCACTTTTCTATTGTATTCCTCTACTGCGAAGAAACAATTGCACGTGGTCCGATCGATGAGGAAACGAAATGCCGGACTGAACGTTCTTGATACCTTCGACACAAATGAAAAGGTATGTTCGATGCGATATGACGAAGCGACGATGCAAGTAATGTGCTGTGATACAATTTCCATGAATAGCCCGATTGTTGAGCGAACAAATTTTTTAAAAGCTGACTGATTGCGAACTTTGATTCGTGGTCTCACTGGACAACATATTTATTCTCTACTGTAGTCATTTTCAATCGCTCGTTATTATTATACGACAAGAGCCCCTACGTTCAATAAAATTTGAGGTCCAAGTTTTGAAATATGGAAATTGAAAATTCCCATACCACCATGACTAATAATTTTGTATGTATTTGTCTCCTACACCAGTAACTGTTTTGTTAAGAGTCGTAACATTTTCCGTTAGGTGCCGGAACAACTAGCTGTGATATATTCCGCGATAGATACGGAGGTACCTAATAATGTGCAAACAGAAGATTCGAAAAAACAATCCGACGACTTTGATTCTGAAGAGAAGGAGGGCGATGTTGTTATGCCTGTGTCGATCCCGAAAATTGCAACTTCAACTGATTCAGCGATGATGAAGTCCGACAGCAATGAAAGCAGTTACATTGTGATGACAAGTGTACAGGAAACAAGAATGAGCGACGATAAACAACCACCCGACAATGATGTGAGTACGAGAATTTCAAGTAAACTGATATGGCTGATACCGTTGACATATGAAAGAACACGTCCGATTTTTTTTTCCTACTATAGGTATTGTTCGTCGACATGAGCAATGTACTCGAAGAGAGCGTCATGTCTGAAAGTATGGGCACAACGAAAGATCCTCTAGAGTATTCTCAATCATCGTTCAGCAACAATGTAGATAAATTTTTTTGAAGAATCGTATAACAATATCGCGAAGTATATCGCACATAAAATATTATTTAATTATTCATTGTCGACAGAATTATTTCTCGGAGTTACAGCCATTCGATTTATCGATTACAAAAAAGATGTCTCCGGATGTGGCCGAAAAGCGAAGAACCAACGAACGCGTACCGTTATTGTCGATGTCGCCCAGTGACGGTTGGACTGTGCCATCGTCCAGTATCAGAGAAGGAAAGGAGAATTCTGAAGGCGCAGCGGTAAGCAATGGATTTATTCTTATTGTATTTTGTCATGAACCGTAACCTTTGTCATGAAGCCGAAGACGTACAATGCAAGTCCGAGAAAATGTTTTTTTTTTCCAAAGCATTGAAATGAAGTGAAATACGCAATTATTTTGCTCGTAAAAAAAGTTGGTGGAATTAACTGACCTGGAACAATAATTTTAAGACAGGAAGGGTTTGATACCAGTCAATTCGTTCGATGTGAAAGGGAAAGTAAAAAAAATAGCGTTTCTCAGATCATTTGTATGATGTGGGGAAAAAAATGGAATATGAATGTTCTTAAATGTTGGTTGTATTTTTTGGGTTGAGGTCATTGAGTAAAAAAAATGATATGAACAAAAAATGATGAGGGTCGTGGCCTACGTCAATTTCCTTGAAATGCCTCAAATATTTATTTATTTATTAAAAATTAATCGATCGCGACACCAATCACGACCATAATCGATTGTTTTATCAATATAAACAGTAAGGCAAAATAAACGAAGAATGCTTAACCCAAGAGAAATACATTCGATACCGGGATACAGTAAAAAAAAAAAATCATTCCATATTGTATAAGAATATCGCAAAGTGTATCGCACATAAAATATTATTAAATTATTAATTTTTTACAGGATTGTTGCTCCCAGTTACTGCCATTCGATTTATCGATCAGAAAAAAGATTTCTCCCAATGTGGCCAAAAACCGACAGACCAACCAACGTGTACCCATATCGTCGGTATCGTCGGTGCCGCCCATTGCCGATGGGACTGTGCCATTATCAAGGATAGGAGAAGAAAAGGTGGATGTTGAAAGCGCAGTGGTAAGAAATGTTATTTTATCGATTTTTTTTTCTCACGAACAGAAGCCTAAGACGGAAAATGAAAATTTGAGAACATTTTTTTTCCAAAGCATTGAAATGAAATAAAATACCCAATTATTTTGTTTAAAAAAAATTTGGTGCAATTATGTGACATCGAACGATTATTTGAAGAATGGAAGGAGAATGAAACTATGTTTTTTATTGTTGAAGTTATATAAATAATAAATATAAATAAAAGAAATGGAAGCTGTACATAATTTTTGGTTTTTGCTTTTTTTCTCAAGGTCTCTTTTAAAGAAATAATAATACGTCATAGCTGTTTTTGAAAGCTATTTATTATAAATGAGCACATCGTCTGTATACGATTTTATAACAAAACACTCATTAATGGGTTGTTAATACCTTTTTTAAGTTGCTGAAAAGTCTTATAAACAATTATGACATATTAATATTTATTTATGAGAGATATCGAGAAAGAAGGCAAGTACGAAAAAAAAATGGCAGATTGCCTTGAAATTATGAACGCTTATTATTTGCATTCCTTTGAAAAAATGAAATTATAAATGTTATAAAATTGTGGTTGTATTTTTTGGGTTGAGGTTCTTGAGAAAAAAGTTATTGTAAATGAAAAATGATGAGGGTCGTGGCCTAGGTGAATAGGTTTGAAATGCCTTATTTATTTATTTATTCGCTTATTGAAAATTCATCGATCGCAGCAATCGCGACCATTGCCGACTGTCATATCGATGATGAAACTAACGAAACATGAACGCATAAGACTTCGTCCGAGGGGAAATACATTGGATACCGCGAAACATGAGTCCGAGGGAGCATCGTGCTATAAAAACGACAATGAGGTATTGTCGCATGTGTGAAATATCTCTGTTAAACGAATAAGTAGTGTTTAAACCGCTCACCCCTGTCAACAATAAATATATGGGACACTCCACGCCAAATCAGCCACTGCTGGACCTTTGCATCTGTAAATGTTTTTTTTAGCTCATGATAAAGAACTGACCCGAATTTTTTCAAATATTTATCTCAAAAAATGCACCCAATACGATTTATTGAAAAATTTTCTATTTTTTTTTGTTTGTAACTTCCTGAAAAATGAAGCGATTCGAACCAATGAGGGGGTTGAACTTTTTGTTTTCAAATACTCTTGCGTTTAGGATTATTTTAAAAATCGTTCATGCCTCAATGCAATCAGTCTTTTCAATGTGAAGCATAAAATCGCATTTTCTATATTGATTGTCTCCTTCGATTTTTTTCCTTTTTTTTTTATGAAAAACTGTTATTAATTCAAAGAATTTTAAGCCTAGTTGTATAGTGGGCAATTTAATCTTTCTATTTGAAAAAAAAAAAAAAATTCTGAAATTAAATTAAATGAAATGAAATTAAATCCAAAATGTCTATAATTCGGTGAAAAATGGAACGAAGCGTATGGATAATAGACGAAAAATTAATGTTTTCGAATGCAATTGTTAAATCTGTAAAATTTTCCCGAAAGACATCGTCTGTGAAATATAAACACGGCAAACTTTTCATTCTTGGCATTATATACAAGAAACAATGACTTGTTCTTAGTATTCTGGAAATATGAGGAATTTGTGAAAATAATTAATTAATTTCTAGACAAAAACCCGATTGTGGGTTCCTGGTATCGCGAATATCAGTAGCAGTCATCACATGCACTCCAGTAGCCACATGTTTTCGGGTTACAGGAGCGCTGCAGTCGGTACTGTGGATCGCTAAAGACACTCCTACCACGCACAATAAATTCAAATTTGATGAAAAATATCTTTCAGGAAAATTTTACAGACTAAACATTCGAAAAGATAAATGTTCGATCTCTTATCCATACGCTTCATTCGGTTTTTCACCGAATTGTAGACATTTTACAATTAATTTAATTCAATTTAATTTAATTTGAGAAAAAAAAACAATAGAATATTTTTTTCAAATATAATGAATGAATTGCCCATTATGAAACTAGGCTTCAAATTCTTTAAATACATAAAAGTTTTTCATTAAAAAAAATGAAAATAATCGAAGAAGACAATCAATATAGAAAATGTGATATCATGCTTAAAATTGAAAAAACTGATTGAATGAAAACATTAATGATTTTGGAAAAAACTTGAAACGAAAGAATATTTCAAAACAAAAATTTTGACTCCTTCTTTTTTTCGAATAGCTGGATTTTTAAGAAAGTTATAGATAAACGAAAAAAAGAAAATTGAAAATTTTTGAAAAAATTCTACTGGGTGCATTTGTTGAGATAAAAATTTGAAAAAATCAGGTGAGTAAAAATTTGAAAAAAATCATGAGCTGAAAATGATAAAAAAAATTTGCAAATTTAAAAATGCAAAGGTCCAGCAGTGGCTGATTTGGCGTGGAATGCCCCATATGTAAAATTTTGCCCATTATTCGTTTCTGCTTAGCAATGTATGCAATATGAAAAGTAGACCAAATGTCCAAAACAATTGAAATCATTCTTTTTTCGATAATTCCTGGGCCGTTTCACATGAAAATAATACGGACGTTATTGTATAGATGGAGAGGGGGAAGAGAAATGAATTGAACGAATTCGAATATCACGCTGGAATTGTGTGCTCGACACCCGAAAACAGACGTGCAGATAATGTCAATACCGAAAAAGATAAGGCAAAGAACACGGACAATGATATCGAACCGTTACATGTAACTCAATTGTCCGAAAAAGTAATGCAGACGAGTATGGGTATCGATGAAATCGAAACGCCTCGGGTGTCGAAAAAAAAAAACGAAACAGTATTACCGAACAGCAGGAGTGAGTGGAAAACGATTTTTTCAAAATTGACAAACACTTATTATCACGAACGAACCGCAAATACGGTACAAGCCTTTGTCGCTACATACCTGTGTGTGGTGTACGTACGTGAATACGTATCAAAATGTCGTGTGAATATGTCGTATAATACGGAATTAAATATTTTTTGTACCCTTCGCTCACTTTCTCTTTAAAAATCACGGGCATATCAATGAATTTGCAGATGCCGTATACGATGGAGGGAAGAAAAATCGAGTTGTCGCGGGAAAACTCAACGGAACAAGTAAAAGCCATACTTCAATTGAATGCATGTGTCATAATAATTTTGAGTACGAAAGACGTCATTTTTTTTATGCGTTCGACTTTTCTGATGCGTTTTTTTATTTATGAAGAAGGATGACGATCTTGACTCGGTGAGATCCGAAACAAATGACACTTTCTCCGAATTGTCGAGGGAATGTGAAAGTATCTATAAAAGTACCGATGAGCACGAGAGATCCTTGGACTACGACGATGATGAGACTGCGGAACCATTGTTGCATAAAAAAAAGTAAGGACCGCGAGTCGGTTAAAGAAAAATTGACGGAGATCGCAGTATCATCGACGAAGGCAAAATCGCAAAAATTGAAACCTGCTCCAAAGTTTACCGGAAAGTCATGCAGTAATAATACCAAATTAATTCGTAAAGTGGTACTGAAACCGGATGAACGACAACGGAAACACGAGTCATCCGCCCTCAAAAGCCAAAAGGTATTATTTTATATTGTCTAAGCAGATGCTCGTTGCATACCACGAGTAGCCGTCTTTTTATACAAAGGGTCGAAAGCATCGAAAGTGACATACACTTTATATATTAGAATAGTATAATCAATGAGGATCATGGTATCGCAACGCGAAAACACAACAATGTCTACAAAGAGTCAGCGACACAAGATCAGTTGACTGAAAAAATAGTACCGTTGCTGAACAAATTTCGGAAGAGTATAAAAAAAGATGTGCGGGCTATTGTGAAGGAAACCTACGGTGATGTAGCGACGAGAGGAAGCTCGATCCACGAACGGCAAGAGGTTGATGAGAATGACGGTATCAAGATTCCATCGGACCGAGATGTCGACGGAAAGGTAATTGCAATAAAACGCGATTTGCTTTACGTGAACGTATATCAAGAGTTACGCGATGAAATGATCTTCGCTAAATGCATCAACAAACTTAAACAACGTAGTTTATAAGCCACTAACTTGCACTCCTCCTCCTTTTTTTCTCTTTTTTAAAGGTTACGATGGCAAACGGCCTCAGACTCGAGGAAGATAAGCTATGGAGGGCTTCGGATGCGACGACCATGAGAAAACGAGCCAACTTCTTGATCGATGCTATGTGGACGCCCGAAGAGCGCTTAAATCTTTGTTTCGACCAGAGAAAATGTCCCGGATCTCGAAAAATCACCGACGACGAGTGCCTGAAACTAATGGGTATGTTTGAGTGCTATTGTTATGTACTATCCGGAAATTACATCGACACCCTATTTCATCTTGTCTGTGTTCATTGTTATGGAATTCATTTCTGTTCAGAGATCTGCACTGAGCTGGAACCAAAAAGTAACGTCAGTTGGGGCACCGCACGAAGTGCTGTAAAACGCCTACGATTGTTTCGCCGTTGGATCTCGTGCAAATTGAAACAGAAAAGATATGAGGTAACACCAAAAGGTGCACAGAGTATACTGAGAAAAAAACGGAAAGCCGACATCGGCACCACAAACTACAACGACGACGACGACAACGATGTCGACGACGACAACGACGCCGACGACGATAAGGAGAATAATGAAAACGACGGCAACTTGAAGCAGAACCCCGTGCGATCGAGCAAACTATCGGTGCCGAAATCAGTAAAACCGCAAGAGGAATATACGATACCGAAAAAAGTTTGTAAAATAAGGACACAAACTGAAAATTTGATTCAAGATTCTGAAGGAAACGTCAACGAGAGGAAACCTGCTGTCGTAACGGGAAAACAAGCGAATAATCTGCTGAAATTGCTAAAATCGTCTAAGTACGAACGTGGAAGAGAGCAAGGAGAGTTGTATACTTGGAACGATCTGAAAAAGTTAACAGGTATCGATCATCAACAGTTGCGTCGAATACTGACACCGGATTGTTGCATAACCGTGAATGGTAAGGAAATTATATTTTACAGTTTGTTTGAAACAAATATATATCAGGGAACAATGAATTACAAATTTTTCGTATTTCTCGATACAGAAAAATGCCGCTTGGTCTGCATTCAATACGAGTGCGAAGCGATGCTGCATGCGACGATAATATCGCAAAGGCTTTTCGGTGTCGGGAATAAACTACAAAAAGAAGAAATAATCGCAGCGCTCCAGGACAAATATTCAGCGGAATTCGCCAATTATTTATTCAATAAGTACGCGGTGCCGGATACCTGTGATGACCAAGCAATAGATTACAGGTATTTATAAAGTGGACAAGATAAATATCATATTCAAATTCGTAATTTTCGGCGAAAGAAATTCATTCCATGTCTCGAAAAACTGGAGACTACGAACGTTCACCGGAGGTTTCAAGCGTGGACGATAAATGAAAATATTATTGTATGCATAACGGGCCATACTAATATACGTTTAATAATTATAGATGGAACGTAATAAAATTGTTACATCTAAGGATATGGAAGCTTTTGCCGGAAGTGATAGTGGACAGCGAACAATTGTCACTGATGTTACAAGCATTACCCTATGGCGGTACGCATTTTTTCAATCTACAAAATATTCCAATATTAATGAAAATTATTGCAGTAATAAACAAAAATGTTTTTTCAGATATCGATATTTCCGAATATCAAAAAATTTTCCGACAATACGGAATGCTCCACCAGTCATCTACAAGTAACAATAATGATCCGTCTAAGATTATGAAACGAAACCATACATCCTGCCTTATGGATCCGTACACGGTCCTACTTGATAACATTGCGAGAATCAACGACTAAGCGACGAACAAGTTGAATGAATCAATAAATCGATTCCATTATAAAATGCACGCTCCTATTACACACGGTACACACGCTGACGCTCTTTTTCTCACGTACTCACGTACTTTTGCTAAGTCATCTGAAACTCGTAGAATAGTTCGTGCTATATCACTTATTATCACCTCGCCCTCTCTCTCTCTCTCTCTCTCTCTCTCTCTCTCTCTCTCTCTCTCTCTCTCTCTCTCTCTCTCTCGTACTTCGGATTGCATTTGTTTTTGGATTTCGCTGTTCTCCGATATTCTTGTACCTTTAGACTAAAAAATAGCTCACGCGGTGGGCAAAATTTTTTTTTTCTACTGCCTCAAAACGACGTTTAAATTTCATAAAAAGGCTATTTTCGGGAATTTTAAAATTGAAATATCATTAAATGTTTCGGTGGCTATGTTTTGTATGACAAAACAACACTTTTTGTCAAACCTTAGATGCGTGTGATTTTTTTTGCTACCGAAATATCTGTATTGAAATATGTAAAAGCTAATTTCAAAATAGATTTGTAGGTATTTAAAAAAATCGCACCCATCTCAGATTTGACAAAAACTTTTTTCATCATAAAAAACATAGACACCGAAGGATTTAAGGATATTTCAATTTTGAAATTCCCGAAAATAGCCTTTTTACGAAATGTAAACGTCGTTTTGAGGCGGTAGAACTAAATAATTCTTGCTCACCCCTTTCGCGTGAGCTATTTTTTTTGTCAAAAAGTACAAGAATGTCGAAGAAGAGCGACATAAAATAAATACCCTTCCTTTTACCACCCCAACGTACATTGATCTAAAACCCTAATGCGAAAAACATGCCAAATTTATGTACCTACCACTTTGTTGTTACCGTTACCAATGAGATATGGGCATAAACCACAGTAATTATTATTTCATTTCCTGAAATTTATTTTTTTAGTGCACATGTATTTTGGCGTCGTGAGCAATGTTATTCAGTATTTCTTACATTAATAATATAGTATTAACACATAATGTAAAACTACTTATTGTAAAAGCAAAGCATACAGTTTGTTATCTATTGTTTCATTGTATTTCGAAATACATCAAAATTTCGTCGATGACGGTCACTGAGCGAAGAGTAAACTTGTTTATAAGGTATTGCTTTGCAGCTACAAGTGGGTTTTTGCAATGAATATACTTTTGCAACTGTGCCGC